>FXXK01000605.1:49261-63875 GCA_900184695.1 Betula pendula | reverse complement strand
ATGTTGGAATCAGAATATTCCACCCCATAAAATTTAACCACTCCTGCACATTGACAGTTAACCTCTATAGCAATATTCTCTTTTATTAAACACATTTCACTTTGAATTCATCACTATCAACAATTAAGGAAAAAATTATTCTCAATTAATTAACAGACTAATCGTAATTCTCTAAGAAAACGTTTAGATTTACTTCTTAAATTACAAGCTTAACATTCTGTGGCTATGGGGATAGTGCTCCTTGATTCATGCCATATCAAAACAAACATGATTTTTTCAGTGCTGCAGGACAAATTATGAGCCCACTACAAGGCTGGCCTTTGAAAAGTTTTCATTCCTCTTCTCATTGGCATAAACAGCATAGTTAGCTCACTAATATACCAACTAAAATTGACTTGACCTATGTTAACCTATCAGTTTCCTCGTTAATTTAATAGAGGTTACAATGAAGCACTATTTTCACAAACAAATTCTCCGAAAAAAAGGATTGTTGTAGGTTCCCCTCCATCCCATACTGAGTGACTGATGTGTCCTATTTGGCAAAACCCAAAGAAACTTAAAGAAAAAACAAAAATGCAAAGAACTCACACCGTGATAGTAACTTCCACAATTACCCTTATCGAAATCCTTGAAAACTGAAAAGTGGAACACTTCATTTTGCCTCATCATTAATTATCAATAGTTAAGGATAATATGGAAAAAAAAAAGCTAGTCTAATTGCATTGATAATTGAACAACGGATGTTATTAACTAACACTCCAAAAGCAATTGACCTTTTTTTGCGCAAGCCACCACCAGGTGTTTCTCATGAGCTTCCTTCATGTGTTTCCATCTTTTTCCTTCCTCCCCCCAATTATTCCATCATTCTAACGTCTCAACACTTTCTATCAAAAAGAAAAAGTGAACCACCTGCCATGGAGGAATGCATTCAATGCATATGGATGTTTGTATGTGTATCTGCTAAAATGAAGCAAAAAGATTATAAACTACTCTCTTTAAATGGACAATATGTTTCAGATTTCAGGGCGAAACAGTATAAGATGAATAAATTGAATATATGAGAATTAAACAAACTTCAAGGGCAAGAAAGAACAGTCCATATTAATATTTTGTTTGCACCAAAAACACTAATATCTTGAACGTACAAACATGTACTTCCATGGAAACTTTAAAACTTTAAAATAATCTCAAAAAAAGGCATAGATTCTGAATTTGTTGTCAAATTTAGGGATATTCATGCACAAACAAGAGAGGTTCTAGAATTTGGTAAAACAGAAACAATCACATCTAAACTCCCCTACACAACAATTCCTCCCAACGTCAAGACACAAGTTCCGGGGAGTCACTTCCTGGACATCATGTGACACCAGCTAGCTGATGAAGAGATAAGGCTTCTTAGCCCATTCCAGAAAAGAACCAACCAACACTATTGAGGGTAAGAAAACAACGACCTTCGCAGAAATACATTGTGAACAAGTTTCCTGCCAAACACAAGTTTCCTGTTGGCGCTTAAAGCCACGCCTGAAACCAAGAATTTCTGACGCACAAGCCGTCCTTCCCTCCATTTTTTTCACCAACCAAATATAGAAAATTTAAAAGGCGTTGAAGAATTCATTCTTCTCAACAAAAGCCTCCCTTTTCCCTGAATTACCTCCACCAACCAAACGTCATCTAATAATAAAAGGAGTTGCGGACTCATCTCTACACCCCCTCGAGCTGAAAAAGGACAAAAAGGTCATTCCACGGGCAAAACAAAAATCCACCCATATCATGATCAGTGAACAACGTTTGCTTGTTTAGTTGGAAAGATCATCCGAAGACGCACAAACACTCGGAAAAGAAAAAAAGACAACTCGTAGCTGACAGAAACGACGTCGTGTACTCCTGGTTGCAATAAGACCAGACCTTGCCCATCTACTTACATCAGATCTGCTATTTCTGTTGAGCAGAGCCACTGCATCAAGATCATGCTTCTTCCTCTTTCTTCCACACACCGGAAATGGTACGATTGCCAAGTCTACAAACTCTCTTGCGTTTCTTCTTCAATCATTATTCTCATGTAAGGCTTTCTTTTCCATCCTCAAAATTTTTATTATATTGTCGTTGTTTTAGACGACGCTGCTAAACACCAATAGTGGTAGAGATTATGTTGAAGACCCCAATCGAGTTCTTGAAATCTGTGAGAGATCGATGCAGATCTCGAACCTTAAGGAATCTTGATGATGCCCTAGGCCTGTTTGATCGAAGCTTCACATGCGCCCCTTTGCCTTCCCTCATTATGGATTCAATCAATGCTGATGCAATTGCAAGAAGAAGCATCACCAACGGTGATTTCTCTCATTAAAGAAATGGAAAGTCAGCGAATTGCTCCCACATGTTTATAATCTGACATTTGATTAATTGTTTTTGCCATTGAACCGGGTGGATTCCGGCTTTTTCAATTTCGCAAGAATTTTGGAAACTTGGTTTTCAACATGACCTGTGTAATCCTGATATCTTGTCAAGGGCCCTGTCTTGACGGGTAAAAATTGTGAGCTGCGAAGTTAGTTCAACAAAAATGGAGAAAAAATAGCTATAAACCTAGTACAGTTACCTACGGACAATAATGAATTGCTTGTTGTAATAATAGGTGAGTACCAGGGTGGCTATTGGGTTGCTTTCGAAAGATGGAGAAGAAATCTTGAACTTGTATGTATGTTGTATAGCACAATCATTGATAGTTACTGTAACGGACAGACGATAATGAGCTTTGACTTTTTCTCCGAAATACAAAAGAGGAATCAACCAGACGTTTTCACTTACAAACTCTTTAATTCAGCGGCCCATGCAATTCAGTAAGTGGAAAGGGCAATCTAAACTATTGAATGACGATGTGGCGAAGAAAATCATGCCAAATGGCGTACATTTAACATATGGTGGACACACACTGGCAAAGAGGGGATGTTAAGACGGCAAATGAAGTTTTTGATGTGATGATTCAAAGAGACATATAGCCTAATGTGAGTCACTTACACATTCTCTATGACGGTTACTGTTTGCAAAAAAGAATGGATGGAAGCCCCGGTTCCAAAAAAAATATTTAATATGATGCTAGGAAGGGTTGTTCGCCCTCTATTGTATAGTTAAACACGTTGATTAATGATTTTGCAAAAAATAAAGAAGAATTGATGAGGCGATAGTTTCTTCCCGGATAATATCCACAAAGAGAAGTTTTCCTGATATTGGTCGTCACTACAATACGTCTTATTGTAGGGTTTTGCGCGAGTTGGGAGACCTAAAATTGCATTAGAGCTACTCCATGAGAATGCAAAGGTGTGGCCAACTCAAAATCTCCAAACTTTATTGCTATTTTGTTAGATGGACTGTGAAGAACCTACTTTTCCAAGAAGCACATGACATTTGTCAAGAGATGGAAAACAAAAAGTTTCACCTTGATATTGTGATTTACAGCATCTTTATTGATGGTATGTGTAACTGCGGGAAACTTGCGACTGCAAGAGAAACTCTTACAACCTCTTCCTTCAAAGGTATGCAACCTAATGTTTGGACATACCAGATAATGATCAAGGGCTTTGCAAAGAAGGAATACTAAATGAAGCGAAGAAATTGCTTGAAAAATGGAAAGAGAACGGTTGTCACCGGACAATGTCACATATGACACAATCATTCAAGGCTCATGCTACATAATGAGAACATCAATGGGTAGTGAAAATAATCAAGGAGATGGTTGCCAAAGGTTTCTCTGCAAATGCGACCACTGCGACATTTTGATCGACTATTTGTCTACTAATCAGGCAGATAAAACATTACAGATTTTTTTCAAAAGTCTGCGTGAAAGCTTTCTAATTCTTCAACATGCAGTACAAATTTCATATTTGTGTGTAAGTCATTAAAATAATATTTCTTTTCAGCTTTTGGATTTGTGTGCATTGCTATCCTATTTTGTTTATCTTTTTTTTTTTCTCTTACAAATATCCGTAAACTTCTTTGCAATTAAAATGTTTTCTTAAAGATTTATTTACATCTTGTTGATGCAGAGTTATTGTATAATAATTGTTCATTTAGAGTTTGGTCTTGAATCCGATATTACATGTAATCGACTGAATTCAACAAAATCAATATCAAATAATGTACACAAGTTTTTTGGCCACACTACAGTATTTATCTTATTATTTCCTAAGTTCAAATCCTTTTAAGTGCCTGGAGGTTGGAACCCAAGCCCTTCAAGCATGTTCAGTTGCTTTGGACTATAGCTGAGAAGAGTAATTTGTTAATATCCTGAGAATCTGATTCATGCTTCTCATCATCCCTTGAGACAGTAAAAATAAGTTGCTCAATACATAGTCTAAAAAAACACTTGGTAGCTGTTTTTTGTCATCAATAACTCATTAACCACCCATCAAACACATCAAGAATGGCAGTTAGTTCTTAAAGGCATAAACTGTTACAAGAAACATTGCCTTTTAATATCCAACTCTTACAATAATAGCTCATAATTGCAAGACTGAACCCTTGTTGAATATGACATAACCCCGGCCTCAAAACGAATTTGGTTGTATCTTGAAAGATCATTAAAAAGCTCTAGCCATTAACCACCCACCCCCATCATGGCTGCCCCACCTTTTAGCGCTAAATTGGCTTAAATAAAGATATAAAACAAGGGAATGAATACAGCAAAGCAGAAACTTCATGCCATCATTTTCTTTTATTAAAAATTTACATATCTGTCATGTTGATTTTAGACATGTAATATGAAAACAATTTTTTTTTTTTTTTTTAAACAAAAGGTATAAACAAGAACCTAAGTTCGCCCCAAAATATTTGTCAACTAATGTGTGTATATGTGGCGCACATTCAATGCATGTGGTATCATAATAAGATATAGACGCTAATAGAATATAAAATTTTAAAAAATATCGACCAAATTGGTTTCGTCTAATGGTTGGAGGTGTTGCTTTCTAACGTCAGTACTTAGGGTTAAAAACCCTAACCAACCTTGTTTTTAATTTATTTTGACTGAGAAGTGGCTGAAATATAGACCAGAATTTGGAGAAATCTGTGCTCCACTCCTAGGGCACAAATATAATATCAATGGGAGGAAGGAGACCAGAGGTGAAAAAGAACAAAGAAGAAATAATGTTGAAAACAAGAAAACAGGAAAGGACGCCATAAACAAGAAAAAGCAGCACCACAAATTCCTCGTGTATTTCAACATAAAAACTTATCTTAAATCAATGTATTCTTAAGCATATACTAATTTATGCTTTGCAACAATCTCACAAACAACCCTGCAATTAACATAAGGCAGAAGCACATATAAGGTATAAACAAGAACCTAACTCCGCCTTAAAAACAACCCATCCTCACCAATTCAGTAAAGGCCTTTTAGAAGCCTACTGTAAGGGCCATGAGGCATGAGTTTAAAGTAAAACACGATAATCACTTAGCTCTGTTGTGCACACATGATAATCTCTCTTATGCAAATAAAGGCTCTAAAAAAAAAAAACATGGATGATAGCAGAGAAGAAAGATAACGATCAACAAAGATTGCAGGAATACACTAAACTACAAGGACCCTCACAGCAGAGCATTCTACATTGATTAGCAAGTTTAGCCTTGAAGATGATGAAATACACATTTTCATTTCCAAGATCATTTCCAATAATTTCAACCACTGAAAGCAATCCAACATCTGGAGGTCTCCTCGTGGTAAAAATAGTCCAAGCACTTGCAGTCTACTGGCCACTTCTTGCCTAAATAACCTGCTAACCATCATAACAAGCCTAAATAAAATTGAAAATTTGTACAAAGTATATAAAATGACCAGCAAAGTCGAAGAGAAATTACCATTCTCTAGAAAACTGACCTTTGATTTTTACATCCTTGAGTGCTTTTTTCCACACCCCGTTGATGATATTCCCCATTCTAAGAGTCTCACTAATCACCTTGCGATGAAGAATAAGAATAATAGGGTCTAATGTATTAGTATATGTTTATGGATTTTCAAATAGCTTAAATTTCATATGCGGTAAATTGATATCGGTTCCCACTCTTTCTAACTTTTGAGACTCACATTTTGAGTAAAATGCTAGGACATGTACTCAGTCCAATCACAATCGGTCTTCCTCTTCTTTAGGTCCATGTTCTCCTCCTACATGCTAATGTAAACGCATTAGAACCAAATGAATAAAAATTGATAAAGTTTTTCTCCAAATTAAATTTTCTTCAAAACTAAATGTTTTAAGGATAGATGTCAATTTAATAATGAGTGGGAGGAATTTTCTTCAACCCAATTTAGAGGAGAACTTTTACCGTGGAGACTCGAACAAAGGCCTCCCAACTAGAAGATAGTACACCCTTAAGCGGTCCATCTACACTCTAGAACATTGTCATGATTTCACTCATGTGCAATACCGCTATATGTTGGAATTCATGAATATGTTTCACCCATAAAATTTAACCACTCCTGCACATTTGACAAGTTAACCTCTATAGAAATATTCTCTTTTATTAGAACACATTTCACTTGAATTCATCACTATCAACAAATTAAGGAAAAAATTATGTCTCAATTAATTACAGACTAATCGTAATTCTCCTAAGAAAAACTTTAGATTTACTTCTTAAATTACAAGGCTACCATTTGGGCTATGGGATAGTGTGCCTTGATTCATGCCATATCAAAACAAAATGATTTTTTTAGTGCTGCAGGACAAATATGAGCACTTACAAGGCTGGGCCTTTGAAAGTTTTCATTCTCTCTTCTCCATTGGCATAACAGCAGAGTAGCTCATCAATACTACCAACCTAAAATTGCTTGACCTATGTTACCTATCAGTCCTCAGTAAACTTTAATAGAGTTACATGAAGAACTATTTTCATCAAACAAATCTCCGAAAAAAAGGATATGTGTTACTCCCTCCATCCCATACTGAGTGACTGAGTGTCCTATTTGGCAAAACCCAAAGATTAAGAAAAACAAAAATGCAAGGACAACTCACACTCTTGATAGTAACTTTCCACAATTACCCTTATCAAATTCCTTGAAAATTGAAAAGTGGACACTCATTTTGCTCACATTAATTTCAATAGTTAAGGATAATATGGAAAAAAAAAAGTAGTTAATGCATTGATAATTGAACAACGGATGTTTATTAACTAAACTCCAAAAGCAATTGACCTTTTTTGCAAGCTCACCACCAGTTTCTCATGAGCTTCCTTCATGGTCTTTCCATCTTTCTTCTTCCCCCAATTATATCCATCATTTCTAACGTGTCTCAACACCTTTCTATCAAAAAGAAAAAGTGAACCACCTGGCATGGAGGAATGCATGCAAGCTATGATGTTTTATGTGTATCTGCTAAAATTGAAGCAAAAAGATTATAAACTACTCTTTTAAGTGGACAATATGTTTCAGATTTCAGGGCAAACAGTATAAGATGTAAATAAATTGAATATATGAGAATTAAAACAAACTTCAAGGGCAAGAAAGAAACAGTCAATATTAATATTTTTGTTTGCACCAAAAACACTAATATCTTGAACGTACAAACATGTACTCCATGGAAACTTTAAAAACTTTAAAATAATCTCTAAAAAAAAAGGTAGATCTGAATTGTTTGTCAAATTTAGGGATATTCATGCACAAACAAATAGGTGTCTAGATTTGGTAAAACAGAAACAATCACATCTAAACTCCCCTAACAACAATTCCTCCCAACGTCAGACACAAGTTTCCGGGGGAGTACCACTTCCTGGACATCATGTGACACCAGCTAGCTGAATGAAGAGATAAGGCTTCTTAGCCCATTCAGAACAAGAACCAACAACACTATTTGAGGGTAAGAAAACAACGACCTTTGCAGAAAATAATATGTGAACAAGTTTTCCTGCCTAAACACAAAGTTTTCCTGTTGGGCGCTTAAAGACCACTGCCTAAACCCAAGAATTCTTGATCGCACAAGCCGTCCTTCACCTCCATTTTTTCACCAACCAAATAGAAAATTTAAAAGGCGTTTGAAAATTCATTCTTCTCAACAAATCTCTCCCTTTTCCTGAATTCCTCACCAACCAAACAGTCTCTAATAATAAAAGGAGTTGCGGACTCCTCTCTACCCCCTCGAGCTGAAGAAAGGGACAAAAAGGTCATTCCACGGTGCAAAACAAAAATCACCATATCATGATCAGTGACACGTGTGCTTTGTTTGGTTGGAAAGATCATCCGAAGACGCACAAAATCTCGGAAAAGAAAAAAAGACAACTCGGTATGCTGACAGAAACGACGTCGTGTACTCTGGTTGCATAAGAACCCAGACCTTGCCACTACTACATCAGATCTGCTTATTTCTGTTGAGCAGAGCCACTGCATCAGATCTGCTTCTTCCGCTTTTCTTCCACTACATCCGGAAATGGGTACGATTGCCAAGTCTACAAACTCTCTTGCTTTCTTCTTCAATCATTATTCTCATGTAAGGCTTTCTTTCCATCCTCAAAATTTTTATTATTATTGTCGTTGTTTTAGTACTACTTCTGCTAAAACTACCAATAGTGGTAGAGATTATGTTGAAACCCCCGATCAGTTCTTGAAATCTGTGAGAGATCGATGCAGATCTCGAACCTTAAGGAATCTTGATGATGCCCTAGGCCTGTTTGATCGAATGCTTCACATGCGCCCTTTGCCTTCCCTCATGGATTTCAATCAATTGCTGAGTGCAATTGCAAGAATGAAGCATCACTCAACGGTGATTTCTCTCATTAAAGAAATGGAAATGTCAGGAATTGCTCCCAATGTTTATAATCTGAGCATTTTGATTAATTGTTTTTGCCATTTGAACCGGGTGGATTTCGGCTTTTCAATTTTCGCAAGAATTTTGAAACTTGGTTTTCAACATGACTGTGTAATCCTTAATACTCTTGTCAATGGGCTCTGTCTTGAGGGTAAAATTGTTGAAGCTGTGAAGTTAGTTAACAAAATGGAGAAGATAGGCTATAAACCTAGTACAGTTACCTACGGAACAATAATGAATGCTTTGTGTAAAATAGGTGAGACCAGGGTGGCTATTGGGTTGCTTCGAAAGATGGAAGAAAGAAATCTTGAACTTGATGTAGTGTTGTATAGCACAATCATTGATAGTTTATGTAAGGACAGATCGATAACTGAGGCTTTGACTTTTTTCTCCGAAATGACAAATAGAGGAATTCAACCAGACGTTTTCACTTACAACTCTTTAATTCAGGGCCTATGCAATTTCAGTAAGTGGAAGGAGGCAACTAAACTATTGAATGAGATGGTGCGAAGGAAAATCATGCCAAATGGGGCGGTACATTTAACATATTGGTGGACACACTTGGCAAAGAGGGGATGTTGAAAGAGGCAAATGAAGTTTTTGATGTGATGATTCAAAGAGACATAGAGCCTAATGTAGTCACTTACAATTCTCTGATTGACGGTTACTGTTTGCAAAATAGAATGGATGAAGCTGTCAAAATATTTAATATGATGGCTAGGAAGGGTTGTTCGCCCTCTATTGTTAGTTATAACACGTTGATTAATGGATTTTGCAAAAATAGAAGAATTGATGAGGCGATGAGTTTCTTCCGCGAAATATCCACAAAGAGAATTTTTCCTGATATTGTCACTTACAATACTCTTATTGGAGGGTTTTGCCGAGTTGGGAGACCTAAAATTGCATTAGAGCTACTCCATGAGATGCAAGGTTGTGGCCAACTTCCAAATCTCCAAACTTATGCTATTTTGTTAGATGGCCTGTGTAAGAACCTACTTTTTCCAGAAGCAATGACATTGTTTCAAGAGATGGAAAACAAAAAGTTTCACCTTGATATTGTGATTTACAGCATCTTTATTGATGGTATGTGTAATGCTGGGAAACTTGCGACTGCAAGAGAACTCTTTAATACTCTTCCTTCCAAAGGTATGCAACCTAATGTTTGGACATACAGTATAATGATCAAAGGGCTTTGCAAAGAAGGATTACTAAATGAAGCGAGAGAATTGCTTGAAAAAATGGAAGAGAACGGTTGTTCACCGGACAATGTCACATATGACACAATCATTCAAGGCTTCATGCTACATAATGAGACATCATGGGTAGTGAAATATCTCAAGGAGATGGTTGCCAAAGGTTTCTCTGCAAATGCGACCACTGCGACCATTTTGATCGACTATTTGTCTACTAATCAGGCAGATAAAACATTACAAGATTTTTTTCAAAAGTCTGCGTGAAAGCTTTCTAATTCTTCAACATGCAGTACAAATTTCATATTTGTTGTAAGTCATTAAAATAATATTTCTTTTCATGTCTTTTGGATTATTGTTGTGCATTGCTATTCCTATTTTGTTATCTTTTTTTTTTTCTTCTTACAATTATCCGTAAACTTCTGTTGCAATTAAAATTGTTTTCTTAAAGATTTATTTAAGCATCTTGTTGATGCAGAGTTATTGTATAATATTGTTCATTTAGAGTTTGGGGTTCTTGATGGTTGTATGCTTATTGGCCCACCAAGTAAAACTTCCAAGTGTTTCACCAGTTAAATTAATTTATCATCTATGTGATAAATATTATGGAATAATGCTATGAATACTATGATCAAACGAGTGTATCAAGTTTAAGATATAATGTAGTGAATACCTTGTGCATATTTGTTGCTAAGAATGTTTATGCTTTTTGGGGTCGTATGGACATTGGAGCAGGAAACTAATTTGTTGATAATTATTTACGTCCTTCTTCATCTACTAGCTCGAAGATAGTGTAATTTAAATTACAATATGGTACAATAGTGACATCAGAGCTTAGTAAACAAGAAATCTTTTGGTTTTGCAAATCCTTTTAGATACTTAACCTAGCTGATCATTTTTCCATATTTGCTATAGACAAGTTACATATATGTCCCAAAAAAAAAGAAGAAAAAATTTATATGTAAAAAAATAAAAATAAAATAAAAAGATTTTCCATAGGCACAAATGGTCAAACCGTTCTCATGAATCGCCACATAAGGAGAAACAACCCTGATTGTTTGGTCATTCCCATGGGTTAGGGCTGCACATATTCTTTGAAATTGTCACTAGAAAAAGACATTCGTCTTTTTATTATAAGCCTTTGAAATATGTTAAAGATAGTGCATTTGAGCATATGGATGAGTGATGAAAGCATTTCCAACAGAAGGTAGAACCACTTCTGTTTCACTTATGTGAAAGAAAACTTCTAGATGTCATCGCCAAAAAGTACTGGATCACCTTAAGATTAATTTGTGTTTCCCAATTGTTTTCTACTTGAATCCGTCATGTATTAGCCACTTCTTGCTAAAATAACCTGCTAACCATCATAACAAGCCTAAATAAAATGAAATTGTACAAAGTATAGTAAAAAGACCAAGCAAATCGAAGAGAAATTACCATTCTCATAAAACGACCTTTGATTTTACATCCTTGAGTGCTTTTTTCCACACCCGTTGATGAATATTCCCCATTTCTATCATAGTACTCACTAATCACCCTTTGCGATGAAGAATAAGAATAATTGGGCGATTATATGTAATTTAAGTAAGTGTGTATTATCGATTTTTCAAATAGCTGTAAATGTGATTCGATTATCTCGTTATATATGTATTTATCGGTTTCCCACTCTTGTCATAACTATTTTGTAGGACTCACAAATTTTGGAGTTAAATGCAAGGACATGTACTCTAGTTCCCAATCCAAGCGTTTTTCTCCTCTTCTTTTAGTCGATTGCCTTCTCTAACTTGTATGCAATGTAAACGCATTAGAAACCAACATGAATATAATAATTGATAAAGTTTGTTCTCTCCAATATTAAATTTTCTTTCAAAACTAAATAGTTTTAAGGATGATGATCAATTTAATTAATGATTTGTGGGGAGTGTAATTATTCTTCTAACTCCAAGAGTAGTTTAGAGGAGATAGTTATAACCGAAAGTGAGACGCGAACAATAGCCTCCACAACATAAGGTAAATAGTAATAACGCTGGGTAGAGGCGTTCCATCTACACTCTAGACCATGTCATGATTTTCACTCATGTCTACCGCTTATAGTGTGGAATTTCATGAATAGGTTTCACCCATGAAAAATATTAACCACTTTCTATGCTACAATTGACAGATGTTAGGTCTAGGAAATAGTCCTTACTGTTTGATTTAATCTCTGTTCACTATGAATCATTCATTTAGATCTATCAATTTCATAAATTAAGGAAAAAATTGTACTCAATTTATTACAGACTAATTCTTAAATCTCCTGAAGAAAACTTTAGATTCATTCTTAATGGTACATGGCTACCATTGGGGCTAGTTGGATAATGGGTTATCCTTTGATTTCATGCCATATCAAAACAAAATGATTTTTTTTAGTGCTGCAGGACAAATATGAGCACTTACAAGGCTGGCCTTTAAAGTTTTTCATTCTCTCTTCTCCATTGGCATAACAAGCAGAGAGCTCATTCAAGACATACCAACCTAAAAGTTGCTTGACCTATGTTTACCTATCAGTCCAGTAAACTTAATAAGTTTACATGAAGAACTATTTTCATCAACAAACCCGAAAAAAAGGATAGTGTTACTCCCCTCCCATCCCATAACTGAGGACTGAGTGTCCTATTTGCAAAACACAAAAAATAAGAAAAACCAAAAATGCAAGGACAACCACACTCTTGATATAACTTTCCACAAATTACCCTTATACAAATTCCTTGAAAATTGAGAAAGTGAACACTCATTTTGCTCACATTAATTTCAATAGTTAGAGATAATATGGAAAAAAAAAAGTAGTTAGCATTGAATATTGAACAACGGAGTTTATTAACTAAATCCAAAAGCCAATTGACTCTTTTTTGCAAGCTCACCCACCAGTTTACTCATCGAGCTTCTTCATGAGTTCTTCCATCTTTCTTCTTCCCCCAAAATTTATATCCATCAATTTCTAAACGTGTCTCAAACACCTTTTCATCAAAAAGAAAAGTGAACCACCTGCATGGAGTGAATGCATGTCAAGCTATGATGTTTATGTGTATCTGCTTAAAATTGAAGCAAAAAGATTATAAACTACTCTTTATAATTGACAAATTTTCAGATTTCAGGGCGAAACAGTATAAGATGTAAATAAATGAATAACTGAGAATTAAACAAACTCCAAGCCAAGAAAGAAACAGGTCAATATTAATATTTTTGTTTTGCACCAAAACAACAACTCATTGAACGTACAAGACATGTACTCCAATGGACTTAAAAACTTTAAAATAATCTCTAAAAAAAAAGGTAGATCTGAATGTTTGTCACATTTAGGATATTCATGCACAAAACAAATAGTGTCTAGTGGTAAAACAGAAACATATCAATCTAAACACACTAAAACATTCTTCCCACGTCAGACACATAGTTTCCCGGGGAGTACCACTCTCCTGGACGATCATGTACAACCAGCAGCTGAAATGATAAGATAAGGCTTCTTAGCCCATCCAGAACAAGAACCAACAACACTATTGAGGGTAAGAAAACAACAGACCCTATGCAAAAATAATATGTGAACAATTTTCCTGCCTAACACAAAGTTTTCCTGTTGGGCGTAAAAGAACACTGCCTAAACCCAAGAATTTCTGATCGCACAAGCCGTCCTTCACCTCAACATTTTTCACCAACCAAATAGAAAAATTAAAAAGGCGTTTGAAAATTCATTCTTCCCAACCAAACTCTCTCCCTTTTCCGAATCCTCACCAACCAAACAGTCTCTAAATAATAAAAGGAGTTGCGGACTCCTCTCTACCCCCTCCGAGCTGAAGAAAGGGACAAAAAGGTCATTCCACGGTGCAAAACAAAAATCACCATATCATGATCAGTGACACGTGTGTCTTTGTTTGGTTGGAAAGATCATTCCGAAGACGCACAAAATCTCCGGAAAAGAAAAAAAAACAACTCCGGTATTGACAGAAACGACGTCGTGTATCTGGTTGCATAAGAACCCAGACCTTGCCACTACTACATCAGATCTGCTTATTTCTGTTGAGCAGAGCCACTGCATCAGATCTGCTTCTTCCCGCTTTTCTTCCCAACATCCGGAATGGGTACGATTCGCAAGTCTACAAACTCTCTTGCTTTCTTCTTCAATCATTATCTCATGTAAGGCTTCTTTCCATCTCTAAAATTTTTATTATTATTCGTTGTTTAGTACTACTTCTCTAAAACTACCAATAGTGGTAGAGATATGTTGAAACCCCGATCAGTTCTTGAAATCTGTGGAGAGATCGATGCAGATCTCGAACCTTAAGGAATCTTGATGATGCCCCTAGGCCTGTTTGATCGAATGCTTCACATGCGCCCTTTGCCTTCCCTCATGGATTTCAATCAATTGCTGAGTGCAATTGCAAGAATGAAGCATCACTCAACGGTGATTTCTCTCATTAAAGAAATGGAAATGTCAAGAATTGCTCCCAATGTTTATAATCTGAGCATTTTGATAATTGTTTTGCCATTTGAAACCGCTGGATTTCGGCTTTTCAATTTCGCAAGAATTTGAAACTTGGTTTCAACATGACTGGGTATAATCCTTAATACTCTTGTCATGGGCTCTGTCTGAGGGTAAAATTG
>FXXK01000605.1:19337-48821 GCA_900184695.1 Betula pendula | reverse complement strand
CCTTTTAGCGCTAAATTGGCTTAAATAAAGACATAAAACAAGGGAATGAATACAGCAAAGCAGAAACTTCCTGCCATCCTTTTCTTTTATCAGAAATCTACATATATGTCATGTTGATTTCAGACATGTAATATGAAAACAATTTTAAAAAAATATATGTAAGGTATAAACAAGAACTTAAGTCCGCCCTAAAATATTTATCAACAAATATGTGTGTATATGTGGCGCGCATTCAATGTATATGGTATCATGGTAAGATATAGATGCTAATAGAATATAAAATTAAAAAAAATATTGACCAAATTGATTTCGCCTAATGGTTGGAGGTGTGGCTTTCTAACGTTAGTACTAGGTTTCACTGAGAAGTGGCCCAAATACAGACCAGAATTTGGAGAAATCTGTGCTCCACTCCTAGGGCACACATAAAATATCAATGGAAGGAAGGAGACCAGAGGTGAAAAAGAAGAAGAAAGAAGAAATGATGTTGAAAACAAGAAAACTGGAAAGGAAGCTATAAACAAGAAAAACCAGCATCACAAATTCCTCGTGTATTTCAACATAAAAACTTATCTTAAATCTATGTATCCTTTAGCATATCCTAATTTATGCTTTGCAACAATCTCACAAATAACCCTGCAATTAACGTAAGGTAGAAGCACATATAAGGTATAAACAAGAACCTAACTCCGCCCTAAAACCAACCCATCCTCACCAATTCAGCGGAGGCCTTTTAGAAGCCTACTGTAGGGGCCATGAGGCATGAGTTTAAAGTAAAACACGATAGTCACTTAGCTCTGTTGTGCACACATGATCATCTCTTTTATGCAAATAAAGGCTCTAAAAGGAGAAGAAAAGCTCTATCAACATGGATGATAGCAGAGAAGAAAGATACCAATCAACAAAGATTGCAGGAATACACTAAACTACAGGGACCCTCACAGCAGAGCATACTACATCGATTAGCAAGTTTAGCCTTGATGATGATGAAATACACATTTTCATTTCCAAGATCATTTCCAATAATTTCAACCACTCAAAGCTATCCAACATTTGGAGGTCTCCTCGTGGTAAAAATAGCCCAAGCACTTGCAGTCTACTGACTACTTCTTGCCTAAATAACCTGCTAACCATCATAACAAGCCCAAATAAATTAAAATTGAAAAATTGTACAAAGTATATAAAATGACCTGCAAAGTCGAAGAGAAATTGCCATTCTCTGGAAAACTGACCTTTGATTTCTACATCCTCGAGTGCTTTTTTCCACACCCCGTTGATGATATTTCCCATTCTAAGAGTTTCACTAATCACCTTGTGATGACGAATAAGAATAATAGGGTCTAATGTATTAGTATATATTTCTGGTTTTTGAAAGTAGCTTAAATTTCATATGCTGTAAATAGATCTCGGCTCCCTCTCTTTCTAACTTTTGAGACTCACATTTTGAGTAAAATGCAAGGACATGTAGTCAGTCCAATCACAATCATCACAAGAATCAGTCTTCCTCTTCTTTAGGTTCATGTTCTCCTCCTACAAGATAACGTAAATGCATTAAAACCAAATGCATAAAAAATGATAAAATTTCCCTCCAAATTTTCTTCAAACTAAATGTTCTAAGGATAGATGTCAATTTAATAATAAGTGGGATGAATTTTCTTCAACCCAATTTAGAGGAGAACTTTTACCGTGGAGACTCAAACAAAGGCCTTCCAACTAGAAGATAGTACACCCTTAAACAGTCCATCTATACTCTAGAACATTATCATGATTTCACTCGTGCAATACCGCTATTTGTTGGAATTCATAAATATGTTTCACCCATAAAATTTAACCACTCCAGCACGTTTGACAAGTTAACCTCGATACAAATATTCTTTTTTATTGGAATACAATTCACTTGAATTCATCGCGATAAACAAATTAAGGAAAAAATTATGTCTCAATTAATTACAGATTAATCGTAGTTCTCATAAGAGAAACTTTAGATTTACTTCTTAAATTTTTGGGCTACCATTTGGGTTATAAGATACCGTGCCTTGATTCATGTCATATCAAAATAGAATGATTTTTCAATGCTGACAAATATAAACACTTACAGGGCTGCGCCTTTGAAAGTTTTCATTGTCTCTTCTCCATGGGCATAATAGCAGAGTAGCCCATGAAGAGCTATTTTCATCAAACAAATCTCCAAAAAAAATGATAATATGGGAAAGAAAGTAGTTAGTGCATTGATAATTGAACAACAGATGTTTATTTTGGCACCTACGAAAAAGGAATGAGACTCATTAAGGATGGAGGGAGTACATAACATATGCAAACCAAAATTATTACATATCTAGGTAGCCATGTCAATTTCGTATAGCAAAATTTGTGAGTTCTACACGATCAAATATAGATACCTAAACTACAAAAGCAATTGACCTTTTCTGCAAGCTTACCTTCAGTTTCTTATGAGCTTCCTTCATGGTCTTTCCATCTTTCTTCTTCCTCAATTATGTCCATCCTTTCTAAAGTGTCTCAACACCTTTCTATCAAAAAGAAAATGATTAGAGGAACTATAGGCGGAGCAATAAGGCATAAATTGATACCAACTCCTCAGAATTTGGTAACAGTGATCACCTGGCATGGAGGAATGCATGTCAGCTAAGATTTTTTATGTGTATCTTGCTTTAAAATTGAAACAAAAAAAGATTATAAGCTACTCCCTTTAATTGGGATTAAAGATGCTTCAAATTTCAGGGCGAAAAGTATAAGATGTAAATAATTGAAATTTTTGAGAATTTAAAAACAAACTTCGAGGGCGCAAGAAAAGAGTTGCCATATAAAAAACTAAAAAAAATATTTTTGTTTACAACAAAAACACTAATATCTGTGAATGTACAATCATATACTTCCATGTGAAACTTGAAAAAACATTTTAAAAAAATACTCAGAAAAAGTTGAAGTTCTGGAATTGTTTGTCAAAATTAGGAGGTATTTCATGCACAAAACAAATAGGTCTCTAGATTCCGGAAAACAGAAACAATCCAGTCTTCAACTCCCCCACACAACAAATTCCCCCCAACCGTTAGATACCAAGTATTGCGGGGGAGTAACCCACTTCTGTACATCATGTGACAACCCAGCCTAGCTGATTGAAGAGATAAAGGATTTTAGTGCGTTAGGGGATTGCGATTCGTAAACACATAACGTTACAATATTTAAACAAAATTGTAAAACTGGATTGTTTGGAAACTGCTTTTTAAATTGGGTGTTTTTTTAAAACGCGAATTTTTAAAGCTAAAATTGCGATTTTAAAGGCAAACTGCGATTTTAAAGATCAAACTGCGATTTTGCCAGACGCTTAACTGCGTTTGTAAAAATCACGTTTTCAAATCGCATTTTTTAAAATCGCTATTTTTAAAATTGCACTTTTTGAAATCACAATCTCAAACGGACCTTTAGCCCATTCAGAACTGGTGGTTCAACATTCCTGGAACGAAGAAGACAAGAACCAACAACACTATTTGAGGGAAAGAAAAATAAACAACTAAAGGTCAATTCAAATAGTGATAGGCTCTTAACGACCTTTGCAGAAAATAATATGTGAACAAGTTTAATAAATTTTTTTTGTTTTCTCTCCTTTTTCCTGCCTTAAAACACAGTTTTCCTGTTGTGCTGCCCCGCTGGATTCTATATGACCTAAATTCAGTACGTTTTTTATTAGGAAAAAGTACCCCAAAAACTAGTCTTCTTCCATTTTGGGGGAAAGCTGGCCTTGCCATTTCAATTCTAAGGATCTTATTTCTCTCTTATTTCTTCATAAATCTAACACCGAAGAATTTGAGACCCCTTTTTTTTATTTCTCTCTAATGATTCCACAAAATTTCAATATTTTATTTTAAGCATATGCACGAATAAACATCCATTTAGTGATGCAGAGGAACACTAACTGGCCCTTAAGTTGACATCTCATACTAAACCATCTCATATGTTGTAAAATGGCCTCCACCAAGAGCAACCCACTCAGAGCATCTCCCGACAAGACCCAACTGCATGGTTAATCAACTTACTGATTGCCAATAGTCTCAAAGCATCCCATATGCTGCAAAGAATACACTAAGGATGTGGACTAGTGGCAAGGACGGGTCTACTTGTAGACCCTCTGGGCCATGGCCCCCTCTTAAGAAAAAAAATTGTACCTAGTATGTTTGAGTTAAATAAAAAGAACCAAAAGTTTATATTTTGGCCCTCACTTGAATTAAATAGAAAGAGACCAGTGGCCCACGACTACTTAAATAAAAAAATAAAAAAAATATTGTAAGCCTGCTTGAGTTGCTGACTTGCAGGCCATTACATGCCATTATAGACTCCTTGAAATTTGAGTTGGCAGACATTACGTTTTTTATAGTGACTTTTTGAAGTTTGTAATTGCAAGCCATTACAAATGACTATTTGAAACTTGTAACCTTTCATTTAATTGCTTATGTTCAACCAACTATTCAGCTTACAACAATAGTCTATAAAGCAATGAAAAGCAAAAAATAAACACATTTCTAAACAACTACTCAGCCATATATTACACATCAATATATATATATATATATATATATATTATCAGCAGTATCTTTGCTCCACTCTATCTTGCAACACAGCAATGCAGCAACCTCTCTCAATTTTACAACGCAAATCCAAATTAGTTTTTAATCTCAATTCTTCTCAATTTTTGTTTATTACTTAATTTTAAATTCATGGTATAAGTATTCACCCAATATGTTTATAATTTCAAAATTTCTTCTTTGTTATTATCTTTTTCTAAATGTTCTTAAAAGGTGTTGTCAATATATATTAATATTTATGTTGGGAGTTTTTTCTGTGCTTGTTTAGTTTATTGGTAATGAGATTTTTTGTTTTTTGTTTTTATTTTTCGTCTTTGTCCAGTCTTGTTTGGTAATAATATCTCAATTTTTATGTATTTAGTTTGATGTAGAAGATTTGTTAAGAATATTTTTTGTATCTTTCAAATAGTTTCAACTTTTAAGCACGTTAGACTACTTATTTTGATATGCAATTAGGTTGAAAATTTAAATATATTAAGAAACATTTATTTTGTGTCTTTTCTTTTGTTTATATTTTGTTAACATTGAATGGATATTGATTTTATTTTGTATATATTAATTTAATATTTAATCTTTATATTTCTTATTCATATGTTAGCTTTGACTACTTTATTTTAATATATTTTTCATTCATATTTTGGCCTCATCTAATAAGAATTTCTGGTTCTGTCCCTGACTAGTGGCGTGATGATTAGTGGGTCTCATGTTCTAGGTAGTGGATCATCAGTTAACTGTTCAGTAGTTATCTTTACAGTTATTTGGGTCAGCCGATAATCCAGCTTTGTTATCAATGAAAGTATCAAATATACATTTGCATAAGAAAAGCCGTGCGCTAGAGCAGAGGAGAGGAGGGATAGGCCCCTTGAAGGGCCAAAGTTGTTTTTATTATTCTTTCTTTCCAAATTACCATCACCAAAAAAAAAAAAAAAAAACAGACCCAGTTGAGTGAAATGAGAAAGAGGAAGAATTACGAAGAAGAAGGCTCAGATAAGGCTCAGCTAAGAAAGGGACAAAAAGGTCATTCCATGGTGCAAAACAAAAATCACGATATCATGTTAAGTGACACGTGTGCTTTGTATGGTTAGAAAGATCATCCAAAGACGCACAAAATCTCGGAAAAGAAAAAGAAAAAAAATAACCCGGTATGCTAACAGAAACGACGTCGTGTACTCTGGTTGTATAAGAACCCAGACCTCGCCATCTTCGGAACGCTTCGGGAGATTGTGAAAGTTTCTCTTTTATCTCTTACAGCCACTACTCCATCAGATTTCTGTTGAGCCGAGCAGAGTCACATAATCAGATCTGCTTCTTCCGCTTTTCTTCCTTTACATCCGGAAATGAGTACGAAGGGGTAATGTTTCAGGTAGACCATATCATTAACATATGACTAATATATATATATATATAGCATATTTTATGCATTAAACTCAAGGCGTTAAGTCGTCGAGATTATGCCGCCTCTAGAAACAAAGGTCATTTTGTTAAGGCATAATAACGGGGTTAAACGAATTATTTGTGAAAATATCATGTTTCATTAATTCACTTTGGGAATCATTTGCAAATCATCTTTTAATAATTTATTTACTAAGTCAGTCGACTTACTCGGTTACTTTCTTCCTCCCCGTAAAAATAGTTCGGTATTTTACAAACCCTCAAGAATTTAATCGCTTGAGAATCTTACCGGAATTACGGTATCGAGACGGCAGTTGATATACTCAAGTTTGATTTTCTAGATATAAAGCTCTACGCTCTTATTCATTGATAATGAAATTGTTTATTGCTTATTTACTCATATTAACTATTCCGATGTTTATTCTAATAAATGGTTAAGTATGAGATTCAGTCAGTTACTAATTAACTAATTTGAATATCCTACGGACAGTTTACTACGGATTAATGACTAAATCCTGTATACAAAATGATTTTCAAGTCGATGTTTTACATATTCTCTTTCCAAAGAGAATAGAAATATTCTCGAATCTTAATTTGGATAGTTAAGATTGTGAGGTGAACCATAAGTTTAATTGCCAGTTAATTAAATTCATGAAGCGTTACACTAACATTAACCACCCCACCCCATCATGGCTGCCCCACCTTTTTCCCATGCACGTGATTATGCCTTTATAAATTTTAGGGCAAACTTGGCTCAAATAAAGACATAAAATGAGGGAATGAATACAACAAAACATAAACTTCCTACCATCCTTTTTTTTTTTTCTTTTTTATCAGAAATTTACATATCTGTCATATTGATTTAAGACAAGTAAAATGAAAACAATTTTGTCAACTAAACCATTTCCATCATGAATGATCAAGAAGAAAATCAAGACTGAGCAAGATCACCAATCAACTCGTAGAAATTTGAAAATCAATTGCAATTACACACCCTTACCTGTCCTTGATCTCACTTGAACTGCCCACTCAACAGCGATCTGCATAATTCAAAGTTCAAAGGTGATGAGTTGTCTTCCAACACTTTGTATGTGGGTGAGCTAAGAATCAATGAAGAGAACCCACTATGTTTAGCAAGGCTTATTTCTCTAGGCCTATCTGCTTGAAGAAAGCTACCCAAACATCTTTTGCATGGATATTTGCTAATAAGAAAGCCTCCCATGTTTTCAATCTTGGTTGCTTGCTGGCAAGTGGTGCAACACCCAAACACAACTTGAAAAAAAAAACAACCTTCCAAGTAATTATTTTTTTTTTTCCTAAGAAAAAACACTCTACCCCCCCCCCCCCCCCAAAAAAAAAAAAACATATTTGGCACTAATACCTTCAAAGTTTAAAAGTGACACTCGGATCCCATAAACTACCTAATAGTGACGTTTAGCACCCTTCGTTAATTGGTTTTTTCTTTTTGGATGGAACTTATGGCATGTGCGCCGCATGTGACATTTTTAAATGTAATTGCCTCAAAATGCCCCTAGTCTATTTGTTTTTGTATGAATAGTTGACAATCCCTTTTTTTAAAAGCAAACTTTGACCCTTTTAAAAAACAAAACACACACCTTTTGGGGGTGGTCCAGCAACTGAGCCACATGTATAAAATGTCATCTCATATTAATAAAATGTTGTCACATGTACAAAATGTCAACTCAACTTTTCACCTAATAAAAAGAATTAACAAAATAAAATCAAATAAAATATAAAAACAAAAACAAAAAAACTTTAAAAAATTAAGGTGGCGAAAAGCCTCCCCTCTCTGCAACCTAGGGGTGGGGGTCCGGCCATCCCTAACCTTTCATGGGTAGCCCAACCACCCCCATAAATATTTTCAAGAATGACCGGATCCCTCACCTCAAGTGGCAGAGAACCCTCCATTCCCGCCACCTCCTTTTTTTTTGTTTTTATTTTCTTTTTTGTTTCCGTTTTTTTTGGTATTTTTGAACCCTAAAAAACCTAACATCGGAAAAAGAAAAGGTGCATGTTTTGACAATTTATGTTCAAAAAAGTCAAGTGCAGCATATGGGACATGAGGTCTGTTCCAATTGATGGGAAATTTAGAAGAGGATATTAAGTGTTACAGTTAGATAGTTGGTGGGGTCTGAGTGTCATTTATTGAACTTTGGAGGTGCAAGTGCTAAATGGGTGATACTTTAAGGGGTAAAATATATTTTCTCCCTTTTTTTCAAGAGTGGAATTATTATAACTTCCAAAAGGACCAAAAAAAAAAAAGTTAGCAATATTAATATACAGATCCCCTACCTATACTGCTCCATTTATTCACTTAAAAGTTAAAGATGGGAGAAACTGCATTTTCTTTGCTTTTTTGTCATGCGGACAAGTGAATTGAGAAAAAAGGTTGAATTTATTAATAAATTTATTCATGAATCGATTAAAGAAGAGACCAAAAAAAAAAAAAAAGGAAAAACATTTTTGGACATCACATAGAGATGAAATCCCCGACTTTGAAAAATGATCTGGTGTAATTAAAATTCAAATGCCATCATAAGATAGTGAGAGCGTAGTTAAAGGATCAGTAAAAGTTGTGGAGTCCAAATGCAATGTTAAATACAACAGAGCCAGTCAATTGTTATGCAAAAAAATTCTCATGATGTACGCAGTTCACAAATTGGAGGACTAAAACTACCTGTTTGAAGTTAGCGAATTCTGGATCATCGGAATTCCCAACAAGAGTGGTCCGAGCACGATTGAGTGAAATCAGAGATAAAGCTAAAATCGGAGAGAGGAACAAAAATCAAATTAATCAATGCGGTGTTGGGGATTACAAAGAAAGGGACAAAAAGGTCATTCCTTCGTGCAAAACAAAAATCCACGATATCATGAGAGGGTGACACGTGTGCTTTGGTATGGTCCGAAAAGGAATTGAATGATCATCCAAACTCCAAAGGGATTAGGATCCTCTCCAGTTCATTTGAACTGGAGAGGAGCCGGTTCACGGCTTGGATCTCTTTAAAGAGATCCAAGGCCGAAAATCGGCCACGTCATCAAGCCAAAAAAAAAAACAAGCGGCAAACATTGAAATTTCGTTTCTACCTAACCAGCAGATTAGGTAGAAACGAAAAAACAAAGCAGTTTTGGAATGTTTATACAGAATCACCACCCCCAAACCCACAACAGCCCCATCCAAAACCATCCAAATCCAACCCATCTATTCCTTAAACACCAGCAAATGAAACAGAGCTAGCAATACAAAGCCCAGAACAATGCATACGCTGCTCCCAACAGAGACAAGAAACCTGTTGGTGCAAAATAGTCTCTTGGCTCCAGAGGAAATAAAGAATAATGCAGATCCGTCGAGAAATACCAGGGGAAATAAAAAGGAAAAAAAGAGAAAAGTTACCTCTTTTCTGGTTGGGTGGTGGGTCGTCGGTGGGGTGGTGCCTGTCTTTGGTGGTGGCGTTGGGTGGTGTCGGGCGTTCGTCGGGGTAGCCGGATTTCATTTGGCGGCGCCGGTTGTAGACGGTGGGCGGCGCTCTCGTCTGACGGTGGTAGTGTCGGTGGGATCGGCTGACGTTCGGTGGCGGCAGTGGTTGGTGGTGGCGGAGGCTGAACGTGAGGGGAGCTACGTCTTCTTTGGTGGGAGAGGGAAAAATTTGGGGGAAATGAAAACCAAGATCAGCTAAAAGCCTTCCTAAAAGCATGGTTTCAAATTTCAATGTTTGCCGCTTGGTTTTTTTTTTTTTTGGCTTGATGACGTGGCCGATTTTCGGCCTTGGATCTCTTTAAAGAGATCCAAGCCGTGAACCGGCTCCTCTCCAGTTCAAATGAACTGGAGAGGATCCTAATCCACTCCAAAGAGACATTTTGACAACTCGGTATGCTGAAACAAACGACGTCGTCTGCTCTGCTGTATAAGAACCCCAGACCAGAACGCTTAGAGGAGGCTTAGAGCCACGACTACATCAGATCTACTTCTTCCGCTTTTCTTCCTCCGGAAATGGGTAGGATTGCTAAGTCTACAAACTCTCTTGCTTTCTTCTTCAATCATTATTCTCATGTAAGGCTTTCTTTCCATCCTCAAAATTTTTATTATTATTGTCGTTGTTTTAGTCCTACTTCTGCTAATACTACCAATAGTGGTAGAGATTATGTTGAAACCCCCGATCAGTTCTTGAAATCTGTGAGAGATCGATGCAGATCTCGAACCTTAACGAATCTTGATGATGCCTTAGGCCTGTTTCATATAATGCTTCACATGCACCCTTTGCCTTCCCTCGTGGATTTCAATCAATTGCTGAGTGCAATTGCAAGAATGAAGCATCACTCAACGGTGATTTCTCTCATTAAAGAAATGGAAATGTCAGGAATTGCTCCTGATGTTTATATTATGAGGGTTTTGATTAATTGCTTCTGCCATTTGAATCGGCTGGATTTCAGCTTCTCTGTCTTAGCAAGAATTTTGAAACTTGGTTTACAACCGAATTATATAATTCTTAGTACTCTTGTCCGTGGGCTCTGTCATCATGGTAAAATTACTGAAGCTGTGAAGTTGGTTAACAAAATGGAGAAGATAGGTTTTAAACCTAATACAATCACCTACGGAACAATAATGAACTGTTTGTGTAAAATAGGTCAAACCAAGGTGGCTATTGGGTTGCTTCGGAAGATGGAAGAAGAAAATCTTGAACTTAATGTAGTGTTGTATAGCACAATCATTGATAGTTTATGTAAGGACAGATTGGTAACTGTGGCTTTGAATTTTTTCTCCGAAATGACAAATAGGGGAATTCAACCAAATGTTTTCACTTACAATTCTTTAATTCAAGGCCTATGCAACTTCAGTTGGTGGAATGAGGCAACTAAACTGTTGAATGAGATGGTGCAAAGGAAAATCATGCCAAATGTGTGTACATTTAGCATNAGAAGAAAATCTTGAACTTAATGTAGTGTTGTATAGCACAATCATTGATAGTTTATGTAAGGACAGATTGGTAACTGTGGCTTTGAATTTTTTCTCCGAAATGACAAATAGGGGAATTCAACCAAATGTTTTCACTTACAATTCTTTAATTCAAGGCCTATGCAACTTCAGTTGGTGGAATGAGGCAACTAAACTGTTGAATGAGATGGTGCAAAGGAAAATCATGCCAAATGTGTGTACATTTAGCATATTGTTGGACACACTTGGCAAAGAGAAGATGTTGAAAGAGGCAAACAAAGTATTTGATATAATGATTCAAAAAGGCATAGAGCCTAATTTAGTCACTTACAATTCTTTGATTGAGGGTTACTGTTTGCAAAATAGAATGGATGAAGCTGTCAAAATATTTAATATGATGGTTGGGAATGGTTGTTCGCCTTGTGTTGTTAATTATAGCACATTGATAAATGGATTTTGTAAAAATAGAAGAATTGATAAAGCGATGAGTTTCTTCCGTGAAATGTCTAACAACGGAGTGATTCCTGATGTTGTCACTTATAGTACTCTTATCAAAGGGTTTTGCCGAGTTGGGAGACCTAAAATTGCATTAAAGTTATTCCATGAGATGCAAGGTTGTGGCCAACCTCCAAATCTCCAAACTTGTGCTGTTTTGTTAGATGGCCTGTGTAAACATCTACACTTTCCAGAGGCAATTGCATTGTTTCAAGAGATGGAAGACAAAAAGTTGCACCTTGATATTGTGATTTACAGTGTCTTGATTGATGGTATGTGTAATGCTGGGAAACTTACGGCTGCAAGAGAACTCTTCAATACTCTTCTTTCCAAAGGCTTGCAACCTGATGTTTGGAGTTACACTATAATGATCAAAGGACTTTGCAAAGAGGGACTGCTAAATGAAGCGAGGGAGTTGCTTGAGAAAATGGATGAGAATGGTTGCTCGCCTGACGATGTCACATATAACACAATCATCCAAGGCTTCTTGCAACATAATGAGATATCATGGGCAGTGAAATATTTCCAGATGATGGTTAGCAAGGGTTTCTTGGTAAATGCGACTACTGTTACCATTTTGATCGACTTGTTGTCTACTAATCAAGCAGATAAAACATTACAAGATTTTTTTCAAAAGTCTGTGTGAAAGCTTTATAATTCTTCAACATGCAGAACAAATTTCATATTTGTTGTAAGTCATTACGGTGATATTTCTTTCCATGTCTTTTGGACTATTGTTGTTTAGTGCTATTCCTATTTTGTTATCTTCTTTTTCTTTTTCTTTTTTTTCTTACAATTATATGTAAACTTGTGTTGTAATTAAAATTGTTTTCTTAAAGATTCATTTAAGCATCTTGTTGATGCAGGGTTACTGCATAATATTATTCATTTGGAGTTTGGAGTTCTTGATGGTTGTATGCTTATTGGCCCACCAAGTTAAACTTTCTAGTGTTTCATTTATCATCTATGAATACTATGATCAAACGAATGAATCACGTTTAAGATATAATGTAGTGAATACCTTGTGCATATTTGTTGCTAAGAATGTTTATGCTTTTTGGGGTCGTATGGACATTGGAGCATGAAACTAATTTGCTGATAATTATTTACGTGCTTCTTCATCTACTGCCTCGAAGATAGTGCAATTTAAATTTCAATATAGTACAATAGTGACATCAAAACTTAGTAAACAAGAAATCTTTTGGTTTTGCAAATCCTTTTAGATACTCAACCCAGTTGATCATTTTTCTATAATTGCTATAGACAAGTTACACATGTGTCCCGAAAAAATAAGGAAAATTTTATATGTAAAATAGAGATTTTCCGTAGGCACAAAAGGTCAAACCGTTCTCATGAACTGCCACATAAGGAGAAACAGCCTGATTGTTAGGTCATTCTCATGGGTTAGGGCTGCACATATTCTTTGAAATTGTCACTAGAAAAAGACTTTCGTTTTTTTATTTGTAAGCCTTTGAAATATGTTAAAGATAGTGCATTTGAGCATATGGATGAGTGATGAAAGCATTTCCAACAAAAGGTAGAACCACTTCTGTTTTACTTATGTGAAAGAAAAATTCTGGATGTCATTGAAAGAATTGGGCCACCTTAAGATTAATTTGTGTTTCCCAATTGTTTTTTACTTGTATCCATCATGTATTAGAATGCACTGACGAAATGCCACAAAGGGATTATATACATTATTTATTTCTTTTGTATTCTTAGAAGTTATTAGTTCACTAGGTAGGTAGCAAAGGTGTTTGCAGAACCTATAGCCAATTTTTTTTTTTTTTTTAAAGTAAGAATGTAAAAAAAATTAAATAATTTATTAATAAGATATTTCACAAATATTAGAGAGATGGAAGACGATCACCTTCCATTGACAAAACAGTATAACTTGTCCCTTATCTTGTAAATCTCCATAAGTTTCCTACTTAACGGTAGATAAATTTCAAATGATCCTTTCCATTTCAAGTGAAATAAAAATCTTTATTTTATTATTCAAATTATATTTCATAGATATAATGGGTATATATGTTGTCACAGGATAAACATATTCTTTTGTCATTTAAATTTATTTTTGAAAAATTAGCAAGATATATACCATTAGATGCAATAAAACAAAATCTGAACTATGAAATGAATTCTTTCCATTTTACTTAAAATGAGAGGATCCTAATTCATCTAAAATATTCTCTTTGAGGAAATACACTACCATTAATTACAAAGTTATTGGTCTTATAAATATATTTTGATCATTTGTATGAAAAAAATTCCCAAGAGAGAGAGAGATTAATAACCATTTTGTTCAGTATCTTCTCAGCCATAGTGCCAAAGTTTTATATTGTGGATTAGTCTTATGCGTGGCGATCGGACATTGCTCAGCTTAGCCAAAATTCTGCCCATCTCAATAAGCATAATATATATGTATATATTTTTCGAATATTCCATGTGATATATATTCAAAACTTCAAAATAAAAATAAAAAGAAAAAAAGAAAAAGAAAAAGCTCTTGCACCCGCTTGTCCACGCCAATATGATTAAAAGATCCTGCTTTTATCAAATCTTAAAGACAAACAAGAGTGTTTGATTAGTCTCAACCATTTCACACGGCCAGATATTGAACCTTTCAGCATTACCTTTTTGATTAATCCCAATGACAGCCGAGATGTTGACAAAATCATCCTTTTCAAGAGGAAGAGCAATCAAAACATTGAACTTTAATTGAACCAGAAAGGGCAAAGTACAAGAACCCTCATGACTCAAGTAGCTAATCTGCAACATTTAAACTATTTTTGTAGCAAAAGTTAAAACAAACAGAAGAATTTTTCAAGTTCCAATATTAATATTTTTGTTTACACCAAAAACACTAATATCTTGAATGTACAAACATATACTCCATGAAAACTTGAAAAACTTTAAAATAATCTCAGAAAAAGGTAGATCTGAATTGTTTGTCAAATTTAGGGATATTCATGCACAAACAAATAGGTCTCTAGATTCGGGAAAACAGAAACAATCACATCTAAACTCCACTAACAACAATTCCTCCGAACGTTAGACACAAGTTTCCGGGCTTCCTGGACATCACGTGTGTAATATTCTTCTATTTATTTTGATTATTCAGTGTTTGAAAAAAAAGAAATGGAATGAATATGAAATGAAAATATCCTAGATTGATAGAAAGAAGATGATGGTTGATTCGAGCTCAACCTCAAAGCTCCAAGAAAGTGAAAAGTACAAAATCACTCAAACTATTTACGTACCCTTATCTTCTGCCGATTAGGCTTATAAAGCCTTACTAATTCCTAACTATTTTACAGCTAAACTCTACTGACTCCTTACAATTAAAGCCCATTAACATATGTGGATAAAGATCCACTTATCTAAAAAGCCCATTACAATTAAAGCCCACTAATCTAATATATCCCTTACATTACCCACCTCTTCAGAGCACCTTGCCCTCAAGGTGCGGTTTCAAAAGAAAAAAACCCAAATTTGCACACTACCTTTAGTGACCTCACCTAATTTTATGCTTGCATTACTCATTCTTCATGCATTTTGGCTTTTGGTCTTCCCAAGGAAACTTAACTCCTCCCTGTACTAACTCCTCACGTGTTCACTGAACTTTGGCTTCCCAAGGAAGACTTTTAGCTCTTTCTTTTGATTTTTACAAATACATTTGAACATCACGAACCAATTGTTTCCCACTTTGTACGTTTCCTGTGCCATGCATTAAAACACACTCTGATCAACGCCTGCCACCTACTTTCCCCCATACGCATGATGGCTAACCTCTCGACTCAATGTGAAGCCTTTGCAGCCGTAGGGTATGTGGATAAGAACTGGAGTAGTTGTTCGTCTACCACATTTCTCGATCTTGGGGTTTGGAAATAACAGATGAACTAGTATATATAGCCATAGCCAATAATTCTGCTCCTCGGAATTGAAAGAGTCCCCGCAACACATACTTCCTTCAATCCCTCTGATGATCTTTTTTTTAAAACATGGCATCTTCCAAGAAGCTCAGGATCTTATCTGGATCAAATAACTTGTTGGAATCATTATCAATTTCAAATATTCCTATTTTTGAAATCTTTGATATCCCATCCCAAAGCAAAAATAATCAAGCAAGGTAATCCGCAATCCTTGATTGTTGTCAGAGATCTTGGTTTTGATTGTTGTCAAAACCACAAAATTCTTCAGCAGCTTCAATTGATGGGTCGGAGGAGAGACTGATGTCGACGAACGATTCTTGATACCTGGATCAAAACTCCATCTACCACACCAAAGAAAGAAGATACCATCCTCCAACTTTCTTTTTAGCTTTTTATCGAACATATTCCCTGCATCACAATAAGGCCTCTCCCTGTCTGAAAAGATTTTTTCGAAATCTTGCTCCAGCAATTCTTCGTTCTTGACTTCTTGATTTTTCAAGTAGCACTCCTCCGAACATTTCTTAATTTTTTCTTCGGTCTCTACCTTCTCGGGAACCAGATGTAGCTTCTTAAACTCCATGGACTCGATCTTCGAACACAGATCTAAAGCCTTTTCGTTGAGATCGTCGTTCTGGCTGAAATTGTCGAAGCTTTCTGCCGTTTGATCGTTGACACCTTCTAATAGGTTAGGTATGTTCTGGGTTTGCACCTCTTTTGCTTCTTCTTGATCAAGTTCTTGCTTCGCCATTTCTCCCAACATCTCAATTAGATTGTCAAAGGCCTTCAAATACCCTTGTTTTGCTTCTTGCGTCCTCCGGCATGCTTCTTTATATTCTTCTTGTAACTTCTTCTGCCTTTCCTGATACAATTTGTATTCTTTTTGTTGATTTTCTTGCTGCTGTTGCCACTCTTGCGAAAATCTTGTTTGAAGGGCTTTCAAGAATTCTTCCCAACTGCCTCTCGATTTGCCTGCATTCTTAAACCAGATTAACGCCTCGCCTTTCATATGAAATGAAGCTAGGTACACTCTCATATACGTATTTCCTGATAGTAGAAGGATTTGTTTGCTTTGTATATCCAAGCTGAAGCATTATACCCATAAAATTCTGGAATTTCTTGATACAACCTTTGATCTATCTCCCATTGCCTCGGGTCCGCCTCTCTTTGTTGCCACGCTAATTGTATATATCGAGTAGTTGCCGCCATTGTAGGATCGTCAGATTTGCAACATCTTTAAGAAAATTTTTGTTCTTTCTGCCATGGATCGGAACGGCTTTGATACCACTTGTAATATTCTTCTATTTATTTTGATTATTCAATATTTGAAAGAAAATAAATGGAATGAATCTGAAATGAAAATACCCTAGATTGATAGAAAGAAGATGATGGTTGATTCGAGCTCAACCTCAAAGCTCTAAGAAAGTGAAAAGTACAAAATCACTCAAACTATTTACGTACCCTTATCTTCTGCCGATTAGGCTTATAAAGCCTTACTAATTCCTAACTACTTTACAGCTAAACTCTACTAACTCCTTACAATTAAAGCCCATTAACATATGTGGATAAAGATCCACTAATCTAAAAAGCCCATTACAATTAAAGCCCACTAATCTAATATATCTCCAGCTAGCTGAATGAAGAGATAAGGAGTCTTAGCCCATTCAGAACAGGTGGTTCAGCATTCCTGGAACGAAGAAGACAAGAACCAACAATACTATTTGAGGGAAAGGCCTTCGCAGAAAATAATATGTGAACAAGTTTCATAACTTTTTTTGTTTCCTCTCCTTTTTCCTGCCTTGACACAAAGTTTTCCTGTTGTGCTGCCCCACGGGATTCTATATGACCATTAATTCAGTAAGTTTTTTATTAGGAAAAAGTACACCAAAAACTACACTCTTCTTCCATTTTGCAGGAAAGCTGGCCTTGCCGTTTCCCAAGAATTCTTGATCACACAAGCCGTCCTTCCCTCCACAAACTACAAAAACATAATTCCCGCCCCTTCACCTCCATTTTTTCACCAACCAAACAGAAAATTTAAAAGGCCTTTGAAAATTCTTCTTCTCAACAAAGCTCCCCCTTTCCCTCAATTCCTCACCAACCAAACACACAGAGTCTAATCTTTCTAAATAGTTGATTGCGAGAATCAATAGAAATAGAGTTAGAATCTCCCCTTCGGCCTTCCCCCTCCCCTCGGGGCCAAATATATATTTATATAAAAAAATCAATAGAAACACAGAAACTGAAGATTCTCTCTTTCTTTCTTTCTTTCTTTTTTTCACTTTCTCCGCATCCGAACAAATCTTAGTCGTTATAAGAGACAGTGTTATGTGCCTGGTGTCTGACATCTGTACGGTGGGTGTTTGGTGGAGCACCACGTGTCAAAGTCATTCAGCTCATCTACTGCCTTGCACTTATCCAGGAAAAATGATTCATCCAGAATACACTAGCGGCGTGATGGTTAGTGGGTCACATGAAAGGGGACGTGAGCTAGAGGAGAGGAGGGATTGGCCCCTTGAAGTGCCAAAGTTGTTTTTATTATTCTTTCTTTCCAAATTACCATCACAAAATATCCAGGCCAATCACACACAGGGAGGGAGACGGAGAGAGCATATTCCGCAAGCTCATTTTCCCTCACTTTCCCTCCAACCAGACAAAAAAAAAAACCATTATCACAAACAGAGAGAGAGACCTGTCAGACATGGCAATGGCGTTGAAAGCCTGAATAAGCAAGAAGGGACTGGGTTGGACCCGCGGTTCTGCCAGCGGCCCAACAACGACGTTAAGAAGTCCCTTGACGCGCCACTGGGCCTCGATACCACCGCCAAAAGCCCACCGTCCGCCAGCAGCGGGTTGGACCGCCCGCCCACCCGCACCGGGTCGTTGTCCCCCGACTCATTCGCGAAGATCCGCCACTCCGACGTCTCGTCTATGGAGCGCGCCTCCAGCACCACGAAATACGCTCTCAAGATCTAATGGTTGAAAATGACAAAAAAAAAAAAAAAGAACCGAGTTGAGTGAATGAGAAAGATGAATTCTTGATAAAGCTAAAATCGGAGAGAGGAAGAATCAGTGTGTGGAGCGGAGCACGTACTCTGTCTCCTCTCTACCCTCTCGAGCTGAAGAAAGGGACAAAAAGGTCATTCCATGGTGCAAAACAAATATCACGATATCATGATAAGTGACACGTTTGCTTTTATGGTTAGAAAGATCATCACAAAATCTCGGAAAAGAAAAAAAACAAACAAGACAACTGGGTATGCTGACAGAAACGACGTCGTGTACTCTGGTGTATAAGAACCCAGACCTTGCCATCTTCGGAACGCTTCGGGAGATTGTGAAAGTTTCTCTTTTATCTCTTAGAGCCACTACAACATCAGATCTGCTTCTTCCGCTTTTCTTCCACTACATCCGGAAATGGGTACGATTGCTAAGTCTACAACCTCTCTTGCTTTCTTCTTCAATCATTATTCTCATGTAAGGCTTTCTTTCCATCCTCAAAATTTTTATTATTATTGTCGTTGTTTTAGTCCTACTTCTGCTAACACTACCAATAGTGGTAGAGATTATGTAGAAACCCCCAATCAATTCTTGAAATCTATGAGAGATCGATGCAGATCTCGAACCTTAAGGAATCTTGATGATGCCTTAGGCCTGTTTCATAGAATGCTTCACATGCGCCCTTTGCCTTCCCTCGTGGATTTCCATCAATTGCTGACTGCAATTGCAAGAATGAGGCATCACTCAACGGTGATTTCTCTGGTTAAAGAAATGGAAATGTCAGGAATTGCTCCCAATGTTTATATTCTGAGCGTTTTGATTAATTGCTTCAGCCATTTGAACCGGGTGGATTTTGGCTTCTCTATCTTAGCAAGAATTTTGAAACTTGGTTTTCAACCGAACTGTATAATTCTTAGCATTCTTGTCAACGGGCTCTGTCTTCAGGGTAAAATTGTTGAAGCTGTGAAGTTAGTGAACAAAATGGAGAAGATAGACTATAAACCTGATACAGTTACTTATGGAACAATAATGAACGGTTTGTGTAAAATAGGTGAGACTAGAGTGGCTATTGAGTTGCTTCGGATGATGGAAGAAGGAAATCTTGAACTTGATGTAGTGAAGTATAACATAATCATCAATAGTTTATGTAAGGACAGATTGGTAACTGAGGCTTTGACTTTTTTTTCCGAAATGACAAATAGAGGAATTCGACCAAACGTTTTCACTTACAATTCTTTAATTCAGGGCCTATGCAATTTCAGTCAGTGGAAGGAGGCAACTAAATTATTGAATGAGATGGTGCAAAGGAAAATAATGCCAGATGTGTGTACATTCAACATATTGGTGGACACACTTGGCAAAGAGGGGATGTTGAAAGAGGCAAATGATGTTTTTAATGTGATGATTCAGAGAGGCNTTCTGAGCGTTTTGATTAATTGTTTTTGCCATTTGAACCGGGTGGATTTCGGCTTCTCTGTCTTAGCAAGAATTTTGAAACTAGGTTTTCAACTAGACTGTATAATTCTTAATACTCTTGTCAACGGGCTCTGTCGTCAAGGTAAAATTAGTGAAGCTGTGAAGTTGGTTAACAAAATGGTGAAGATAGGCTATAAACCTAATACAGTTACTTATGGAACAATCATAAACGGCTTGTGTAAAATAGGTGAGACCAAGGTGGCTATTGAGTTGATTCGGAGGATGGAAGAAGGAAATCTTGAACTTGATGTAGTGAATTATAACACAATCATTGATAGTTTATGTAAGGACAAATCGGTAACTGAGGCTTTGCATTTTTTCTCCGAAATGATAAATAGAGGAATTCAGCCAGACGTTTTCACTTACAGCTCTTTAATTCAGGGCTTATGCAATTTTAGTCGGTGGACTGAGGCAACTAAACTGTTAAATGAGATGGTGCAAAGGAAAATAATGCCAGATGTGTGTACATTCAACATATTGGTGGACACACTTGGCAAAGAGGGGATGTTGAAAGAGGCAAATGATGTTTTTGATGTGATGATTCAAAGAGGCATAGAGCCTAATGAAGTCACTTACAATTCTCTGATTGACGGTTACTGTTTGCAAAATAGAATGGATGAAGCTGTCAAAATATTTAATATGATGGTTGGGAAGGGTTGTTCGCTTTCTGTTGTTAGTTATAACATATTGATCAATGGATTTTGTAAAAATAGAAGAATTGACAAGGCGATGAGTCTCTTCCGTGAAATGTCTAACATCAGAGTGATTCCCAATGTTGTCACTTACAGTACTCTTATTGGAGGGTTTTGCCGAGTTGGGAGACCTAAAATTGCATTAGAGCTACTCCATGAGATGCGAGGTTGTGGCCAACCTCCAAATCTCCAAACTTGTGCTATTTTGTTAGATGGCCTGTGTAAGAACCTACTTTTTCCAGAGGCAATGACATTGTTTCAAGAGATGGAAGACAAAAAGTTGCACCTTAATATTGTGATTTATAGCATCTTGATTGATGGTATGTGTAATGCTGGAAAACTTGCAACTGCAAGAGAACTCTTTAATACTCTTCCTTCCAAAGGTTTGCAACCTGATGTTCGGACTTACACTATAATGATCAAAGGGCTTTGCAAAGAGGGACTACTAAATGAAGCGATAGAGTTGCTTGAGAAAATGGACAGGAATGGTTGTTCACCTAATGATTTCACATATAATACAATTATCCAAGGCTTCTTGCAATATAATGAGACATCATGGGCAGTAAAATATCTCCAGATGATGGTTGGCAATGGTTTCTCAGCAAATGTGACTACTGCTACCATTTTGATTGACTTGTTGTCTACTAATCAGGCAGATAAAATATTACAAGATTTTTTTCAAAAGTCTACGTGAAAGCTTTATAATTCTTCAACATGTAGGACAAATTTCATATTTGCTGTAAGTCAGTAAGGTGATATTTCTTTCCATGTCTTTTGGACTATTGTTATGTATTCCTATTCCTATTTTGTTATCTTTTTTTTTTTTATCTTACAATTATCTGTAAACTTGTGTTGTAATTAAAATTGTTTTCTTAATGATTTATTTAAGCATCTTGTTGATGTAGAGTTATTTCATAATATTGTTTATTTGGAGTTTGGGGTTCTTGATGTTTTTATGCTTATTGGCCCACCAAGTTAAACTTCCAAGTGTTTCACCAGTTAAATTAATTTTTTATCTATGTGATATATATTATCGAATAATGCTATGAATACTATGATCAAACGAATGTATGACGTTTAAGATATAATGTAGTGAATACCTTGTGCATATTTGTTGCTAAGAATGTTTATGCTTTTTGGGGTCGTATGGACATTCGAGCAGGAAACTAATTTGTTGATAATTATTTACATGCTTCTTCGTCTATTGGCTTGAAGATATTGCAATTTAAGGGTAATGCTATAGAACACACTAGTGTGAGTGGCTACACAACCATGCTATGTTAGGCACTATATTTTATTTTTTTTTAAAAAAAAAAAGAAAATTTTGAAAATTTCAGTATGTTTTTAATCATACTGGCATAGCATGCCAGAAATACACCCTAGCTGCCACAGCTCAATTGAGGCTTTAGATGGTTGATGTGCAGTGGTCAGTGGGGAAGAGGTGGATGATGCGTCGCACTAAGGGGGGAATTTTTTAATTACAAAATTGCCACTAAATTTTCACTTACCGGCTCCTCTCAATTTCCTTTGAAATAGAGAGGATCCTTTTCCAATTTTCGGGGGGAAATTTGGGATAGGGTTTGACGAATGATTTTTTTTTTTTGGGGGGTGGGGGGTTGGGTTTTGACAAAACTAAGATTTTCAAAATTTCTGTTTATTTTATTTTATTTTTTAGAAAAAAATTGTCTGACGTGGCATTCACTCACACCGGTGTCCCCTATAGCATTACTTGCAATTTAAATTACAATACAATAGTGACATCACAGCTTCGTAAACAAGAAATATATTGTTTTTACAAATCCTTTGAGATACTTAACCCAATATATATTTTTGACATTTCCTTTAAGCAACACGAACCCAGTTGATCATTTTTCCATAATTGCTATAAGCAAGTCACATCCTTTAAGATAAAGATATGCCCCCAAAAAATTAGAGCATCCTAATCCATCTCAAATATCCTCTTTGAGGCAAAGAAACTATCATTAAATTACAGAGTTATTGGTCTTATAAGTATATTTTAGAGCTTATTGATGCTTCATATGAAAAAATTCCCAATAGACAGAGTAATACCCATTTTGTTCAGTATCTTCTCGGCCATAGTGCCAAAGTTCTGCATTGTTTGTGAGCGGGACTAGAGGTGAGTCTTATGCGTTCAAATTGGCCATTGCTCAGCTTAGCCAAAATTCTGCTCACCTCAATAAACATAATATATATGTATATATTTTTCGAATATTTCATGTGATATATATTAAAAAATTAAAATTAAAATAAAAAGCTCTTGCACCCTCTTCTCCACGCCAGTATGATTAAAAACATGAATCAATTTAAAAGATCTTGTTTTTATCAAATCTTAAAGACAAACTAGAGTGTTTGATTAGTCTCAACCATTATAACCTCCACACGACCAGATATTGAACCTTTCTGCGTTGTCTTTTTTATTAATCCCAATGAAAGCTGAGATGTTGACAAAATCCTCCTTTTCAAAAGGAAGAGAAATCAAAACATTAAATTTCAATTGAACCAGAGAGGACAAAGTATAGCAACCAACATGACTCAAGTTGAAACAAACAGTAGAATTTTTCGTATACAATAGATTATCATGCATAATCCGATATTACATGAAATCAACTGAATTCAACAAAATCAATATCAAATAATGTACACAAGTTTTTTGCCACACTTCAGTATTTACCTTCTTGTGCCCTAATTTCAAATCCTTTTCAACATGTTCAGTTGCTTTGGACTATAGTTGGGAAGAGTAATTTGTTTATATCCTGAGAATCCGATTCATGCCTCTCATCATCCCCTGAGACAGTAAAAATAAGTTGCCCAATACATAGTCTAAAAAAACACTTGCTAAACATATAAATTTTAGGGCTAAATTGGCTCAAATAAAGATGTAAAATAAGGGAATGAGTGGGAGTTGGTGAAACATATAATTAACAAGAATAACCAAACCACTTTTGACTCCTAGTTCCTGCACAATCCATTATCGACACATTTCCAGTTCATTGCTAAAGTCCACATGAGTACTAATTTATACAGCACAACAGAAACCTCATAGTTTGTGTGTATAGGTGGCTTTCTAACATGAGTACTTGGGTTCAAAACCCCAATCAACCTTGTTTTTAATTTATTTTGACTGAGAAGTGGCCCATGGAGAAATCTGTGTTCCAGCAAAAATAATCAGTGGATCCCTCCCTCCCTCCTAGGCAGTCAAAATCACTAAAGCATGACTTCAGAGAGTGAGAGCGCCCTCCCTCCTAGGCAGATTAGGGCACCCAGGTTTCAACAATATGAAAACAAACCACAAATTTTGCTGTGAAGCCCTTCAAAAAACTGAATATGAGAAGTTAAGAACGACGACAACGACAAAAGCAAAAAGAGAAGCAATAACAATAATAATGAAGTGGATTACCTTAACTTCCGATAGTGGACAAAAACTGTGCATCAAATCCCTGCAGGAATCAACATGATTAGGTGAACCATAAACAGAAGACCCAAACAAAAAAATTTACCGAACATTATGTCTAATTTCAAGAAATCACACCAACATTATGGACAACTGAGTATAAAAATTTCAAATATCAATGGAATCTAATTTATAATTCCTCATGCATTTCAACATAAAAACTTAGCTTATATCTCTATATTGTTAAGCATATCCCAATATATGTTTTGCAACAATCTCACAAGCAACCCTGCAATTAACGTAAGGCAGAAGTACATATAAGGTATAAACAAGAACTTAACTCCACCCTAAAACCAACCCATCATCACCAATTCAGTGGCAGCGTTTTGGAAGCCTATTGTAAGGGCCGGGCCATGAGGTATGAGTTTAAAGTGGAATGTTGACAAGGCTATTCAACTAATCTCCCAATCTTGGTATCTAAGAAAAAATATCAATGACAAGGAGCTCTCTTATGCAAGTGAAGGCTCTATAAGGAGAATAAAAGCTCTATCAACATGGATGCTAGCAGAGAAAAAAGATACTGATCAACAAAGATTGCAGGAATACACTCAAATACAAGGACCTTCACAGCAGAGCATACCAAACTGATTAGGCAATTTAGCCTTGATGATGATGAAATACGCATTTTCATTTCCAAGAGCATTTGCAATAATTTCAACCACTCAAAGCATCAAAAGTTATAACTATATAACTCTAAACGAAAGCGTGATAAAAAAGAAAAAGAAAAAGTGAAATACAAGTTAGTTCACACTTACTGCATGTTCAAGCATCCAATAGCTATGGGGTGCACTTTCCCAAGCTTTTTATTTATTTGAAGAAGTGGATGTGTTCAGTTGCCTCTTAATTTGCTTCTATCGAACTTCTCTCTCTTGGTTTTTCGTTTTAGCTAATTAGTACATGTAGATAAAGCATTGATCCCTCAAAAAACATTGTTCTGTTCATATTATGCTGTTTATTCTGAGATTGATCCAATCCATTGCTTCTTTTGCTATTTAGAAATGGTTTCTAGAGTAGTTTTGGGTGGGGGGTTGAAGCTAATAAAACCCATCAACTGCACTGTTCATTAAAGACTGTAATGGAGCTGCTGCTGCTGTTGTGGGAGGATATGATGCGGGAGGTTTATGTGTTAGCAATATTACCTATATGGCAGTGTTTCTGTAGCTGTAGCAGTGCTGAGCTATGTCACTTTGTCCATTTCAAGATCAGGAACAGCAAACAGGTTGATCAACCTTTTGGTGATTTCCTTTTCCCCTTGGCTGTACATGAAGCAGATAGGTTGAACAATAATTCTGTCGATGAGCCTAAAGTTGTATGTTTTCACAGTTACCACTTGAACATCAATCAATATTAAAATTGCATCATTGGAATAGAAGAACATTTTGCTAATTATATACGTTATTCAGCAGTGTACTCGAAATTTAATGAGATGAATTTGGTTATAATGGGCTAAAAATAACCAGTTGCTGCCCCCGATTCTGGTAAGTTCACATTCCTCAAAAGTTTTCACTTTGGTGTTTTTTGATTTGTTCTGTTTATATATTTTTGTTGATGAGATGAGGGGGAGATTGTGATTATTGGGTGTAATTTTGATTTGTTCTGTTTATATATTATTGTGATTATTGGGTGTAATAGATCACGTTACAAATGGTCAATTCGGGGAGGAGGTCAGTCTATTGTAGGACACTGAATGGGATGTTAATGAAGGAACCTGGACAGAAACATCTATATGCTATAAAGCAAACTAAAATATTGCCATCCATAGTAGAAACTAGAAAGTAAATAAAAATGGCAATAAGAAATTTTCTTAAGAGTTTTCAGGGCACATGCAACAGTGAGTTAAGTAACCAAGTCAGATTGTCCATACATACAGATTGTCCATACATCACTTGTGACATATAGTCCAAATAGAAGTGTCACAAGCTGTATACAAGAATCCATGCAAGCTGAAAAGCAGAAATGGGGGGAATTGTAAGTCAAGAACTAGCATGAGCCTTCTCTCCCTCTTTCATAAAATAAATTCATAAGGGCCACGTTTGTTTGTGTATGTGGGTGGGTGGTTGTACGTGTGAGAGAGAGAGAGACATAGAACAAAGAGATGTCAAGTTACCAGAAAAAGTGTAAAGGAAGCAAAAAGTCCCTCCTGGAGGAGAGCTCCATGAACACCAAAATCTTCTTCATCAATCTTTAGTATAATTGCATAATAAGTGTAGATAATCCCAGAGGATATCAAAAGGAATCTGCAAACCCAAAATCAGCACATAAAGTCTTTCAATGATATAACGGTAAGAAAATGGCAAGCGATTAAATTCAAGGTCTAATGACCATACAAGTTGGCAACACAGAGATCTATCATCATCAACTTTAGCTGAGATCTTTCACAGTAAGTAGTTGGAAAGAAAGGGCATCTAACTCACAGTTGGCAATGTGAAAGGGCATATTGAACATTCTATTCTCAACACTGTACCTCGTGTTTGACTATTCAAATACTACGTCCATAAAAATACAATGCAGCTTGTTTTCACACCATATTTTGCAGCGCAGCTTCACAATCTGAAAGCTAAGTTCCAAGTCACTCACCAGAAAAGGTCCTATTGACAGCAAAAATTGAACAGAGTTGCAAACTACAGTTTGCATCTAAAGAAAATTTTAATCCAATTCACTAAATAAATATCTGAATCTGCATCTTTGCTGTCCAATGTGTGTGAGTGTGTATTCTGTTAGATCATAAATAAGTAATTAATTTTGCTTGTAATGTATCCATTATGATCTCTAAGACACCCTTTTGACTTCTCAGTGTCCATGCAACACTTTCAACAAGAAAAATATCCAAACTTAGAAAATCAATAAGTTTCTCTTCTCATGTGACCCAACAAAAGCACTTACCTAAATTGATGAACTATACTCTGTGGATTTGAAAACATAATTCCTGTGACTATTTCTTAAACAGCACAACTCTATCCTGCGTTATTACAAATTGGACTCATTCCACTGCATGACAAATGTGCCTTAAAAACCAAAGATGCAACCAAGACTGATGACAAAAATTATACCAACGGATATATCTCCACAACCCAGTTGACACTTTCAAAGCGATTAGATGCATATGATCAAGATTCAAATGAGATTTAAGGGCTCTACCATACACATAACCCATATTAACTCATGAAACATTTAAAATTTGCTAGAAGTCTGAATCAACAAAAGAATTTCCAGATAAAGCCCCGTTTGGTTCCCGAGAAGATGAAAGAAACGACAAAAGGAGATCTACATTCGCAGCATCCATCAACAAAAGCTCAGATTTCCCAACTATTATGAGAGGTTTTTGATTTTTTTGTCAACAAAAGTTCGCTGAAAATGGCTAAGATATCACGTACGTCAGTCACCGATCTCTCCTCATTCCAATTTAAATTTTATTGAAAATTTGAGAAATGCTTTGATGCCACGTCCGTTCCAGATCATTTGGGAATCATCCCTTTGGTAAATCTTTGGGGTCTGTAGCATTTCTCAACATTGAATGGATACCCCATATACACATCTTTGCTTTCTGTTGTAAAATTTGCTTCACCTCCATTTTCTCACCAACCAAACAGAAAATTTAAACGGCCTTTGAAAATTCATTCTTCTCAGCAAAGCTCTCCCTTTCCCTCAATTCCTCACCAACCAAACACACAGAATCTAATCCTTCTAAATAGTTGATTGCGAGAATAAATAGAAAACAGAGTTCTAATATCCCGTTCCCCCTCCCCTCGGGCCAAATACTTAACAAAAAAAAAAAAAAATTATTTCAAACACAGAAACTGAAGATTTCTCTCTCTCTCTCTATATCTCTCTCCACAGCCAAACAAAACTTAATCGTTATCAGAGACACAGCGAGGGAGACGGAGAGAGCATTCCACACGCTCATTTTACCTTACTTTCTCTTCAACCAAACACGAAATCACCATTATCCGAGAAACACGAAGACTATGATTATCTAAAAGTTGCACAAAGACGGAGAGAGGATATGCCACTCCGACGTCTCGTCTATGGAGCGCGCCTCCAGCACCACGAAATACGCTCTCAAGATCTAACGGTTGAAAATAACAAAAGAAGAAGAAGACCCAGTAGGGTGAAATGAGAAAGATGAAGCTAAAATCGGAGAGAAGGAGGAGTTGCAGACTGTCTCCTCTCTACTCTCTCGAGCAGAACAAAGGGACAAAAAGGTCATTTCATGGTGCAAAACAAAAATCGCAATATCATGAGAGGTGACACGTGTGCTTTGTATGGTCAGAAAGATCATCCAAAACTCCAAAGAGACATTTTGACAACTCGGTATCCTAAAAGAAACGATGTCGTGTATTCTGGTGTATAAGAACCCAGACCAGAACGCTTGGAGCCACGACAACATCAGATCTGCTTCTTCTGCTTATTTCTCTTGAGCAGAGCAGAGCCACTACTCCATCAGATCTGCTTCTTCCGCTTTCTTCCACTACATCTGGAAATGGGTACGATTGCTAAGTCTACAAACTCTCTTGCTTTCTTCTTCAATCATTATTCTCATGTAAGGCTTTCTTTCCATCCTCAAAAATTTTATTATTATTGTCGTTGTTTTAGTTCTACTTCTGCTAAAACTACCAATAGTGGTAGAGATTGTGTTGAAACCCCCGATCAGTTCTTGAAATCTGTGAGAGATCGATGCAGATCTCGAACCTTAAGAAATCTTGATGATGCCCTAGGCCTGTTTGATAGAATGCTTCACATGCGCCCTTTGCCTTCCCTCGTGGATTTTACTCAATTGCTGACTGCAATTGCAAGAATGAAGCATCACTCCACTGTGATTTCTCTGATTAAAGAAATGGAAATGTCAGGAATTGCTCCTGATGTTTATACTCTGAGCATTTTGATTAATTGCTTCTGCCATTTGAACCGGGTGGATTTCGGCTTCTCTATCTTAACAAGAATTTTGAAACTTGGTTTTCAACCGAACTGTATAATTCTTAGTACTCTTGTCAACGGGCTTTGTCTTCAGGGTAAAATTAGTGAAGCTGTGAAGTTGGTTAACAAAATGGAGAAGGAAGGCTACAAAACTGATTCAGTTACATATGGAACAATAATGAATGGTTTGTGTAAAATAGGTGAGACCAAGGTGGCTATTGAGTTGCTTCGGAGGATGGAAGAAGGAAATCTTGAACTTGATGTAGTGAAGTATAGCATAATCATTGATAGTTTATGTAAGGACAGATCGATAACTGAGGCTTTGACTTTTTTCTCCGAAATGATAAATAGAGGAATTCAGCCAGACGTTTTCACTTACAGCTCTTTAATTCAGGGCCTATGCAATTTCAGTCGATGGAATGAGGCAACTAAACTATTGAATGAGATGGTGCAAAGGAAAATCATGCCAGATGTGTGTACATTCAGCATATTGGTGGACACACTTGGCAAAGAGGGGATGTTGAAAGAGGCAAATGAAGTTTTTGATGTGATGATTCAGAGAGGT
>FXXK01000604.1:136658-151106 GCA_900184695.1 Betula pendula | reverse complement strand
GGGAAAGTATACATATTCTTCAAATTATCAAGAAATTTGCAATGTTCTTCAAAACTTTAAATTGAAAAAATGTCCCAAAAAACCAGAAAATTTTTCAGTGTACCTATTGTCTCACAAAAAGACAAAAATACCCTTAAAAATTATCAAAAAAAACAAGTACCCTTGTAAATTTGGAAAAAAAGTCACCAATTTTTTTTTTAGAAAAAGTTTTCCTGTTTTTGTTCTTTGTTTTTTTTCTAATAAGGGTATTTTTGGTACAAAGGGTGCATATTGTAATTTTCTGATAGTTTGGAGGAAATATTCCTTCAATTGAATATTTGGAAAGATATTACAAATTACTTGATAAATTAAAGATTATTTTTCAAAAAAAGGCCTTTCGTTTGGGCCTGTTAGATGAATCCTGCTCGGCCAGAAAAGCTGGCCTAGCCGGGTTTAACAGTTATTGGGCCTTTCAGCCTCACATTCCATCAGACTCTTCTCGGGCTGGACAAGTGCTCCAGTTATTGCAGACTGTCATCTTCAGCTTTCTCTGTTGAGAGATTGGACCGCTACTAAGGTCTCTAGATGTGCCAATTCTCGGGCACACTTGGTTGCAAAATGGGCCGCTTCCCACTCTGTGTTTGGAAGCATTCCCGAGTTTTCTCCATTTTTTTGTTCTCTGAGATTTAAGAGTGGTAAGGACCCTCCTTTGTAGTGTTTCCTTTCCCTTCCCCCTGTTGTTCCCTTGGTTTCTTGATTAGAAAAAAAAAAAAAAAAAAAAAAAAAATCCCTGAACGTGCAGTTCCTCGTCCTAAATCCACCAAAGTAATTACTAAAAGGCATGTTGGACCAAGCGGTGACTTTAAAGGAGATTATTAAACAAAGAGTAATAATAGAGAAAGAACCCAGTCTTTTTTTTGTCTTTTTAAAATTGATGTTGCTTTTAAAATTATTATTAAATCAAAATTTAATAGTAATCTATTATAAATTCAATAATAATTTAAAAGTCACACAAATTTTGAGAGAACACAAAAAAAAACATAAATTTTCTCTCTAACATTACTCTAAACCAAAAGAGTTTGTGTTCTTAAAAAAATAATAGCGGTGATTTTTTTAATTGGAATATATTTAATTTTAAGTTTTTTTTGCGAGAAAAAGAAAATAAAATTTAATCGGTTAAAAAAATTTACAACACACATACTACAAGTACCAATTAAAGAGCTGATTTTTGTTAACACGTTATCTAGTTATATGACAATTGTTTAAGAGTATATTAAATAACATTATTCTAGTATAAATATAGGAGTAATGCGAGTAATGTCAGAGGAAAAATTCAGGTATTCTTTGTATCATTTCAAAATTAATATGACTTTTAAAATTACAAATACAATAATAATTTTAAAAGCCAATTAAATTTTGAAATAGGAACAAAGAAAACCTATATCTTCCTAAATCCTAATGGCATTACTCCATCCTCGCCCGGCGATGACACAAGGGGCAAGAAGGATTCTTGAGCAACCAACGGGCAATGCAGCGAATGTGGAAAATATGAGCGCAAGGCGTCCTGGCTAGCTCCACTTCCTCGCCCGGCGACGACAACCGTTGGAGACAAATAGCGCAGGATCCATCAACTGCTTGTTGAAATGTCTCCAAGGAAAACTCAACCTGCAGTACTTCGACAAAGCCTAAAGGATAATCATCGGTAATGGGCCAGCTGGGGAAGGCATTCCTTACCCCGAGCAGCATCGTCAGATCATTCAGGAGGACAAGAATCTCACTCGAATAGGACAACAACGAGTCGTTCTTGTATTGAGCGGGGTCTATGTGCAGGTGCCATTGGTCAAACGGCCAGTCAAACCTGATATTGGATCTGGGTTTCCAAGGAGGAAACAAATTCAAATTCCCCATCATCTCCTCTCGCGAACAATACTCCACGCTTCTGCTTCGCAATACTTCAACGACGATCACAATCCTGGGCGAAACGGGCTGATGAAGCCGGTCCAAGCTGAACTGATAAAGACACAGAAGGCAACCCAATATCTCTGCCGCCAGGGCTTGGACCGTCTCAGGGAGGAATTGATCGGTGGCTGAAACGGCATTGCGCAACAAGATCTCAGTCGAGTCTTGAGACAATAGATGTCGGTGGTCGTAAGAGAGCAGCTTCTGGGTCTTTCTTTGGGTGGAATCGACGACGCCTTCACCGAGAATCCTGGTGGTAAAGCTGTCACTGATGTCAAACAAGAGGAGTCCACCAGTGTCTGAGAGCCTACAAGGCCCCCCTCCAAACCTTCTCAGCCTCTCGTTCCAATTGTAAACTCGAAGCTTTTTCATGAGCGCCTTTTCTTTTACGCCAACCATCTTTCTTCCCTTTTTTTTTTTTTTTCTTTTCTACATTCAATATGGGAGAGGGGGAATAGGCTACTTCTTTACTCTCTAATTGAAACAGTTTGACACAAGATTTTGTGACTGCGCAATTAATTCGTAGCCAAAAAAGTGATTTGCCTCCAAAATCTGATTACAACAATCAATCTTATATGGTAATTATTCTATAAAAAAACAATTGAGTAATTATATATGTCACCTCTCATGTTTATCTTGTGTCAATTAAAAGTGATGTGACTTTTAAAATCACCATTGAATTTATTATTAATGATTATTGACTTTTAATCTAATGATGATTTTAAAAGCCACATCACTTTTGGTTGACATAAAATAGACATGGAGGATAACTTATATCATTACTCAAAATAATGACCATATCTTATATTTTAAGAATGATACCGTGTTTTGTTTCTTTGGGCCTAGCCAGGTTTAACTGTTATTGGGCCTTTAAGCCTCACGTTGGGCCCTCAAATACCCTGTCCCTCGGCCTTTTTGGTAAGTCATGTTTTGGGTAATGACGTAATGTCAAGACTTAATAAAAGGCATTAAATTCAAGAGTTATTTCTTAACGGAAAAACCATTTCACACCAGCAATAATAAATTAATAATAATAAAACTGCGGCAAAACGCGCGTGTTAATATGACTTCTATTTTATAAAAGCGAAAGTATTCGTGGAAAGACAAAAAAAAAAAATTAAAAAGTAGTCACCAAACAATAAAAGGCTTCTATTTATATAATAAACAGCTTTCCTTTAGTGAAAAGCCACCGAATAAGTTTTTTTATTGTCATTAGTCTAATCTAAATTATGTTTCGATGTACATTTATGAGTTGAGTTTGGCTTACCTCGAGTAAAAACATTATTGGAGATTCTTTTCTATAAAAGTTAATTGTGAAAAAAATAACGGGAGGTCTCCCCAATCTTGCAATCTTCATTATCAATTTTTGCACAAACTCTTACGAGTTTAAGTGCATGATTAAATCTCACATCAGGTAATAATTAGGAAAAAAAATACTAAAGTAGTCCTTGTGGTTTTTAATTTTTTGAAATCATGCACTGTGGTTTTGAATTTATATGAGAGATCCTTGTGGTTTGCACCCTTATAAAATAAGTCTCTTGGTTAGAATTTTTTTTTTTTTAAAGAATAATGATACTCTTCATATTTATTTCATACTTGTTAACGTGATATGTTTTAAGTGATTTTAATTTTTTAAAAAATTATTGACATGAAAACTACTTAAAACACGTCACATTTGCCGGTGTGAAAAGTAACATTACTCTTTTTTATGTGGTAAGAGCGAGGACGTCGCACATGCATGAATGGTAGGTCATTTTTGCAGTTAGAGCATGGATGGAGGTGTATCGTATGCACTGGCGGAGCCAGAAATTTACTATTGTAGGGGCCATTTAAAAATATGATAAATGCAATTTAAATAAAAAAATAAATGTTTTTCAACTTCAACCCTTGAGATTTCACCACTGGAGTTTTAGAATGATGTTCTTCAGCCTCAACCCTTAAAGATTTAAGATGAAGCTATTTGAGATTTGAAGTTTCTCTATTAAAATTCAACGATGTAATACTTTCTAGAATGTCAACCACTGGATCAATCATTATTAAAAAAAAAATATACGTATTCAAAGGTTGGTTGAGGCTGTTACGTCATCATTGTGGAATAAAAATATAATATCTAGCATTACTTCCCAACTTTTTTCTTTATATTTATATCTCTTGAAATTTTTTAGAAACTAATTTTATATGAATCTTATATTATTCTTTAAGTACCAAATAATGTTTTAATGCAATCAAAACAATATAACTCACCAAAAACTAAGATGGTTATAAATTTTCTTAAATTTTTTTCTTTTATTAAGAAATGACAAATATGAGGAGTTACGTTCAGAATTTTTCATTAAAAAAATAAAATAAAATAAAGGGCTTGTAAGGGCCACGGGCCCTAATGTGGCTCCACTATTGATTGTATGCCTTTAATAAATTTAGATATAGAGTAATTATATATATCAACCTCTATATCTATCTTGTATCTACCAAAGTTGATATGACTTTTAAAATTACCATTAAATTTATGATAGATTATTATTGACCTTTGATCCAATAGTAATTTCAAAAGTTACATCAATTTTTTTTTTTTTATTGAAATTTTATAACCTCAAGAAAACATTATAAATCAGCTTGCTCAGCAAGTACAATATCGTCTATAACGGAAGGATTCATTCCCAGCCACACTCGATTGAGCGATTGTCTTAAAGCGAGCTTGGCCAGTCAATGTGCACCCTCGTTAGCCTCTCTACGTGCATGTGTTGTGATCTAGAAGTGAAGCCCATTCAACCTTGTTCGCGAATCCTCCAACAGCTGTCCGTATTTGGACCAAGAGGGCCCCTCTTTTTTGAGACTTTGCACAATCTCTAAGGCATCTCTTTCCAAAATGATGCGACCAAAACCTTGTTCTTGGCACAAATTGACTGCCTTCCATGCTACTATTGCTTCAATAATTGTAGGATCCTAAATAAGAGGGACCGTGGTGCACAGAGAGGCCACAACCAGTCCCTTCTCATCTCTAACAAGCACCCCACTCCGACAGTGTGGGAAGAATGATCCAAGGCAGCGTCCTAGTTCACTTTGAGGACCCCTAAAGGAGGTTTTTGCCATTTAGGATGTTCAGGCTGGAGACATGCCTCTGGCCTAGAAACTTGTCGAGCTTGCTAGAAATTGGCAAAGGAAGCTACTGCATTTTGTACAAGAAAACCGGATGATGAGGGTTGATCCCCAAACACCACAAAGTTCCTCCGTAGCCATATACTACGAGCTAAACAGGAAACAAGAAGCAGTTTATCCTCATCTAATTTGTCCAGTAGCTGTTCAAATAAACACATACCATCGTCCTCAGCTATGGAAAGTTTCTAAACTTTCCTACTGCACTCCATACACACCGCTTTGGAAGAATCGCATCTCCATATTATATGACCAGTAGTCTCAGGCAGCAAACCACACATAGGGCATAAGGAATCTGAGACAATCTTTTTGTGAAAAAAATTTACTGAAAGCTACATCAATTTTAATGAACATAAAATTAACATGTATCATTATTCGTAGATACATGCTTTGATCACGGGGATGGGAATTTGTACGTTCTCACTACACTGCATAGGATGGGATCTAATCTGACTCAAATTAAAAGACAAGCGAAAGACGGGGCTTGGCTCCAATATAGAGAACCTAAAAAAAATAGAAGAGAATGGAGAGGTTTTAGAATATTGTGCAACAATGGTTTAATTTGGGAGAAAACTGGTGAAGGGCCAAATAGGAGATGGGCCATGAAGGAGCTTTTGGAGAACACGACACATTTCATTCCATTGCTCTGTATATCATCTACGACAGATTCCATGCAAAATCAATCCATATGATTTATCTGATTTATAATTAGATTTATGTGTTATTAAAATGAATTCAACGGGTTTATAAGGTATACCAAAAACATAATTTATTTCCTACAGTTAAATTTCGCCTATTAACTTAACAAATTCCATTAGATCATATATGAATGATAAGCTATCACCGATATTAATTATTCTTTCTGCAATGAGCATTAACTATAACAATGAATAAAAAAATTAAAAATTAAAAAACCCGAATTAGAGGACTCTGACAAAATTGGAACACATCCTAATGCAGGACGAGTAAGATTTTTTCAGAAAATAGAGTAGAACAATAGAAAATATAGATAAATTTTTCGTTAATCCAGAGTCTCACCAAAATAATGGAGAGAAAGGATAAAACCAAAGTCTCACTGACCCTTGGCAGATTCTCACCACTAAAAGAGAAGAGATGAGTCATACCTAAAAAAAAATTCTGTTTTTTATTAATCATCATCTGTCTCATAAGAGTACAAGAGAATACTTAAATAGACTCTGATAGAAACCCTAATATTAAATTGACTGACTTTGGGCCAAACCCATTATTAAATTATAAAATAATACGACTCTTAAAAATAACTTTAATTCTAATTTGACTGATTTTGGACCAAACTTATTATTAAATTACTGACTCTTAAAAATACTAATGATGATAATAATTAATAAAACTAAATAAATTTAAAAACCCAATATTCTTTTCTCACTTTGCATCACGTCCACCCCCAGAAATTGTGCTGTGTTTTGACTTCAGAAATACAGGGGGCAAGAACCAAATTAGTCTTCTCTTCCCTCCATAGGCTTCCTAGAGTTAGTTGCATGGTGACTTTTCTATATCCTTAGCTTTCTTCTTGACCTTTTCTCCCTAGGGTTAATTAGTTGCATGTGTGCTATATATTTCTGAATTAATCCCCAATGAGGCATATAAGTATGAACACAGAAACCGGAATCACCATAATGCAATATACCACAAAACTCAGCCGACAATTGTACCAAGACCAACACATGCAGCCGCCACGTCACCCTCCCCAAAGCGTGCCTATAACCTAAATTATCCTCTTTTCAACAGCACATCGTCCACTAAATATAGCCTAAACCCACAAGCAAACAGCAAAAGATCAACATCAGAAAAATGAATAAACAAATATATGACAAGAAAGGGTTAGGCCGGCCGGTGCTGACATGTCAAGCACCAGTGCTACCCGGATCTTAACGTTGCTTACGTGTCATGTCAAAGCCCCACATCTGTTTTACAACCATTGACGGCTTTCAAAGTCAAATATCATAGGCGCCAAACGTCCGTTCCCCTTCCTTCAACGGTAGTTAGGCACAAAGATCAGTTCAAATTTATGCACCTCCTCATATCAAGCTGTTCACTTCTTAAACCCACATGTTGTTTCATTTCTTCTGTGTCATCCACCCTCTCTCTCTCTCTGTCTCTCTCTGTTTCTTCTTTCTCTGTTTTCAGTACTACAACATGGGTTCCTGTAAGTTTTCCATGTTCAGAAATTTCCTGTGTTTGGTTATTGTTTTTAATGGAGTCTATGGAGAAGAAAAGTCCCACCTTTTGAATGACAGAGCATCATTGCTTTCTTTCATGTCCGGCGTCGTTTCTGACCCGGGAGAGGTCCTTGAGAATTGGACAGATTTTCATGTCTGCAATTGGTCAGGTGTGAAATGCAACAATGGAAGTGAAAGAGTCACAGAGCTTATTCTCAATGCGAAATTGCTTAGAGGCACCATTTCCCCTGCTCTAGCCAATCTTTCTTCCTTGACGGTTCTTGATTTGTCAGGCAATTTCTTTCACGGTCACATTCCAAAAGAGTTAGGCTCTCTTTCTCAGCTAAGACAGCTTAGCTTATCATGGAACCTTCTTGTAGGGAAAATTCCCCACGAGTTGGGATTTCTGCAGAACATGATATATCTTGATTTGGGAAGTAACCGACTTGATGGTGAAATCCCGGAATCAATTTTCTGCAATGGGTCTTTTTCCTTGCAGTATATAGACCTTTCTAACAACTCTTTGAGCGGCCAAATCCCCTTAAACAATCAATGTGTGCTTAAAGAGTTGAGATTTCTTTTACTTTGGTCAAACAAACTTGTGGGAAATGTCCCTCGAGCCCTTTCCAACTCCACTCATCTTGAATGGCTTGACTTGGAATCCAATGTATTAAGCGGCGAATTACCATCAGAAATTGTTGGTGAAATGCAGAGATTAGAAATACTTGCTTTGTCATATAATGGCTTTGTTAGCCATGATGGGAATACCAACCTCGAACCTTTCTTTGCTTCCTTAGCAAATTCGTCAAACCTTAAAGAACTCGAATTGGCTGCAAACAATCTTGGTGGGGAGCTTCCTTACAGTATTGGTGATCTTTCTACCAATCTTTTACAGCTTCATCTAGATGATAATCTTATCTACGGCTCCATTCCTCCTCACATTACCAACCTTGTCAATCTCACCCTCTTGAACTTGTCTAGTAACTTGCTTAATGGATCAATCCCACCAAAACTATGCAGGATGGGAAGGCTAGAGAGGGTTTACTTGTCCAATAATTCACTCTCTGGTGAGATTCCATCTGCTCTTGGTGACATTCTACATCTAGGCCTTCTAGATTTATCGCGAAATAAGCTTTCGGGTTCCATTCCGGATAGTTTTGCAAACCCTCCCCAGCTAAGAAGGCTCTTGCTTTATGGGAATCAGCTCTCAGGAACAATACCACCAAGTTTAGGCAAATGTGTCAACTTAGAAATTCTAGATCTTTCTCACAATAAGATTTCAGGGGTGATTCCTAGTGAAGTTGCAGGGTTGAGGAGCTTGAAGCTGTTCTTGAATTTGTCTAGCAATCACTTACATGGGAATTTGCCATTGGAGCTAAGCAAAATGGACATGGTACTTGCAATAGATTTATCCTCTAACAATCTCTCTGGCACAATCCCTCCACAGCTTAAAAGCTGCATTGCACTGGAGAATCTCAACCTTTCAAGTAATTCCTTGGAAGGCACTCTTCCGTTTTCAATAGGGCAGTTGCCTTATCTTCGAGAGCTCGATGTATCTTCAAACCATTTGATTGGAGAGATACCGCAATCTCTGGAGATGTCTTCCACTTTGAAGCACCTGAACTTGTCTTTCAACAAATTCTCTGGAAATGTATCTAACAAGGGGGCATTTGCATCGCTCACCATGGACTCTTTTCTTGGAAATCATGGCCTTTGTGGCTCAATAAAGGGCATGCCAAAATGCCGGAAAAGGCCTTCTCATGATCACTTGGTTATTCTATCAGTCCTCTTGTCATTATTTGCAATTGCAACACCCATTTTTTGCATATTTGGGTACCGTCTTGTACTCAGGTCAAAGATTCGAAGGCAATTGGCAGTTTGCAATGGAGGGGATGATGATCACTTGAAGGATATTGAAGAACAAGCAGAAAGGAAAGAGCTCAAGTACCCAAGAGTCTCATATAGACAACTTCTTGAAGCCACTGGCGGTTTCAGTGCTTCAAGCCTCATCGGTTCAGGTTGTTAAATCACCACTTATCTCACGACTTTAAATTAATAGTAAATTATAAATTTAATTATTTAATTTATATTCTAATAGTTTAAATTGATAAAAAAAAATAAATTTAATCACAGGTCAGTTTGGACATGTTTACAAGGGAGTTCTTGAAGATAACACAAGAATTGCCGTAAAGGTATTGGATACAAAGTCGTCGGCTGGAGAAATTTCCGGGAGCTTCAAGAGAGAATGCCAAGTCCTAAAGAGGACAAGGCACCGGAATTTGATAAGGATCATCACAATTTGCAGTAGGCCAGAGTTTAAGGCTCTTGTTCTTCCATTGATGTCGAATGGGAGCCTGGAGAGTCATCTGTATCCAAGCCATGGAATATTGAAGCATGGATTGGATTTGGTTCAGTTGGTGAGCATCTGCAGTGATGTTGCTGAAGGGGTGGCATATTTGCACCACCATTCTCCAGTGAAGGTTATACACTGTGATCTTAAACCGAGTAATATACTTCTTGATGATGACTTGACGGCTTTGGTCACTGATTTTGGAATTTCAAGGCTGGTAAAAGGGGGTGATGATCAGAGTGTTTCTGCAATGGATACAATGTCTTTCAGCTCAAAAGAAGGCTTGTTATGCGGGTCTGTCGGCTACATAGCTCCTGGTAAGGGGTTTTTTTTTTTTCCTGCCAAATTACAGAGACTTATATTACCATAAGCCTAGACCTATGATTTATATATTTTGCCTTTCATATGATTATCAAACAAACAACCCTTAATAATCCTCGACAAGTAAGATCCAATACTGAAATATTTTAGAATGAAAGGTAAATGATAGAGTTTTTCTTCGACCTCAATGACGACTTTTGTTCTAATATAATATTAAATCATGAGAAATACTATGGGTACCAAAGTTTTTATCAAAAAATGGTTACCAAGATGATGTAGAGCTTATTCATTACTATCCTCGGCATTTCTTTTAATTAATTATTTTAATTTTTTTCAATGAATAAGCTTCATGTCATCTTGGTAGCCTTCATAGAACCTCAACCAATGTTTTGATTCTCTCCAATACCAATGATTGGTCATTGGTCAAGATTGACTAGCTAGTCATCCTTCATAAAACCTCAACCATCCACACTTGCATGCATGGTATACTAAGATACATAAAACTCAACCATTCATTTGTGAAGTTCTCACTAGTCTCTCTCACATTTGTGGTATTAAGATAAAACTCAACCATTCAAATGTGATAGAGTCCACCTATCTATGCATGTTAGATAAATGAACACTATAAAGGCACTCTTATATTTGCTGTCTAGATTGCTAACAATCTGAACAGCAAATTACTTTAAATCCGAATCTAACTACAAGTTTAAAGAGTTAATATAGTTATATGGATTAGATGAGCAGACTACTCACTAAGTCACTATACTACAACATTATTTGTTCAAAATGCTAGTAATGATCATTAGAACACACTGCTTAATTTCCCTCATCAACTTGATAAAATTATATATATATGCAGAGTACGGATTGGGTAAACGCGCTTCAACAGAAGGAGATGTGTATAGCTTCGGGGTACTTTTGTTAGAAATTGTAACAGGAAGGCGGCCTACAGATCTCCTTATCCATGAAGCTTCAAGCTTGCATGAATGGGTTAAGAGCCATTACCCATATAAGCTCGAGCCCATAGTTGAAGAAGCAATAGATAGGTGCTCTGGATCCCCATCAGCTGCCATGCCAATGCAGTACAACAAAATACGACGAGATGTGATTCTGGAAATGATTGAACTTGGCCTCATCTGCACACAGTACACTCCTTCTACTAGACCAAGCATGCTGGATGTAGCCCATGAAATGGGACGGTTGAAAGAGTATCTCTCCATTAATCATGAAAAGTAATGCTATTTTTTAGATTAATTGTTATACGATTGCATGCCATATATGCAACTGAGATGACGTGGCAGGGATAGCTTGTAAAAAAAAAAAAAATAAGGGTTGATTTGATCCATTGACACGTTATCCCAATATATAGTATGGCAGTCATATATAACGCTCTACTAAATAACAATATTTTTCATGAATGAACGGCTAGGAAAAAAGCTTCATTGAGACGTTTCAGCTTAACTTTGATATTGGTGATTGATTGATTTCATTCAATTAATTTTTTTTGATAAGGCAATTCTAGAAGACCATTTTAAATTGTCAAAACATTGCCTTGTTACATAGTTTTCTTTTTTTTTTTGGAAGAGTTTTCCTAGTGAGATGTAATGGCTATTGGAATTTGGACATATAAATGAAGCACAAAAAGGAGGTTTTTCTCTTTTATTGCATTCTTAATATCCCAAGCAACCAAAGACAGCAGAAAGGCATTTCTTAGTATTTTAATGGATTAATATATGCAACCAGTAACCAATAGGTTGTGGCACCCCAGCTTGATTTTCATTACCAAATTTGCACTCACCTAGCTCTCTTTTTGCCTACCATTGAGATGGGATTGCCTTAAATATGCAGCTAGTGGAAGCTGATAATAATATATATATAGCCATATTCTAACTTTTCTATAATGATACGATCCACTTGAATCCTTTTTATCACTTGATTTGCACGAGGAAGCCGCTACACCATGATGTTTGCTGTAGTAGGTCAAGTTGTCCTTCACAAGATGAGATAGATAGAGATTATAAAATGAATATGCCAATCAGCATACAAGTTGTATTGGTTCAGACGAATCAGAAATGTGAAAGAATTTTTTAACACACACATATATATAAAGGCAGAAACCCTAGGCACTCGTGGTTCATGACTAGGTATATAAATATTGTCTTTTATCAAGTTGTCACTATTGCTCTTGCTTGCCGGCCAGAAGAAAACACTTTCTACCAATCTCCTGATATGCATATTTAATTATGGCCCTTTTGATCACTATAACCGATTGATGGGAATAAACAAGAGATATTGCAAGTCCTAGAATATATAAACCATAGCCTCTACTAGTCTAGCTCTAGTTCTTCCCCATTTATCACCTCCTCCAAACATAATTAACCTACCAACACCACTGCCTCTCTTTTTCTCTCTGACTTTATTTTCTTTCTTTCTTCGTGATTAATAATTCACACTAAAGTCAAATAAAATCATGCAGCTGAGGAATTTACCAAGAAATGAAACCTTGATTAGGCGCAGTAACAAAATTTCCAGCATGGCCATCAACAAACCATGCTTCTCCTTCTTTTTCTAGCTAGAACTAATTACTACATTAAAAAATACTCTCCTCGATCTTATAATTACCATTGTTGATGCTGATTTCTTTGCACATTCAGGCCGATCAACGATGAACAATTGCAAAAGTGAAAAGACCACCAGAGTGATGGCTGCATGGAGCTCGACGAAGGAACTGTCGATGGTTAAGTCAGACAAATTTCAAATAACTCATACTGGCGTCACTTCGCCCGCTAGTCTTCTCATTTTTGGAAGTGCCTACCGTTCAGTGCGACTTTGCAAAAATTTGCGTCAACAACCATTGCGATCTTAGAAAAGAGAAAAAGAAAAAAATTGCAGACTGATGAATATGCGCACTCTTATGGCGTGCTGTACTCACCCATAAAAATTGAAAATTGTAAGTAAAACTAAAAATATAAATAAGAAACTTGTAAAAAAGGACCATGATCCTTGATTACTAACAGGTATGAGGTGGTTTACCTGCTGAACTTTACTGGAAGAGATGCAGGTAGTACTAGCTACTGGCATCATGATCTGGAGCAATAATTAATCTTTATTGTTCCAAATAACAATCTCACAGATTTTTCCTTCTTCTTATAATCTTTATTGCTTTTTAAGTTTGAGGAGGATCTCTAGCGTATATTAAACCAAGGGTCAAAGTTTGGTCCAGTTACACTACACCTTAAAGGTTGAAAATCCACTATTGTTTAATTAGGTCCTCGTTATTTCTTAGTGGTTTGATTGGACAAATAACAGTTTCTACGTCACAAATCCATCATTCTTATTTGTTTGAACAAAAATCATGTATACCATGATTACAAATTAAACCTCAAATCTTCCTCTGCGGGACTTAGTATTTTGGCTATACGATGTGAGACTTAATTTGGGGTTTACTTTAGTCTCATATTAAAAAGATAAATTGCTCATTGTAATTGATGAATTATAAAGATATTCATGAGTGTCAAATTCTACATTGTCTATAGTGCTTTTCTAGGTCGTTACATAATGATCACTTGGACCCATGGTACTGTGTATAGACTTCATTAAGATTAATTAAAAAATATAATAAGCCTCTAATTAAGTGAGACACTGATATAGCATTTTAGACACCGGCCACTTTAATCCAAAAGGCTTTTGAACCTGCCAATATCATATTAATTACTCATTTTAATGACTACTATCTAATTGTGTTACTTAGCCACTTACACTGACAATCATGGAACTCCTATATATCAATGCAATAAGAATCATCCATTCATAAGGCAATCTGATTTTTGGGTCATTTTTCTCCAAATCTATTGATTTTTTTTTTTTTTTTTGGGACAACTGAAGAAGTTGAAATGCTCGATCATGGCATCTCACAACTCAAGAACCAGCAGAATAAGTGTTTTAATTAAAAAGGAAAGAAAAAAATATATAAAAAAGAGAGAGAGTGAATAAACTCTGACCACATCATATCCATTACTTTGAATCTTTTGCTCAAAGCCATTCAGAGAAGTCTAGTCTATAATCATTTCCCATACCAAACCTTCCATAAGTATTCTTTTCGTTTCCTCATGTTTGAAGATTAGTAACTTTGAGTCGTGTGATTTGCAGCGCATTGCACAAACTAGACTTCTGATCTTACAATTTTTTTAGGAATCACAAATCTTTAAAAATACACTCTCAAAACATTTTTCATGATTTGATTTAAAATCGCATATTTTGATCGGTGGCAATATATATGTAAAGTTTGTACTTTCTTTTTTGATCGCGGTGGCAATATATAAAGTTAACAACTTGTACTTTCTTCTACTCCATCACGTATCCTTCCCCAATCCACATCAGTAAGTTGATACCTGTCCTGATAATGGTACTTCCTAGAAAAAGGGCATGCTTCTTCAATCACGTAACCACGATTTCCACTAGCTACTATTGCTTCATCCATGTGTCCAC
>FXXK01000604.1:114130-130156 GCA_900184695.1 Betula pendula | reverse complement strand
TATATATATATATATATATATATATATATATGATTGATTTGCAAAGGATATCATATATACTCTCTTTTATCAATTGTATACAAAATTTGCAAGATGGTGAAGTTTGTCAACTCGTGGGCTGCTGCATTTCTCATGCTTGTTCTTCTACAGCAATCCTTGAAGGAGATTGGAGCAGATTTAATATCAGACACGTGTGCAAAAACTGACAGAGCTGCTGTGTGCGAGAAGTATCTGAGAAGGGACCCCGTGGTACTAGTGCAAAAGATGCCATAGGGCTAACACGTGTCACGTATGATTTTGTGCTGTCTAGTGCCCAAGGCACACTTGCACAAGTGAAGGACTTGCTCAATGGGGCCCCTAATCCTTCTCTTAAAAATGACCTTAGCATGTGCTCTGATTTTTATGGCAAAATTGTCTCTGATAGCGTACCTACTGCCATCAGAAATTTCGATTCGAAATCTTATAAAAAAGCTGCAGCTCTTATGAGTGATTGCATGTCCCAAGTACAAATGTGTGAAACTTCATTCAGCACTAGAGCTGAGGTTCATAAATCACCATTAACTGACAAGAACAATGTGGTTGTTGACCTAAGTGACATAGCCATGGATCTCACAACTAGCTTGGCCGGGTCGAACTAAAATGTAAGAGATGTCTTCGGTGTCATTCTTTTACATATCTTTTATCAATATCGTTTTTAAATCTACCATTAAATATGTAGGTTCCTCTTGTACGGGGATTGACAAAAAATGAAAATAAACATTTCTCAAAATGTAATAATAAATAGTTATTTTTGTTAGCTTTATATACTATGTTTTATGATATACAAAATATGTGATACACACAATTCAAAATGGAACAAAAGAAAGAAGTAAGTAGAGAAAGAAATACCAATGAAAACGCCATTGTGTGTCCATTCGAATGACAAAACTCAAGAACAAGAAGAAGATGATCTGAAGGGTAGCCTGTGCAGAGAGTGATAGTCGCGCGAGGGCTACCGATTTTAAAATTTATAATTAACCGCTCGCGATAGATCGTACCCTTGCAGGATAGTTCTAAAAGAGGGTATCGTCCGCAGGGACTGTGATGGTTGTTTTATCAAGTTTTTAAGATTTTCTCTAACTTAACTCATGAAAAGATATGTTTTTGGATTTTTAAATGTAAATGATAGAAAATATAAATGACATAAACATAAAGGATGACAGTGAAAGTAGATAGAAACAGATTATATCTAGCATGGATCTTTAGCAAAAGTATAATATGAGCATGTAAAGGTTGTCAATCCTTACAACGAACTCAACATGAAAATACTACCAAAAGAAAATAATAAAACATCATAGTTTCGCACTAGTCACTCACCTAACATGCTACATGTGATATAATGCGTGTTCCCTAGCATGCGATATAAGTTCTCTCAATAACCTACACAATTTCATGAAATAAGCATAAAGTATTATAGGTTTCCACTCCACTTTCCACCTATTCTAAGTTATTCTAAGTGTGGATTGAGTCGTGGTCCCTAGCATACCCTATCAAACTCACATAAAATCATGTCAAAAGCACCATTGCAAAGCCTATGTTTCCTCAATCAAAGACATTGAAAACATTAAATTCATTCAAGACTTCAAAGAATTTCTCATAGACAAGAAAAAAGGTTTTCATTTCAAATGGTATATCTTGAAGATCAATCCTTGGGCTTATACAATCATTATACCAAATGCATAAAATCTTAGCTAAATACAATCAACCCATAACCCCATGAAAAAAGTTACATCAAACCCTACAAAGGGTTTAGTTCCTCATGAAGGATTTGAGAATCTCCATGGGATTGGAGAAAACCATTTCCTAAGGAAATTTGGAGCTATGGGCTAAGTTCTACCTACTGCCTAAGGAAGAAAATAAATGAAACTAAGCTAAAAACAACAAAAATCCGAACTCAGAACCCCCCTCTGCCTCTCTCGGACAAACATACATATATATCTGGAAAAATGAAGCTTTGATCTTTCTTAAGGAAAGATCAAGCTAAAAATATGCAATCCAGCTGTTAGGAGTCCTCTGAGAAGTGATTTCGGCACCTACCATAACCTACCAGCCGCAATCTTTGATAATTTTTCCAAGATTTTCAGATATTTGCAGATATTTTCGCTTTTAAAAGGTTCATGGACTTCACAAGCATTTTTGACCCACAAGACTTCTGAATTTGATCTTTTACTTCAAATAGCATTTGTTCGTCTTGAAGTTCTCTTTCCAACGCCCTAGACTTTGACTCAATCGGATTTTTATACTAAGATTTATGGTCAAAACAGTACATAAAGGTCAGTTGCAGAACTGATTCTGGATTCGATGGCACTCAAGCACCACTTTTTGGCGCTCGATCACAGGCTGCTGGCGCTCGAGCGCCCATTTTTTGCTTCAGATTTTTCTTAATGAATTGTTCTTTTTTGAGTCTTCTTTCCAATGCCCTTGACCTTGCCTCAATCGGAGTTTTGAACTAAAAGTTATGGTCAAAAGAGTGAACAAAAGTTGCAGAAGTTGATGTATTTTCAGCTCGAATTTGATAGAATTGCTTGTGTTTTCCATTAAGCCCTACAAAATAAGATAAACACTAAAACATAACAAAATATTAAATTACAATACAAACTAAGGTTTAACATATGCGAGTTAAGGGGCTTGAATATGTAACATTCAGCAGTTATCAGAGAGTCAAATAGCCTTTAGAAATAAAGAGAAAAAAAAAAAAAAAAAAGAGGAAAAACATTAGCTTCAACCAGTCTAACCTAATCTGTCAACGAGATTGTTCATTGAGTGTTTTTACCAACATGTAAAAAGGCAAAAGACCATCAATACCTCTAGGGATAACTCTTGTCCTTTATAACAGGAAGATCCAATCAAAGAATTTAAAAATTTGCAAAAAAAATATAGTACTACCATGCAAAGAAGAAATGACTGGATAATGCAATAGAGAGTGAATCAAGATTCTAGAAAGACATGATAACCTTTGCTTACAGAGAAAATGTGATCTTCAATAGTGAAGATTGGCAACAAAGGTTTGAATACTCAACAAGCATCTCTCATCCTTTATTGAAATTACAAGTGTTTCTGAATATTTTCTAAACTATTTGCAGAATGAGTGAATCAATAGAATGTCGTATATGTTTCTTAGCTCTTCTTGTCCATTGATTGGACCTTCCTTTCTATTTGTGAAGACTAGCATATTTTGTTATTTTCAGCTTCATGTTTTTCCGAATTCCCAAACTTCTCAAACCTTTTATCATGAGGTATATTTGACCCAACATCATCTGCTCTGAAGTGTTCAAGATTACCATCCCCCAAAAGATTTGTCATTGATTAATATTTCTCTGGAGGGAGGAAATCCTCTAGAGAAAGATGTGTCAACAGATTTATCTATTGTGTTCATCATGTGCTGCTCTCCTTACTTGTGCATGTTCGGGTTTCATATCATGTAAATGTGTTAGCGTTCATGGTTTCAACAGATCAATTTGTACTTTCTAAGTAGTTGTAGTGGTCTCCCTCTTAAGTTTGAAAATACTTAGATGGAGCGAGCAATTAGAACATATGTTCCCACAAAAACATAGAGAATAGCAAGCATATCTACAAGCCTTAACCACCATATATAATCAACATTGGCTTGGTCATGGACACATACTTCTGCAAGTTCAGCTTACACTATTTTTGATGAATTGAATAAAAGAGTAATCCCATTGGTGAGGACATTTATGTTGCAAGACTAACATTACAACCACAATATGGCGGCTGGTAAATTTCCTTGCCCTATTCGTATCTGCAAGTGAGCAAATTAAATTTGGCGTATAGAAATGCATACATCATCTGTATGTTCCCACAAAAACATGCACTCACACAAATGCACATAAGCAAACTGTGGAGTTTCAAATAGGTGGTGGTCTCCAGGTGTCGATTTCCCTTGTTGTATCTGGATGATCATGAAAGTCTTCCATGAAATTAATTAGTTTAGGATCAATTCTAGTATAGAAATTTGAACAAGATCAAAGCACAAAGAGATAAAGAGAAAAGTTCCATTACATGGAGAGTGAAAAATGTTAAATCACTATTTATTCCAGAAGCTTAAGCTTTTTTAAGAAATGATTGATTTAATCATTTAATTAATATTGTAACATTCCCCCTCAAACTCCCTTTTAATAAGTAAAGTCCAATATATGAAATATTTAACTGAAAATCAGGGGTGAATTGACGGAGACAATGTTTAAACTTAAAACCTTTGCTCTGATACCATGTTAAATTATCACTTATTCCAAATGTTAAGCTTTTTTTGGAAATGATTGATTTAATCATTTAATTAATATTTTAACAAAAAATACAATATTGAGTACATTTGTACAAAATATTGGTGATAATTTATCACATACCTCAAGCTCTAGAAAACTTATGGGCGAACAAATGTTGGATCTGTTTAGAGAACATCATTGTTTCTTCATTTGGAACTTTGTTATGTAAGCCAATGCACTTAAGTGTGCTCAGGGTCACTCGTTTAATACAATCCTCTTACACAATGTATCATTGAAGAAAAAAAAAAACCCTGTAAGCTTTATAATCCTATCTCCTTGATGCTTATCAAAAGAAAATTTCAATCTCCTGAATGCAATCTATCCTTTGACTTGTAAGTCATGTTGGACACAATCTGGTTTACCTGTATGGTTATCAAGTTTTTTTGTAAAGGTTGCATTAGAAAGGATCTTTTCAACAATAAAATCAAGTGCTAATATAGTGGGTCCGTGAAGCATCATGCCACTATTTGATACTTGCCTTCCACAGAACCCAAAAGCAGATAATTTTGCATATATGTAGAGAAGATGTACTACACTTGTCAAAAGGATAACTTTTGTAAACTGATAATTAATTTTGGAACTGATAAAATTTGAGAGTCTTTATTGTAGAGCACATATAAGTTTCATGGGGAGATTGCAGAGTGGCCTACTCAATTGCATTGCTACGCAAAAGATGTACATTCTAAAGAAGGCTGGATTAGAAAAGAAAGAACCACAAAAATTTTCAGTGGATATGTTGATACTAAGACTATCGACTGAATTTCTTTTCACTTCTTTCTAGTTTAAAGTTATGAAGAAAGAGAAACTAAACATAAAATATACACTATACTGTTTGAAAAACAAAGCACTCTCCAAATACAGAAAGGTATATATGTTACTTACAACCTATATCTCAAGTTCAGAAGAAAAACATGTCCATGAAAGAAATTTTATATGAAAGTCAATCAAATCAAATGAAATCCAAAAACCTAAAATTGTTTGTTCACACCATTGGTTGGAAAGATCAAAAATACTCTTACTCGATCCTTTGTGTTAAGCATGTCTGCAATGACAAGTGAAAGTTTTCATCTGAATGGTGCGAATTGATTTCTTAAAGCCAGAAGTATAGCATTGCTTGTCCACAAAAATTGGCCATGTTATCAAACTTTTGAGTTCAGGGTGAGCATAAGAATAAAGATATCAGGAATCCAACACACAATTGAAAATAAAACACAAGAAAGATATTCAAACCTCAGCAAGAGGATCTAGGGACTGTGCATGTTGTGGAGGGGGTTTCTTAGTTCTCCAACTTCTTCACTCTGTTTGTATTGTATTAATTTGCTCGCGTATCTCCTTTAACAAATTCAACTCCTCTTCCCCTACCTCACTAATTTCTTGTCTGGGATGATTTCTCTCTCTCTCAAGCCGCTCAATTCTCTAACACAACTCTTGAATCTTTTCTTGAGATTCAGCAACACTTGTTGTCGAGTGAACAAGAGCTACATTGCAGTCAACACTTACTTCACTTCTTGCTTTAAATAATTTGTTATCATAGTTTGCACAAAACAACATTTTCTTTGTCCAGTCTGTTTCATCTTTAAAATGCAACCCAAAGGTATTCTCAAAGACCAAATCTGGCTTTCCTAGCCTGTTCTCACCTTCCAAAATCAACTTATTCCTTTCTCTCTTTTGACATTCGTATGCTTTACAAATCTCATTACTTTGAGGGACTTAAAAAATATCCTGTACAGTTGAGGAGCAAGAAGAATTAGCGATTGCCGCCCTTTCCTGTATATTTTCCTGAAATTTAACTTGCTCCAAATTAGTAATAATTTCTCCACTTGTCGGTTCACGTAATTTTTCAATGCTTACTTGTGGAAGTAATGAGCAAGGCATTGACTCACCCTTCAAGTTTGCAGAATTATCTCTACCAGAAACTTTACAATCCGATATCTCCTTTACTCTTTCATCTAACTTTCTGATCTTATTCCAGTATGAATCAAAGGTTCCACCAGTGGAATTTCCTGATTTCTTCTCAAAATCCAAGTTTTGAACATTAACTTCCTGTTCTGTTTTTTGCTTCACTATTTTTGGAATCAAATCTGACATGGGGATAGGGGATAATTCTCTTTCTAAATTACTTTTCTTCTGATGGGGATCTTTGAGTTGAATTGGAGGCAGAGAGCTCAATCTTCTTACATTGCCACTACCACCCGTTTCCACCTTGCATGAATCACTTCTTTGCAAAAGCAGATTCTCTGGAAATCTACTGTCATAGGCACCCAAATCACTACAACCCATGCTCAGAAATTTGCACCTCTAAGCCTGAACTTGAAACTCCAGAGATGCAATTTCTATTTCTTTTTGATACAAAAGGTCTTCAAAAATAAAAAGAGAATTCTCGGCATGACACATCTTTTCTTCTGCCACTGTCTTATATTGATTTGCTTCCATCTGCACAGCAGCCTTCTCTCCTTGCAAATGCAGTATCATGGATAAAGTTTCACTAGCTGCAGAAGCAGAGGCTTCTCTTTCCTCATCCAACTCGCTGTACAGTTTTTGGAGAAGTGGTTGTTGAGCTTGAAGAGTTTCCTTTAGAGCTATAATATCAGTTTCTGACATTGCAAAACACATGGTTTCAGCCATGGCTCAGTTTATAGGCTGTAGAAATTAGTTCTGAGCACAAAAGAACCAAAGTTTTTCATTAGCATCACTAACACGCTAAGAATTATCTTTCAAACAAAACTAGGGTTCAATTTTTCGAAACTAGATTGATAAGTTGGCAAACACGATTCTGCAAGTGAACACGCACATATTTGAGGCTTAATCCTCTCCTCTCCGTTAAAACTCCCAAAGAAGTTTTCAAAACTATGTTAAAAAATTTGTTTTTGTCTTTTGTTTTCCGTTTCTAATAACAAAAACATTAGCAAAAAATCCAAAACACATTACTTTTAAAAATTTAGAATAAGAACTTCACCTCAAATCAAACACTTCAAAAAAAAAAAAAAAAAAACACCATTCAAAACACAATAACAAACATAAGGTTTTATCCAAAACACAAATTACTTCTAAAAATAGAAAAACAGTATCAAATATTTTTCAAACCAAAAATAAAAACACCATTCAAAACACATTAACAAGCATAACGTTTTAACCAAAACACAAATTACTTCTGAAAATAGAAAAACTGTTTTCACATTTATATTACGTACATCAAACACTTTTTCAAACCAAAAATAAAAAAACACCCTTCAAAACATATTAACAAACATAAGGTTTCTTGTTTGGTCGTGCATGCGCACGCACACACATAAAACATGTTTTCATAGACTGTTTGAATGATATATACTTTCAGAAGAGTTTTTCCCGAAGAATTCGACTATAACTCCAGAGAAAAGTTTTCCTAAGGAGAAAAAGACAAAAAACAATATGGGACTGGTTCTGAAAAATCATTCTTTTGGAAACAGACTATCCTTTGATAACATGAAAATGGTACTTTATGCTGACTTATATTTCTGGTTTGGAAAGACGAAAGCGCTAGTAATTACTTCAAAATTACTTTCGGTTCATTAAAGAGGGCCAATATTCCCAGAAAATTGACTAAAGGGACAAAATGCATTAATTGAGAGGGCATCGAGAAAAAGATAATGAAAGCTATGCAAATATTACAAACATATATAAGCACAAAAAGCAAAAGAAAAAGAGAGAAGGAAACCCAGAAAGGTAGGTGACTTTACCTGGTTGTTGTGTACAAGGTGATCAAATCAAATATAATTCTCAGAGCAAGACCCAAGTGATGAAAAATCCTCTGTGACTCTTTCCTGAGAACAAATCAACAAACATCAACAATATGCCAATGCACAAGTCAGACAGAACCCAAAATCCTCTATGACTCTTTCTTGAGAACAAATCAACAAACACCAATAATATATCAATGCACAAGTCAGACAAAACCCAACCACCCTGTCTGCTTCACAACCCAGAAGAGCATAAACTCAAATAAGAGCAACCCTATGGTTTCTAGGAAGATACATGAAACATATTCATGCAATTCTAATAAGGAAAGAGAGGTTAAAACTTGAACCCAATTCCAAATCACACCCAATCCCAAATTGATCAAAAATAGCACACACACGCCCCCCACGCACCCCCACCAGACAGGTTTATCAATGCTAATTCTCTCTCTTCAAGACTCGAGTGATAAAAAATCCTCTGTGACTCTTTCTTGGAGAACAAATCAAGCAAGACAAACAATGTGTCAGTACACAAGTCAGACATGAACCCAACCACCTTGTCTTTTCTACTTCACAACCCAGAACAACACAAACTCAAATAAGAACAACCCTGTGCGGTTTCTAGGAAGCTACATGAAACTTACTCATGCAACTGGGAAAGAGAGTAAAAACTTGAACCCAATTTCCAAATCACACCCAATGCCAAATTGATCAAAAATAGCGGGCCCATCAATGCAAATTCCTCTCTCCTTTCCAAGATTCCAGACTCTTGCCCAAGAGGGTCCTTTTGGAGAGCAACAAAAAAGGTTTCAAGAACCAAACTCTTGCTTCTCTCTAACACAAAGGCTTTGCTTTTCTTACATTTAGCAGATTGGATATTAGGAAAAATCTCCAACAAAAGTAGCCAAGTACAAGGTGCAAAACTGCATCTTTGCTTTACCAAATAATAAGCAGGGGATAAATGGAATGATTCTGCCAAAACCATGTGTATTCTAGCCAATGGGGATGTTGGTCAAAAGAGCAAAACGAGGTCGTTTCTTGTGCTCCTGAATTGTTTAGTAGGCAAAAACTAAAAAGATCTCTAAACACTCATAACATATCAAATTAATCATCGCCATCTGGGCCCCACCTTCTCCTTTTTTGCCGCAAATGGGACCTAAAGTTTTTCAAAAGGTAGGTAGTGGCGAATGCAACGGCTAGAATATGGCCCAGTGGCGTGTAACGTGGGGTCAGTGGGGCCCGCGTTTTGCCGACCATTTAATCTACAAACTCATTGTTTTTGGTCAACTCCCAAATGTTTTTTCTTAACTTTATTTGAGTGTATATGTATGGGAATCCAACGCGGATCCTCCCCGGTGTTGAGTTGGGATGCCCGAACATGTAGAGGGAGGGTTCCGATGGGCTACCTCTTTCGGGCAGGGAGTGTTATATCGAAAATCTCTGTCAATTGGCTGTTTGAGTTGACCGTAATTCAGACAATAATTATAGGAAATTTGAGTCGTTTGTATCGGGGTGTCATTTTTATTTATATAGAATTTGTCTATATAAAATTAGTGAGTTAAAAATAAAGGGATTAATGACTTATTTAATTAAATAGGTTAAATTAAAATTGACTATTATATTCATGTCTTAATATAATTCAAATTTAATATGCAAACACAAATTATCACATTTATTATGAGATCCAACATATATGCTGTAGTTTTTTACTACAAAAAATTAAAGGTCTAAATTATGTGCAAAAACTACGGCATGCATTTGGGTCTTTAATTTTTTTTTTTATAGCATACATATTGTAATAAAAACTATTGCATATAAGCTTAATCATTTATTATATATATGCTAATGAGTAATGATAAAGATTTTTTTTTATTATTTATTTATTTTTCAGGATGCATCCGGACGGGCAGTCTAGAGGTAGCAAAAGCATCCAATCGTAGGTCCCCAAGATTAATAATTTTTTTTAAAAAAAGGAAAAAAAGTGTTTCTAGCCTATTCATCTGCCATTTGCTTGAAAAAACAGATGCGATGTAGGTTTTTTTTAAAAAAATATAAAGATAGCTTAAGGATTTTGTCCTTGAAAATTATAAACATTTTTCTTGTACGCCTCAACTTCTACATTATCCCTTTTTTTTAATGACAATACAGATACGATGTAGCTTTTTTTTTTTTTTTTTTTATCTGAAAAATATTTTTCTTAAAGTTTTTAAAATATAAAAAATAACTTAAGGATTTTGTCTTGAAAATATAAACATTTTTTTTCTTTACACCTCGATCTTCTTCTTCTACAGTATCCATTATTTTATGACAAATACAGATACGTTTAGCTTCTTTTTTTTTTTTTTGAAAAAAAAAAATTGGTTCTTAGTTTTTAAAAATATAAAAATAACTTAAGGATATTGTCTGAAATTATATACATTTTTGGACACAAATTTCCTCCAACCGGGTCGGGGGAAATTTGCTCCAAACCCTTCAAAAAAAATGATAAAATTAAAAAAATTAAAAAAAAAAAAAAAAAAAAAATGAAAAAATAATTTCAACCCACTTATGAAAATACAAAGAAAAACAAAGCAAAAAAAAGATTTTAAAAAAATCATATATATAGCAATGTTACGAAAATAAAATCAATTTTTTTGCTTTGTTTTAAGTGGGTTGAAATTCGCTAATATATTGATTTTTTTTAAAATTTTTTTTTTTTGCTTTGTTTTTTCTTGTATTTTCATAAGTGAGTTGAGATATATTTTTTAAAAAAAATTTTTCATAATTTTTGTCATTTTTTTGAAAGGATTGGAGCAAATTTCCTCCAATCCGGGTTGGAGGAAATTTGTGTCCAACATTTTTCTTGTACGCCTATTCTTCTACATTATCCTTTGTTTTTTATAACAAGAGTGTTTGGAGTTTCATCTGAATCCCAATTAATATCCAAACATATGTAGTTCCTCGTCCCATAAATTAATGAATTATTAAGGAAATTATTATGCAATTAAAATTTTGAAGAAAAATGTTAAACCTCTAATTTGTTTACAAATTCTGACACATGTCATTATAGGATTGAAAGGTGTTAAATGCTTACAACTTTTCACTCCAATCATGTGTTGAAATGTCAAAAATTGTAAAAAAGTTATAGAGTAATGCTACATTTTTAATTTTATTGTCCAACTCTATCTAACTTTGTATATGTGGATAAAGATGAACTCCATATACAAATTTTTTTAAAGTTAGATGAAGTTAAATAATAAAGTTAAAAATATAGCATTACTCAAAGTTATATGTGCGGCATTACTTTTTTGCCACGTAACACTCATTTTTTCTCTTACCATGCAAATTCGAATTGGCCACAATTAGTTGTTTGAATTGCAGCATACCCCTACATTAAAGAGGGCTCTATCGAGCCTTCATGTTTGGGTAGGAGAGCTTTATTAGGGCCATCTCTCAATTAGCTATTCGAATTAACTATAATCTTGTCCCTTGCTTTGCAACTTAGAATTGTATTGCCAATTTAAAAAATTTGCTTGAAATACAGATACGATGTAGACTTAGGACATATTTTACGTGAAATAGTTATTCCAATGAATAATCTTTATTAAAAATAGAATGAATTAGCCTTAGAATAGCTATTTCGATAGCCATAAGAGAATGATTATTCATTCAATCAAAAGAATAGTCATTCTTCTTACATTTAAGAAAAATGACTATTCCCTCAATTGAAGGAATAACTATTTTCTCAATTGAATGAATAGTCATTCCTCTTACATTTAAGAGAAATGATTATTCTCTCAATTGAAGGAATAGACATTCTCACATAGATATTTCAAAGCTAATTAATTCTACTCATTCTAAGACTATTTATTAAAATAGTCATTTCGCGTTCCAAATATAACTTTAGTGAAAGAGAAAAACAATAACAATCAGATATGATTGTGAAATAGCAAAATTTTGCTTGAAATGCAATTTCAAAAAATGAATAATGTATCTGCCAATTTGCTTGAAATACAGATACAATGTAGCTTTTATTTATTTATTTATTTATTGAAGAATGTTGACTCTTGAGTTTTTTAAAATATAAAAATAACTTAAGGATTTTTGTCTTGAAAATTATCACCTTTTTTTTTTAATTATTATTATTATTATTTTTAATTTATGGTTTTTTTTCCTTTTTTTATATTTTAAAGTTATGATGAGCGTTTAGGGTTTCATGAATTCCAAATAATATCCACATATGTAGTTCCTCGTTCCAGATGCATCGAAAAATTAGTGAATTATGTTGCTCGCATGCCCCTACGTGAAAGAACTACAACATATGTGTTGCTGTAGTTTTTTTATTGCACTTAAGCCAAATCTTTGCATAAACGAGGGCATCGATGGGTTCCTCCTGTCCAAATAAGTGAGCTTTATTAAAATCCTCTCTTAATTATTTGTCAGAATTAACTGCAATTTGGTCATGCAAGGAATCAGGTCCTTATTATTTCAAATGAAATTAATAGTATTTATTTTGTTGTTATAATTAAAAGTTGATGTATTTAATAATAAACATTATGTCAATTTGAGCACTTTTTTTTAAAAAAAAAAATTAAATTAAATTATATAGCATCATGTACATCATTAAATGCACCAATTTTAAATTCTGATTATAAAAAAATGCCATATCCGTTTCAAATAAAATGAAAAAGAAGCTTATACCACATGAGATTTGCCAACTCTCAATTTATAGTTCGGACTTAATAGATACACACTTGATGTATTGTTAACTTGCTAAAATTGAAGGTATGTGCGATTTAAATACTTAGGCTTTGTTTTTTTGGCATAAATATTTTTTTCCGTATATATATATATATTTTTTGTATTTGGTGTGACTGAAAAATGATATTTAAATCAAAAGAAAGAAAAAATCAATTTAATCGAAAAAACTTCTTTAGTTTCTAAAAATCGTTCTCATTTTTTAATTTTGGAAACCAATTTTCGAATTTGAACTTCTATTCTCAAATCATCGAACCATCACCAAACCATCACCATTAACAAGGACAGAGGGAGGCCCCCCCCCCCCAACAAAAAAAAATCAAGCTTAATTTTTATTTTTACAAGTTAATTTTGTTTTTTTTTATCTTTTGGCCCATATCCAAATTTTTTTTTTGGCCCTACCTTATAATTTTTTTTGGTTTTGGCCCATACCCATATTATCTTCTGATTCCGTCCCTGGTCCATTAGAGATTGTTGGAAGTCGCTAGCCTCATTTTCAAGTATGAACCAAACGCCAAAAAAATAATTTTATCGAAAATATTTTTTTGATGGGAAACATTTACTAAACAAATAAAACATTAGTGTAAAGGGTGGGCCAAATTTCGGCCCGGCAATTGTCCGTTTTGTTTACTTTAAATGACAAACAGAGCATTTTGTTGCTTCTTCATGTCCTGCATCAGCCCTTTCCCTTCTCTTTTCCCTTATGGACTTATTCAACCTATTAGGCTATTGTCCACCTAACGGCCCAGAAAAACGAGTCTAATCCGGACAAGTCTCCATTTAAAATGAGAAGAAGTGAATCCTATTTATTTATTTTATGATCACATATAAAATTTGTGTATTTAACTGTGTAAATGAGTAATGTTATATGTTAATTTTGTATTTTTCTTTCATTCTTTAAAAAATGATATAACTTTTCAATTTATAATTGGTTTTGTTTTTCTTATGATTGGACAAAAAATATTATGGAGACCTATTATTTTAAGGATAAAAATTTTCTACAAATTGAATTATAAGAAAATTTTTACAAACAAATATTTAAATATAATATATGTCCTTTAATATGTGAAAAAAATATTTTTTTACTAGCATGTACTTATTATGTGCCTTTTTAATAGCAACAATAGTAAAAAAATGTGCTTCTTATATATTTAAAGGATCCGTGTCATTTTTAAAAAGCAGATAAAGTTTCTTTTTTTAAAAAAAAAAAAAGTCTCAATTTAATATATTACAAACTTTAAAAAATAAAACATTAACTAAAAAAAAAAAAAAAAACCTATAAAAATTTGCAATATCAAATTTCAGTGGCCTTAAAAATTTCTAAAATACTCTTTTTTTTTTTTTTTTTACCATCGGATTTAACTTCAAATCTAATCGGAGGAATGAGATCATAAAAAATTAAAATTTTTTGAGAATTTTTAAATTTTAAAAAATATTTATAAAAGTGATGGAAATTAGGAAGTCAGTGGAGCTACTCCTTTGAAAGCTGATTCTTAAGCAAATTTGTAAGTCATTTTCAAAATTAGAAATGGTTATCCTTTACCTGTAACGCAATTCAGGAACTTTTAGCCCAATTTGGCTCATAATTATTCAGGAACTACTCCACCCATCGACGCCGTACCAATCTCAGCGTGGTTCCCACTCTCACGCTCTCCTTCTCCGGTCCGTCCCAGGTGACTCTCTCTCTCTCTCTCTCTCTCTCTCTTTCTCGCCTGTCGATCTCGATCTATTGCGAATCACATGGTGGCTATGGTGGTTTCACGGTGGAGGTTGCGGTGTTGTGTTGGGCAAGAAGGTGGTTTTGATGGGGGATTTCTAAGCTTGGGTTGTGGTTTTAGCGGGTGGCTAGGTGAAGCAAAGAAGATGGGTTTGAGGTGAGCTTTTGAATTAGTAGGTAATTCGCTTTGATCGCTGGTGGTGGATAGCAACGGAGGTGCTTGAGGGGCTTTAGGGTTTTGTGTTGTAGTGAAAGTATGGGAAAATGAGTATGTTTAAAGGCTGTTCTCTGAGAGAGGAATGTTAGGCCAAACCCCATCAAAGTAGCTTGAATCTTTGGGGTTTTGTTTGATTTCTTACCATGAGCTCAGCTTGAAGCAGACTCATTGGTGCACTACCATTACAGAAAAGGTTTATGGTTTTGAAGTAGGGTTCATATGGTGAGCAGGTGTAAGCACATTCTGAAAGATATGGTCATTGTTTGTTGCACGAATCTCCCAATTTTACTGGGCTATTGTTTTCGATAACTTTAGGAAGCATGTAAAAACTCATGTGAGTTATCTTGTTAGAGTATGGGCACCATGATGTGGCAACTTGATAATAGTATAGTGCTTAGATGATATCTAACAGGGTGAGTAGGGAAAGCATTTCATGTATCACTTTAGTCCCACATTGAGAAGATGAATAACCCACATAGAGTGGGTGGATTATAAAAGCACTTAGGGTGTTAAGTCGTACATTGGTTCTTTACTAGGTGAAATTACATTTTATAAACAATTATGGGGAGAACCAATTGTGACTAGTTTTTTTTGGATTGATTGTCCAAATGTGACTAGTGTTTTTCCTGAGTCGTTACATTTCATTTCTAAATGTCAAGCACCTTTAGACCAACTGAAAAAGAAATCTTTGGTTCAAATTATGGGGAACTTCACTAGCTTGTTAAACTTTTAGAACAAGACTAACTGAAAATTCAAAGTAACGTGTAAACAAACTTTGCAGTTTGACATAAAATTTGGGTATTGGAATACATATAATTTGCCTTTGTTATATGTCCTTTACCAAGAATGAAAACACTTTCTGCATGGGGAATTTTGTACTATCATTATTAGCATCAAGACTGTGGTGTAGAAATTTGAGATAGATATACTTGATACATTGAAAAAAAAAAAAGAAAAAAAAGGCATCTCAATCTTGTGAATTTATATGAAATCTTTATATTTATCATTGTCATGTATGTAGGTTGAGTCCCAATAATCTATTAATAAAAGGAAAAATGAAGTCTAAGAAGTGTACGTTATAGAAAAACATATCTTAATTATAGGAATTGACCTTCGTATTCCTTGATCAAGAACCATCTTAATTCTAGAACAAGCTTTGAGCTTGGCTTTTGAGAATTATTTGTAGCTTGAGTTTTTGAAGCTTTTAGTGTAATATTCTAAAATGAGGAATATCACCTATGATGAGAATCTCCATGGCTGAACTTTGGAGCCTTTAGATTGTATTTTTGAGAACCTCCATGGCTGGAACTTGGAGCCTTT
>FXXK01000604.1:0-114049 GCA_900184695.1 Betula pendula | reverse complement strand
AGATTGTATCTTCTTGAATTGTTCCTCAAAGAAAATCTTATATTTTTATGGGTCAACATCTAATTATTGAAATAATATTTAAGAGTATTTTCAAATTTTTAATTTTTTTTAATAAAAAAAATTAATGCCTTGACTTATTTTGACTTGCCCCAGGTTTTGCTCAACATCAAAAATAAGTGTCACAAGTGGGGTGTAGAGCTGTATTTAGTGCACGGTGAATATGGTATGTGCATTACTAATTTGTTTCCATTGGAATCATTGTTGGACTGCAGTTTTTAATAAAGATGTTACATGATTAACATTGTGCTTTGCTTACTATAAGCCAGTAATGGTTATGAAAATGCATTAAGAGCTAATTATTGATACATATGTTTTATTGTGAATTGGAATGTGAGAAGGAAGTGATGGCTTGATGTAATTGTCATCCTGGAGGAGCAACTTTAGTGATTCTGTTTGTTTCATTATAAAAGATTATAAATGAATCCTGATGATGATTAGAAGTGTGCCTTTTGCTTGCAACTTCAATACATTTTTAACTAGATTGTGCTCGATTAAAACTATTAGTATCAGACATGTTCTTATGTTTGTGCAAATAAACTTGATATAAGCATTTAAAGTTGTATGAGCAGCTATAAATCCTGCAAATGATGACACAACCATACAATTTACTAATTTTGATAAATTGTGCCAATCACGAAGTGGAACAGTGGCATTTTGAAATTCATTTTGAGGAAACAATGTTTAGAAGAGCAAGCGTGAGAATTACTACTATCAGGACAGGCAATGATATGGAAATAGTCATACTAAAGATGCAAGGAGGAGGTGGTTGTCATCTGTAAATGATTACTATGAGGATCAAAGTTCTTATAATAGAGGAATCCTACAGTTTAGGTAGTTTTAGGTTCATAATAAATAGGAAACAGAACTTTAAGGGAGACATTGTTACAGGGGCATATTTATGGCAAAAAAAGCTTCAATTTCAGCTTCAAGTTTTAATGTTAAGAAGCTAGGTAGTGCAAGGAGTCCTTGTTTTTTATTGTTTGCTGTGTCCAATTGTGTTGTTAGGTCTTTGTTACATTAAAAGGCTTTTGAAGCTGACTTGTATTCAAGTTTAAGCTCATATGTTTATGTAAGACAATATTAGTGGTTTCTTTCAAATCGAATAGCAAGGATCAGAAACACAGGGGGAAAAGGGAGGAAAAAAAAAAGTCGAAAAGAATACCAAAGATGGACATTATTTCGCCTAATTTCCATCTAGTAGTTCATTTTAGCTCACATTAGAAATAGTAGGTGGCATGTTTTCTGCTCTATCAGAGGAAGGCAAGATATTTTATGGTCTTATGTTGAGTTTTCACAAAAGGCAAATGCTTGGCCTGCTTGACTGGAGTGGAAACAAGATGTTCCAGGTTTTTACATCATGAATTGGGTTCTAAGAAACTGAAAAGATAAAGTTGCTTATATATTAAATCACTTAGATATGATTTAAAACTGAATTATCTTCCAATTATATTTTTTTGAGATCACTTTTGGATTGGGCTGTAGTCTATGTCTTTTTTTTATAAGTAAAAGTCAATCTTATAAAAGCGTAAGGCGCCCCTAAGTACACAGGAAGAATACAAAAAGGCTGTAGTCTATGTTCCTAACTTCTCCTTGGTGAATCTTTTAGATCTTGTTAATTTTTTAGGTTGTAGATGCCTTTTAAGGTGATTGTCTCTCTTGAGTACTTTTTGTGTACGAGGGCTTTTCCCTTTTCTATCAATAAGTTTATTATTCATTAAAAAAATATCTTCTGATTATATCCATAAATATTATGTGGAAATTCATTTGTATCTACTTTGTTATTACATTTTTGTCACATTGCATTCTCCTCTTCAAAAAAGAGATTATGACAATTATATGACCTTGATATGTAAACTGTTGACATCAGGTTAGACATGTAATTAAAGAAAATAAATTAAAATATTTTTGTCGAGGTCATGATTATTATCTTTTTGTTTCGTTGAATTCCATTGTTCGAGAAATAATTATCACAAATCTAGTTAGTACTTAAAGCGTTAATGTTAGATTAGCTATCTCATCAAGAAAACAAATTCAAACGTGAAAGCATTGAAGGCATATATAGATCTTGCTTTGGAGGAGTACCAGATTAAGTGCATAATAATATAACTGCATCTTTTGTTTTATCCCTTCATCCTAGCAACTCTGGCTATTGTTAGAGTTCTACTTCTTCCTAGCCACTTTTCTTAGAGTTCTAAAAGAATAAAAGGTCCTACTCTTATTCATTCTTGGAACTCTGACGATTTATGCTGTAAATCTTGTGCAGGCTATGTATATCCGTGTTAAGCGTAGTAAGACAACTTACTTTATACGGTGTGATCCAACTGAAACGATTCTGGACATAAAGGAGAAATTGCATGTCCTCACTGATGAACCAGTTAATAATCAGCGTTTAGTCCTAGTTGGTACTGGGGAAATATTAGAGGATTCAAAGACATTGGCAGATCAGAAGGTACCATCCTGTCATTACAACTTATTGTTTGATTTACTTTTTCCCCTGCTTTGTATTTACGAATTAGTGCTCAGAAGTGACTAAATGTTTTTCCTGGTGAGACCCCAAAATCTTCTTTTAGGACCATGGGAGCTCTAAAGATGTTGTGGCATTGTTAATGCCTTTGTCATGTCTTTTTCAGGTTGAAAATGATGCAGTTGTGGCACTGACCTTGAGAAAAGGTGGTTTTCCTAAACCCTCTCTCTTACTTCGCTCAATCTCTCATTTTTATGCATCTCTTGTGCACTAACTGGCTTTTTTGTGTATTTTATATTTTTGGTTGTAAGTCTACAGATTAGACTTAAGAGTTAAGTATTATGTGTCTGACTTCTATAATTTTCTCTTAGTTCTATCATAAGCTACTCTTTGTATTGAATGGTTAGAAGGTTGGGTGATCTATATCTGAAAGGAAAGATATCTCTCTCCAGATTATATTATTGTTATCTTGAGAAGTAAATCACGCAGATTGATAAACAACAAGGTTGCGATGCTATGTTGAGGCCATTCTTCTTAATCTTTTTGTTCTTTTGGGGGAGGGAGGGGAGGAGTGCTTGATATGGGATGAAAACAAAGCCCATTTTTGGATAGGCCTGAAGTTAGATAAGCAAAGAACTGAGGTCTCAGCCTATCAGAGGACTTTTCAAATTAAATGACCCACTTGCAGGATCAGGTAGCTTGCAAGAAGTCATTTTCCTATTTTCCCCCTCAATCCCCTTTCCTTTGCTCTTCACTTACTGGATGCTGAACAAATTCTTTTCATCTCTTTGGGTGAACTTCTGTTTTCCTATAAACTATTTTGGAAACTTAAAGTTCCATGAATGTTTTCGATTTAACTTTTTGGAGACTTATGAAGCACTTTAGTGAACACCTCTGATATATTGTGGGGATGCTTGGGAAAAACATTCTTCTGTTGGATGTTTCGTTAAAGATGTTGGGGACCAATATTATCTTAAAGCATATTATAGTTGTTGTTGTCATTATTATCTTTATCATTATCATTGTCATGTCATTGTTGTTATTATTCTTATTTACAATTTGGGCTTTTTGGTCACTTTTTAACCTTTGGCTGCTCCCCTATTGTATATTTCTTGTTTCTCTCCATACAAAAAATGATGGGTTTATCTTGAGTAAATGTTGTTTGGGCCAGTGACAACTACGAATATCATTATACTCACTTAGTAATGCTGCTCTTAACGTGGCATGTTTTAAGTGGCTTTTCTTTTGTTATTGTTTTTTTTCTTAGTAGTTGACATGGGAACTTAAAATACGCTACGTCATCTAGTGTGAAATGGATGTGATAAATGAGCATTATTCTTATCTTAATGTTGTCTGACTCATGTAATTCCTTGAAACAAACTTTTGTCAATCTCTCTTTTGTTGCTTCCAGATGATAACGAGTTTGAGGAGGTGAACATTGTACGGCCAAATGACTTCTACCAATCTCGTGAAGCAGATGGTGGCAATTGGTAACAAGACTCTGAGAAGAGGCTATAACCCTGTCAGGGAAAACTACTTTCTAATCAATTAATGGCACCTTGAATAGTCATTTGCTCATGTCCAATAAATATTCCTGTACTGTAAATTCTCAAAAGTTCTGTTCAAGAAATGCACACCAAGTTTAGGCATTTTGGTTGCTGAGTGAAACTCAAACCTTGATATTACTTAAGGGGTCAGTTATTTAGGCTTCGGGATTTTGATAGAGTTTTTAGGAAAATGTGGTTTTGTGCAGTTTTTTTTTTTTTTAAAAAAATAGTAATTTCAAAACACAAATAATGAAAATTTTATTTGTTAAAAAGAAGATTTGTAAAAGAGTACGATACCTGCAGTGTCATATAGCCGTTTGAAAAAAAGAATAATCTTGCATGATGCCCAAAAACGTGAACTTTTTATTTTTAACGTTTCCGAACTATTAATTTTTTAAAATGCACTTTTAAACGAAATATTTTTATAATTTTGCTTAAAACATGCGTTTGACCTACAAAATTGCGAGTTAAACGCACTCTTGTACCTTTTGGTGATTAACAATATTTTATTTACCTGCCAAAGAAAAGGGAACATGGAATGACAATTCAAATATTTCTAAACTGGGTTCTAATTTTGATACTAAATTGTATAGATTTTTGAGTAAATTGTACAGAATTAGTTATGTATCTTTTATCCTTTCAAAAAAAAAAAAGTTATGTATCTTTTAGCCCTTCAATATTTTTGACAAACCTACGGGCTTAGCTTGTGAATTAGGACATTTTAAGTCATGTAGCACAACAAAACTAAAGAAAGAGGAGCAACAAAAGGCTATAAGAAAATTAGTTGCTTATACTCGAATAAAGCACAATGTCTTGAAGGCCGATCATCCATATTCATAAAGCACAACTTTTTTTCACCACAATCGCTTATAATCTTCCTCTTTTTTTTTTCCTTTTTTTTTGTTTCTTAAAAAAGATTCATAAAAATAAAAAAGTATAAAGTATAAAGACCCTCTCAACTTGATTGGTTTGTATAAACATTTATCCCTATAAGTCATCTCCCTCCTCCACCTCTCTGAGTCTATAGCTGGTGCACCCTTTTTGCCTATAAAAATTGACAAATCAAAATCCGATATACCTTCGCGTCATCTTTAAGGCACCTCTCTAGCCAGACATCAAAGTGGAGTTTCTCTCCAGTACCTTTTGGTCCAACAAATCTTAGCGCAATACTCCTTGGAGTAGTTACCAAGTTTCTTTTGCCGCAGTAAGGATTTCTCTAAGCCCATCCGCATGACTATCTCAAAAAACCGTCGTTTTTTACAACCACATTCTTGACCTGCATGCCAAGAAGCCATTAGGCCTGTCTACTTATTAGGTCCATTCATACTAGATGAAGTGGAAACAATCCACTACCAATAAGAGAAATTGTGCAAACCAGTTAACATTGGAATGATCTTCTATGCTGTACAATAGGAGAAATTGTTTGGCAGAACAAGCACATCCCTGATTGACATTGAATTCCATGGACGAAACAAACTCAACACAAATTTTTCCATGTAATACAGAATTGAAAACTAGGAATGGAAAGAAAAGGCACTAATCTGCAACTTACCTATGTAGGAGACAATGATCATCTCCATATCTCCATTTTATGGTCCGGATTTAAATTAGTGTATCTATGTCACATTATTTAAATTTTTTAAAAGGCGTGTCAATATTGACATCATGTGCACTGTTAGATCCACCAAACTTTAAATCCTGAGCATGAAATGGAGAGACCTATTCCCTGTAGAAGCAGGGTTTAGAGTAGCACCCTGCATAGGTCAATCAGCTACCACAGCCCCTCTTTCTGTGCATATCAGTTGAGAGTTGACATAAATTCAATAGAAGGAAAAATGGGGCCTGATGCACTGCTGAGGATCATATACTTCAAATGTTCACAGTTTGCTAATTAGATACATTACTAACATCACCTTGCCCATGGATCTATTAGCAGATGGTCTGAATACTAAAACCAAGGAATGCCTATGGAGAGACTAATGGAGAACAGGAGAGCATATTATGCATATATTATTGTTAAAAACCTTTTTGTAACTCATTTTAATCCACGGGAACCTCCACCTCCATCTTCAAACCAGTATTGCCAAGAATCTGCAGGTAACGAAGGATATTTTTCTTTTAACTTGCATAAACAGTCAATATAAATATACCTTAATGCAAGGAGATTTTAGTCGCAAACTTCACATTAACCAAAGAATCTTCAGGTAACAAGGGATGATTTTCTTTTAACTTGCATAAACAGTCAATACAAATATACCTTAATGCAAGAACTTAGGCTCAAACTTCACATTAACCAACACATATTTACTTACTAAAGAAACATTGGGTACAAATATACATATTCCATGCACAATCTAACATGCTGAGACATTCGACAAAGATTCCTTATATGTTAAGCAAGCAACAAAAAGTATAATAGAAATGACAAATCAGCAATACACCTACTTAAGCGGAAGAGATGGTCAGCATAATCAGAAATAGCTAAGAGCTCAGCCAAGAATGTATAAGAAATGGGATCAATTATCTGGCGAAACCTGATAGCTACGCTTTATTGGACTGTAAGTTTACAAAGAACAAATTAAAGAGGCGTTTGACAAAATTCAAATGAAAATGCAATGCCCTAGAAATCTGTACATACTAAATCAATAAGGAATCAGTATTGTCAAACTCCACATTTGACATCCTCAATAAACTCTTTCAACATCTCACCTAAAAGAACATAAGGATGCCCCCTATTTTCATTAGGTTGTATTGAAAAATCAGGAAAGTTTAACCTATAAGTAAAACTTTTTCAGAACATAATCACATTAAATGTTTTAAAAAAAAAAAAAAACGAGTTCAAAGTATCTGGAAAACTGGTAAAGATAAACTTATTTAAAGTAAAACTACACAGTACCTTCATGAAGTCGGACAAAACTAACAAAGAATTCTTTGTGTAGCCTGCTTCCTCAAGGACTTGAGTCAGAACTTGCTGCACCAGACACCAAAAAAACCATGCATCCGAAAAGGGATATATCAGCAGCATATTTAAGTGCCATACTTCTTTAAGTTTCAAAAATTACAAAGTATATTTGCAGTAATCAATACGATCTCCTCCAAGCTTTTTTAAAGTTTCAAAATAAGACATGCTGTATCTTCAATTGCACATACCATGCAATTGGAGAATACTGTAAGACATTAGAACTTCAAATATCCCTGAATTTTTAAGTTCATAGATCAAATATTTCAAAGGGCCACTGAAGATAACTAACACAACTAAGTTTGGCACGTTAATAAAAATTTGGGATTTCCAAACACAAATTGAGTTCATTGTTTATATCTCTGAGGATTCCAGGATTATAAAAATCTAATCTTTTTATTTGGAAAAGCAAAATGTTTACTAACCTTAGGTGATAGGTAACCCACAAAGTTCACTTCAGAGCTAAGAAAAAAAAAACACATTACACCCAAGATTTACCTAAAGCAAAACTATTAAAACCTATCACCATCGGAGACCTGAACGACTGAAAAAAATAAAAATAAAAAAAAATTTACTTATACAAATTGCATAGTACCAAACCTTTCAAAACAAGGCTACTAATCAGAAGATGCATTCTTCAAGGATTTTCTAATAACAACTAACCTCTCTATGTTGTTCAGATATAAATTGTCCTGTCAAGTCCCGCAAAACTTCCAGCATGTCATTCATCGCAACTCTTCCATTGCCATCCGAATCATAAACCTTAAAAATAACTAGGAAACAACAAGACACCATCATGCCAAGAATGGAAATCACAGAAAAAACAATTTCTACAAATATACATGACTTTACAAAAAGGAAAATACTTAGTACTACGACTTTTATTACAATCCCATGTCAATGAAAATGCGTACCACGTGGATTGCCACTGGACATCCACATTTAGTGGCTGACGTAGTAAATGCCACGTGGTCTATAACAAAAGTTTGTAAATGTAGTAAACTTCATGTGGACTATCAATTTGTCATCCACACTTTAGTGACTAACATGCAAATGGTCTAGTAGACTGTCATGTCGATTTGTAAAGGATTTGTAATAAAAGCTGCAGCACTCTTACAAAACCTATATGTATATATATATCATCATCATCATCATCATTACATTCAATTTTCTGTTGCAAGGTGGCTCGAGGACTGAATGCCGACAAGAATGCCACAAATTCCTTGAAGTTTAACCCATCCAAGATCCTCAACAATCTCTGGGAGACAAGTAATGCCGCACACTATTCTCAGCAACCAAAAATGCACAAAAGAAACACATACAACCATAATCTGCATTAACACAAATACATGTCCCAGCAAAAGTAACCTGAGAGAGAGGGTTGACGGCGAATTCGGGAACGGACAAGAACTCCTCGGCGGAGATGAAACCACCGCCACTGCGATCGAGCTGACAGAACCTCTGGTACAGAGACACTATCTCCTGCTGCGAGACTACAATGTACAAAACCAGATCAACGGCTCAGAATTCCTAATCCTCATCGTCAAAATTCAACGAGATCATGCGAACAGATGCGTAAAAACTTACACGCGCGGTTGCAGTGTTCCTGGACCTCTTCGATGTCGTACTGCGTGAGCATTGACGATGTGTTGCCCATGGTGTTGACTGGTGAGGGCGAAGAAGATTCTCGGACAGTGAGAGGAGGAATCGGCTACAGTGGGGTATATGGAAGCTGTGGAAAGCCTAATTGTGAGATACAAGATGAGCGTGAGATCGAGATTCGCAGTTCGTTGGAGCGTGTGCGTCTTGTAACAAAAGCGCGTGGTCAAAGCAATTTTTTTTTTTTTGAAATCTTTGAATCTTTTTTAAAATAGTTCACCAAAATTTAAGAAAAAATTATATTTAACCCTTAGATTTTTATTTTATTTGAATTTAATTCTTCAGTTTTCAATTTCAAGGATATAATCCTTAAATTTTGTCCAAATTTTAAATAAGTCCCTCTATCATTTTACCTCAAAGTTAACGGCTTGTTATATGCTAAATATGTCTCATTTAAGATGTCAATGCTTATGTAAACACTCCAATGCAATGTCATATTAGCAGAATAAGTTATTTATAAATAAATAAATGGAAAAAATATAAAATTGGTCCTTATGGTTGACCTAAATTACAAATCACTCCATGTAGTATAAGAAAAAACTCAGAGGTCCCTGTAGTTAACTAAAATAACAAATCACTCCCTAAAGCAAATTTTCGTAAGTCATTTTAACAGAAACCATTAATTTATCATGTTAGTCATTTTAACAATAGCGTGCTATCCTATTGGTTTGACGTGACAGATTAACGATTTCTGTTAAAATGATTGACGAAAATTTACTTCAGGAAGTGATTTATTATTTTGGCAAATTCTTTTTTTTTTTTTTAACAAAAACAGGTTCAAGCTTATTTCATCCCCATTTCATAACCTTAGAGAAAAATAAAATGGGAATCGGATAAGTTTAACCCTGTTTTTTAATAAAAAAAAAAGTAATTTTTTTGATTTTTTTTTTTCACTACAAACGGACGCCGGGCGTCCAACTCTATTCTTTAACTCTACTCATTAAGAAGCACATGTTTTTTTATTAATATTATTAAAAAAAATGTACGATAAAACAGATATTTATTTATTTTAAAAATAAAAAATTACATTTGAGAAAGCCTATAATACATTTACACCTAATTTACCAATGGGAATCAGGGTTACAACAGGAGATAAATGAAGCAAATTCTCCATGTTACAAGAGCTTAGAAACAAGAGTCAACAGCCGATGTTATATCAGAAGAAAAAGAAAAACCCAACCAACAATGGGGAAAAAAGCATCTTTAACTTCCTAATTTGAAAGCATCCACAAATAGCCCCAAGCACACTCCAGCTTTCCAGTAATTTATCATCCCAACGAAAGACTGCAATCTAGCAGTAGATAGAGGAAGAGGCTTTCTGTACATAAGCATGCCAATCCCCTCAATGGCAGCAACAACTACACCTGCAACCAGTACGTCCCAATCCCCAGTTTGCCCAAGGATTGTTGCCAGTGCATTTGCTGTGTAGAAACCCAAAAGAAGCAGAAATATCTTCATGGGGACGTTCTTTCTAGCCGAGTTCAGCTTCTGCAATACTTGTCTTCCAGCTGCGCTCACTATTCTGCCCAATCGAGTACTTCCAAGATCAGGGCCGTCACCATTACCGGGAATCCCGCCCGTGTCCAATGCAAATCCTACTTTCCACCCCCGCTTTCTTGTTTGAAAACTGTATCAAGGTAAATGAAAACCAATGTCATGTTCACAAGGCAAGGGACTCAGAATAATACAAAAAAATTTCAGAGAGAAATTTATAACACTTGGGCATAATTCTGAAAATCACATGGATATATAGAAAAAAATCAATCTTGTTTTACAGCTTCAATGGCAACACCCAAATCACGCATGACAGAAAAAGAAAAAAGACATAAAATGATTTTGTTTTCAAAAGAATTGACAAGGAAAGCACATAAAACCCTTTATGTCAAAGCACATTGGAAGGTCCATACATTTGAAAACCAATCGACTGGTTCATATTCTTCAATGACAGGTATATGAAAATCCTAAAACTGACTCAACTCTTTGTCCAGGTGACCTAAACAATTTTTTCTTCAACTCCCAATGCAACCCACTCAATGTCACCCATCATCACTCTAGTTGTGACAACACAAATACCTCATAAAATTCAAAAATTCTTGTGTGTGTGGAATAACTTGGAAATCTCATCAATTTACTCACGAATATTAGAGATTGGTGGGTCATTTCTAGACTCACTGAAAACCATCAAATAATTTCTAATTTTGGTTGGTTCGACAATAGCAAATAAAGTGTTGAAGAATGTTACCTTCTTCGGGAAAAAGGTGCAGACTTTATGGCAATATTTTTTGGATTTTGCCCGCTTATGAAACAAGGTTCACTGCACCAGTTGTGGGCGAGGAGTAAACATGATCTTTCTGGGCTTTTGGTCTCCATTATTGATAAACCTGATCGTAGCATCATCGATCCCGTTCCACATGCCATGAGCTAACATCACGCTCAAATCATATGCCGAGAGGGAATGCCAAGAAGAGAAGAAGTGGATTGTGGATGAGGGCTGGAAATCCCTGCCGTTCAAAGGGAATATAGTCGGCACCGTTTTGTACTATTTGAGATCTCTCTATCTGTTTTGTTCCATTTACAGTTTATTGGACTTGGCAACATTTTCCTGTCGATAAAATGGGCTTGTTAAAATAGGTAACTCCTGATCCTCACTGTTTAATGTACAACAAATCTCTTCCTTGCACAGCCTGCAAATTACAAAAACATATATAACATTAGCATCATTCTTGACAGTATACATCACTACTTCCGAAGAAAGCCAACATAAGAACTATGGCACTAACCACTAATTAGTAGAAACATATCAAAAAAATTTTGTTCCTGTTTCTTGGGCAGCACCATGCTTTAAAACAACAAATGATAGACAAAAGTGCTTGATGGATGTGAAAGGAAGCCATATCATATCCGATCTCGAGAGTATTTTCATTTGGTCAAACTTTTATTTTTAAAGTCAGAAATTCTAACCACAAAGAGAAATAAACTATAGGAAAAAGTTCACATACTCCCCTCAAACTACCACCCAATTGACAATGTCCCCCATAAACTTTCAATTGTGACAATGTCCCCCTTACACTACTAAATAATTGTCAATGTCCCCTCTAAGGGCAGCAAAAAGACAAAAATGACCCTATAAATTTTTTAATAAGACAAAAAGACCCTTATGAACTATAATAATAATAATAATAATAATAATAATATATAGTTTTTTAAAACGAAAATCTTTATAAAATTTTTTTTTTAAAAAAATTGAATTTGGCCAATTGTGGTAGTGTTTTCAACAAATATATATATTATATAAATTTTTAGTTTTAGTTTTTCCTAGCCCTTATGAATTCGAAAAAAAAAAATTAAAATTTTATTTTTTAAAACGAAAATATTCATAATTTTTAAAAATTTTTAATTTGGCCAATTGGATGGTAGTGTTTTTATTTATTTATTTTTATTTTCGGCTTTAGTTTTTTCTAGAATTTTTTATTTTATTTTATTTCATTAAGGGTATTTTCGTCATTGGGGGGTACATTGACAATAGTTTGGTAGTTTGGGAGGGATATTGTCACCATTAAAAGTTTAAGGGGGACATTGTCAATTGGATAGTAGTTTGAGGAGGGTATGTGGACTTTTCCCTAAACTATAAAAAGCAATAGTAGTACTCACAAAATTGCTTTACCTAAAACAAATTAAGAGCACAATTAAGAAGTGAAAGCAAAATAACAAAAAAGGAGAAGTTCAAAAATTAAGAAACAAAAGAACACTTGGCAAATATTCATGCAACCCTATTTCAGTTTTTTTATCGAATGGGATGGCAAATATGACTTTGGATTTACTTTTTATTTGCATACATGTCTTTTCAGTTTTCACATTTAACCAAATATAGAAAGCTCAAATACAAAATTTTGGATTGATTTCATTCTGCATTGGACACCATACAGAATATAAACCTATACAGAAACCAACAACAGGAAAAAGATAGAAGCCACAAATCTAATATTGAACACGCGAAATACAATTATGTGGGAGGATAATGAGATGGATGGCTTATGCGGGGAGACTTATAGAGATGAGTTTGGAAAGACAAATGAGGCATCAGACACGTGGCTTACATATGTGCCGAATTGCAAATTAGCATAAGTTTGCTAATCTGGAAACTTATTATCCACCAACATTTCTACCAACAGGTGCTTGGCATAAATGCCCTTGCTTAACATACCTTATATATCTTTTGAATAAACTAAGGTTTTTTTTTTTTTTTCAAAGAAAGGAAAGTATTTGTGTATATATATATTAAAAAAAAACAGTTAAATATACTTTAGCCCCCTAAACTGACAGTCATTTTCGATTTAACTGATAGCTGTAATACTTGGGTCCATCAAACTACCATGTAATAACTTATCCCTGTCCGTTAGTCTTAACCATTATATTGGATGGCAAAGTGGTCGCGCAAGAAGGTAAGGAAATTTTGGATATTTAAGAAAGAGGAAATTAGACCCCAACAAAAGAATTATATGAAGATTTAGTTGAAGACAATAGAATCATCGAGCGCTTAGGAACAAGATTCCATTGTATACCTTATGTTATCCACCAAAACGCCTTGCGACGATCAGCCGCTTTGTGACAATCTGTTAGAAATTAGAGGTAGAGAATCAACATTCTATGTAGAAGAATCTTCTTGACATATTGACAATTCCACGTAATAAAATTAGTAAAGATGCCAAAAGTACCACAAAGAACCACTACAAGACTGCCTATAACAACTTCCGTATATTAAAACAGCTCCACTGCTAATGCTCGCAATCCCCTCCTTAATGAATATAGACTGTAAAAACAGAGAAAAAAACTCTTAACTTGGATGCTAAACCACTTACAAAAGAGCCAACAACCAACTGTCATGGACTAATGACTCATTCCACAGGTCCAATATCATGTAGACTGCAGATATAGTGTAGCTAATTCTCTCATGCAGTACTGAACATGTCCTCTTTGATCAAAATCCCCATATAGGAGTCTCTGTGTTTGCAGGTCCTTTGTGGGCAAAACGAAACTCACAACATGCCCACCTAAAGCCTACATATTTCTGTCTGTCCATATTTAAAGTAGGTACACATACTGAGTGGCCCACCAAGAATTAGGACATTAACCCCTCTTACGAAAGCCTCAACATCAAAAACCCATTGATGCATTAAACGACTATTTTCCCACTACTGGTTTCCTAATAACACTAACTAAAACAGCAAGAATAAGAAGAAAGCAAAAGGGATTTCCCAAACAACCAAATAGTACCAAAAGCAGCCAAATTTATGCCCATAAACACAGACAAAAGTACACTGCGAATCTATAAAACACTAACCAACCTAATAATTATTAGAACTAATCACACCCATGAGACCCTCAAAAATGTACATAAGATCCAGATCAAACACACACAAATCCCCCCAAAAACAAACATACTCATACTACAAAATACAAAATTTCATACATCCCAATCCATCCTTGCACAGAACCCAATTCAAACCACAAAACCAATATCTTTCTCAATAAAAACTCAACCCCAATAGAAAAAACAACAAAGCAAATCATATTCCAAACCATCCCATTCAAAAAGACAAACAATAACAACCAAACAAAATCAAAACCCACACACATACATCTGTATATATATCACGGGTCTGATTTGAGAAGAGAAGAGCAATAAAAAATGGTGGGTTGCAGTGTTGCAGGAAGACTTACTTTGAACAAATAGATCCGTTGGGAAGAGAAAGGAAGAGTGTGTTGGAAATAGGCGTGAGAGTTGAGAAGACAAATGCAGCCGCTTGGGAAGCGAGCAAGCTACACGCGTGAAGATAATAGTTTGGAAGGTCAGGATTGAGCTTGTCTTTTTGCAACTCGTTCAAATATTCAGCACGAAGAGTTCCTCAAAAATCTATTTTATTTACAATATCAAATATTTTATTTAAAAATATTTTTGGCTAAAAACATATTCCATCACACACACCGATGCGGCGATGCTATATCTAAGAGCATTCTCATCCGGCTCTCTACTATAAATAAATTCTTATATTAAGGAGCCAAAATAAATTTTTGACTATTTTATTGCTCATATCCGGCTCCCTACTTTGAGAAAAAAAATAGGGAGCTAGTATGGAGCCATTTCACTCCTTACTCTTCTTTTTTATAATAAAATATTAGTTTCTCTTTCTTACTTTTTAATTTTTTTAATTTTATTTGTTTTCTTCTTTTAGAAAAAGAATTAAATTTTTTTAAAAATATTAATATTTAAATGAAAAAGTTAAAGTGGATCCCTAAAGTAGGGAGCCGGATATAGGTGTTTAGAAAAAATGGCTCTCTTAAAGTAGGAAAAACTGATTTTACTCTCTCATTTAAAGATAAAAATAGGGAGCCGGATGAGAATACTCACCTGCAAAAAAATAAAATAAAGAAAAAAAACTATTATAATTTATACTAACCCATGCATAGCATAGCCTAGTATAATCCGTGAGTTGTTAACAGGGGCGGAGGGAGGGGGGGTCGAGAGGGGGCAAATGCCCCCCACCTCCCAAAAATTTCTCTTGCCCCAGTAGAATTTTTCCTATGCCCTATTTATGCCCACCCTCGAAAACTCATGAGGGGGCAAATTTTTGTAAGAGTACAGGGTCACTTAAGGGGCTGTGATTTTCTTTTTTTTAAAAAAACTCACTGTAACTTTCAGTTTCAGTTTCGAAAGGTTGAAGATAATAGATGTGTCACGGGTGTTTATTTTTTTTCTTCAAAACACACCGTTTAACAAAGTTGATTCACGCTTTTTTTTCTTTTTTTTTTCATTCAAAACACGCAGATTAACGTAATTGGATTACTTGGGTACATTGGGGCTTGAGTCAAAAATAAAAGAGTAAAGATAGAAATAAGCCTGGGCTGAAATGAATAGTATCATTTCAGCCCATGCACATGAACAGTAATTTTTACTGTTCATGGGCCGTGAACAGTATTTTTTTTTACCCTCATTCCTGCCCAGGCTGAATGACTGCTCATTCAGCCTGGGCTTATGCCAATTAGGACTCAAAATAAAAAAATAAAAGAAACCAATTGTCACTTGTCGCTTGTCTCTGACAACGGGTATTTTCAACTATTCAAGCAAAAAGTTATAATTGTAATTTTTTTTTTTGTTGTAAGTTGTAATTGTAATATTATATACTTAAAAAAGAATAATGAAAATAAAAGCAAAAGGCTGGCAAGGCACAAACAAATAAAAGTTAGCGTTGTAAAATTAAACCAACCTAGAATGAAAACCCAAATCTTTTTTAAGTTATTTTAAAATTGATGTAACTTTTAAAATTATTATTGGATCAAAATTTAATGGTTAATTATCATAAGTTTAATGGTAATTTTAAAAAACATCAATTTTGAAAGGATTTAAAAAAAACTTAGGTCTTTCTGTTAGCACTACTTATCAAGATCACAACGGGACAGTGGGACACCCGTGAGTAAAGTAGAACAGTTGCAACTGCAGATGCTTTTTAAAAATAAATTATTGAGTAAAGCTTAGATTAACACGCCAAATTAAAAACCTAATAAATTGTGCGTTTAGACTTCATTGTCTTGTGAAACAAGACCCAATATTTAGAGCTATGTGTCAATACATCAAATTCATAAAAATTTCATCAGAATTCTTTGAAGTTTGAGACTTTTTTTATTTTTTATTTTTTTTTCTCTTCCTTCTATTGCTATTTGACAAATCAGAGAATTATAGCTTAGAAAAATTTGTCATTCACGATTTCTTGTTAAAGACTTGCAGTATTCCTTCCATGTTTCCAACTTCAACTTTTCAAGCATCCCAACAATTTTGATCAAGCCTTCAATTATTTTCTTAAAAAAATTAAAGTATGTGATTAAACTTTTATATTTGTTAAGCTATGTTTTCTATATTTAGATTGCTTTTTTTTTTTTATATATATATAATTGTTTTTAAATATATATATTTTTTGTTATATATTTTAATTGAAGTTACCGGAGATTATGAAGAATAACATTGATTATATTCAGTTCCAATCAAATTTTATTGAGCTCCTATCAAATTCTAAATTTTGTTGAATTATTTATTTATTACGTTAGTTATATTTTTATTTTATTTTTGTTCGACTTTAATTTTTTTTTATTCATTAAAAAAAAAATTATTGACCCTCCTGAACCAAATTCCTGGCTCCGCCACTGGTTGTTAATGTGGTTTTATTAGATCAAAAAGTTAATAATGATCTATTATAAATTTAATGGTAATTTTAAAAATTATATTATTTTAAAAAAAAATATAAGATAAATATGCTGTTGACATTTTTAATTACTCATATTATAATATCTTATTCTTTTTTTTGGATTTTGGTTTATTATAAAGAATCACAATCCATATTGATTTTTGTTCTTATATTGAAAATTTTAAGTCGTTACTTACTCTTTATACTTGAAATCCACAAGAACTAAATTCCCAAGAATGGATTTTTTTTTTTTTCTTTTTCTAATTGAATGGGAAGAATGGAAATTAAAATACTTCTCCGAAGTATTACCGTATCCAAGACAACAATGTAGTCAAAATTATAAACTATGATTGCTAAAATACTGTTACTCATTAATATTAATCTTGTACCTGAAGAATTAATAATTCGCCCTTGTGGATAAGTTTGCTTTGAAAGACCGAAAATACCTTTAAATGACCGAATTATATTTTTAATGAAATATAATAAATAGTTTTTTAATAAAAAAAACAGGAATTTTTTGGAGGGGGTGTTGTGTCTGTGTCAATAAAGAGTTTATCTCAAACTAGGCCTGTTGTAGTTTTCCTATTTAAGTGTGAGTGAATAATAAGAATCTATGCAGAAATTTATTTTCAATCTTATATTTGACAAGAGGCCATTTTCCTTATAGTCATTTTCCTTGTTCAATTAAAAAAACAAAAAAAGTATTAGCAGTAGTTCGCAATGCCTTAGAAAATTGCAAATTTGCCATATCGACAAGTTGAAAAATGGCAAATTTGCAATTGAGCTAGAGAGAGTGTATACCTCTTTTTCTTTTTCTTTTTTGGTTATTTATTTATTTTTAGTAATGCTTGTGTATCTACTCTATGTCCTTCTCAGAATCTTTCTTGCATACATGAAAATACTTTTTCACCAGCTTTTGTTAAAAAAAAAAAAAGAGTAATACTTTTTGGTCCCTATTTAAATACACCCACAATAGATTCCCTAAACATTCTCCACATCATTAAAATAAATTTTTTACTTTTACCTCTTTTCTTTTTTCTTTTTTTTTCTTCCTCTTCCTTCTGGACGCACGGTCCAGTGCTCCATCTTCATCTTCTCTCTCTCTCTCTTCATCTTCTCTCTCTCTTCTCATTTCTCTCACCCTCAGTCCGATCTGCATCTCTCTCAGTCCGATCTCGTCTCCGTCTCTCCGTCTCTTCCCTCTCACCGATCTCCGATCTCTGTATCTCTCTCTCGTCTCCTTCCCTCTCATCTCCGTCCCTCTCTCTCGTCTCCATTTGGATCTTCAATGGGTCTCTCTCTCATCTGGATCTTTCTGTCTCTCTCTCGTCTAGCTTGGAACGAAGGAAAGAAGAAGAAGCAGTGTTGAACAGGGAAGAAAAAGAAGCAGCGTGAACCAAGGAAGAAGAAGAAGCAGCCGTGAGAGGAGAGAGAGAATTTTTGTGAGTATAATAACGGTGGACGTACAGTGCAACCCTATGCATTGGGTTGTACTGTAGCGTTCCTAAAGAATAGGAACCGATAGGGCTTCTGCGAGACTTTTTGTGATTTTTTTGAACTTTTCCTTAAATTTAGGGAAGGGAACAATGTATAGGGCTTCTGTTGTGAATGCTCATGTATCTACTTCATGTCCTTCTCCAGAGTCTTTCTGATACATGTGGAATGAGTTTTTTATTTTTTAAACAAAAGCTGAGGCCCACTTACTCTTCTAAAAAAGTAAAAAAGCTAGTTCATTTATATCAGAAAAATTCTAAAAAAATTATGAAGTAGATGTACAAACATTACTCAAAAATAAAAAAACATGTTCATGTGTGCAAAAAAAAAACACATGAAGTAAACATATAAGCATTACTCTTTTTTTTTTTTTTGGGTCATCTCTTCTGGGCTAGAGAGAGTATATACCTGGAGCTCATAAACTCAGCCCAACTAAATCCAATTGAGCTCAACTATATTCAACCCTCGGAGCCCATTTCGAGTGAATGCAGGTGTCGCGTTCGAGAGTTTGGTTGGGTATGTACGGCGTTTGGTAGGAAATGTGTTCTTGTTTTTTGTTTTTTACAAATTCCTATGTAAATTTAGGATTTCGTTATATGAGAAAACTTAAAGGTTTGTTTTTTAAAAAATAAATCCACATTCGGAACTAACTCCAAAGGTCCAAAACATCCCTAACAGCATGAGTTTTGATTAAAAAAAAAAAAAAAAAATTAAGATCCAGATTTGACTTGAGTCCAATTCCAAATAAGGCTTATGGTTTGAGATCAAAGCTTGACTTTGTCAAATATAGGTTGATAGGGGAGTTTTTTTAAGAGATAATTTCATCATAACTTTATAATTTATGTGGATATTAATTTATATTTTGAATTTTTAAAATCATATATATATTTTTTTTTTGGAATTTTGCGTATTTCAAGTGAAATGAGCCGTTTGAAAGGCTTTTGGGAAGTGAGGGGCTTTGTCTAGGAGGAAGTTGGGCTTAGATTTTGTTCTTCTGGGCTTAGTCTTTTGTTTCTTTTCTTCTTTCATATTCATAGCATCTGTCTAAAATGAGATTTTAGGGTCGTTTTTCTCTTTTTTGAAAACGACACTTCAAAAAATAAAATAAAATAATTAAAATAAAATAAAATAAATAAAAAACGACGCTAATGATGCTTTAGGCCATGAAGTTTCTGCCATGAGCTATGACTTCACGTTAATGATGAGTTTTAAAAATGATTTTAATTTGAGAGCCCCTTCTATACAGATGGGCTGTAAAGTTATACTTTTACAGCCACCAATAAAATTATGACAGATCAACTAAATAAAATAATTACACTAAGCTTGAAAACACCGGATCTTTTGGGCCATCAAAGCTGCAGCTCTAGAGTAAATCTCATTCACGCTCTTATCCACTCTCCTCACCATCTCCTCTTCCTTCAAACCCAACTTCCCAGCATTCAACTAACAAAATAAAGAAATTTCCCAGCATTCTTGCTGCTAGAGACGACAATGTCTCTCAGTTTATTCAAAAAATTGTTATATATGTGACCCCATGAAAAGTGCTACCAGAATTTCGGTCAAGAACAAGTTGGATGGACTTTCCGCCATCGATCTGCCTGATATGGGAATCAGACCACGTGATCTGAAAGTCTTGCAGAAAAGTGGCTGAAAACCGTTTCAATGAATATCCAAGAGCAGAAAAGGTAAGAAAGCAAGGCTTTCTTCACAACAAACCCCGTTAGAAACAAACCAAAATCGACAAAGAATGGCAACCCGATTCCCAAATCTTAACAAACTAAAATTTCGAAATGAAAATCAAACCCAACTCTCAAAATTTCAGTGTTTGCCTAAAATACCCAATTTCGAAAACACATTTCTATTACCTATTTGCCAATCAAAGCAAAACGACGACCCATTTCTAAAGAGAGAAAAGGCAAGAAAATTTTCCCGAAAGAAGGTAGCCTTGGGCTGTGGGTGGAGAGGAGCGCGGCGGCAGAAGAGGCGGTCATGCCCGACCTTCTTAGGTGTTGTGGTTGTGCCCGATCTTCTCCACTGTTGGCATGAACATGAACATCGGTTTTTTCTTTGAGGAGACTGAGTGCTTGAGAGATGAGATGAGATTCAATACTATTCATCCTTATTGCATGGGGTGTTTTAAACTTACGTGGCAAATTATCATTAGAGACTGTAAAAGTGGTGTTTTACACCACAACCTTATTGAAGGTTTTCTCTTTTAATTTTCGCATCAATATCAATCTCCCACATAAAATCATGTCGTATCCTCTACAAGTTTCGGCCATTTAATAACAATAAAATATCATTTACGTATTTCTAAGATTACTTTTTTATTCAAACAATTATAACATCATAGATCGGTTACACAAAAATAATAGAACTTTTTTTTTTTTTATGAAATAAAAAATTATAGGACTTTTAAAAGAGGAGAAGAAGCACTATTTTCATTTGGTTATTCTATAATTCCTTGTGCGTTAATGGTTCTAGCTTTCTTTTTGAAAATTAAATGAAAGCTCTAGCAATCAGTTATGAGATAATTTAGCCATGGTCTTCAACAATGAACGCCTCTTCCGGTGATAAATTGAACTAGAACATCTCATCGCTTTTCAGAAACTTTAAAAAAAAAAAAAAAAACATAAAAATAATTTTCTAACAATCTATACTTAACTAAAAATAACAATAAAAAAAAATTAATGAATATTTACCCATCTCGCCTCCAAAAAAGTAGCAGACATAAACTCTACTGGCTCAACTCCCCAGCATAAGATCCACACCACCATGTGAATTTATTTTCTTCTTCCAACAAGCAAACAAAATTAACATTTAAAACCGTAGCCTATATGCATTCAAAGAGAGCTAAAACATCAAAAAATGGCAAAATCCAAGTGATCACAACCAATCTGCCATTAAAGAAAAACAGTAGAAGTAGAAAAAATATATAAGATTTTTTTAAAAAAAAAAAAAAATTGAAAACAAAAACAGTACTAAGAATAAAAATATATTCCAACCCACAAACAATATATATAAACAAAAAATTTCTTTTTCTTTTCTTCTCTTCTCTTCTAGTAACCAAACAAACACTAACCTAAAACCCTAACATGCATCCGAAAGAGAGCTAATTGTTTGGCAACCAAAAGAAAACAAAAAATCTTTGAACGTAAACAAAAAGGAGGCTGAAACTAAGCTTACGGAAGATTGACGCTCGGAGCCTCCACAACTAGCGGCTCCACCTCCATAGGCTCGATCAACAGAGTTGTTGCATCACAACCACCATATAAAACTTGAGACCTTCTGTAAAAATGACCTTGACTAGTTAGATAAGTCCAAAATCACCATAAATATGACCCTTTGGTCATAGGCAAAGACACACAATCTCAAAAACTCTCTTCTTTCTCCTACAAACTATCTTTTGTGCCATTCTCTCCCTAAAGGGTTTTCTTATTACTCTATAAAGTATTATTCTAGAGTAACATTTAGACTTCATTTATCCTTAAAACTATTTTGTCAAATTCCTTAGCACTTAAAAAGATGACAAACTATGATCTAAAGATATTATCATTGTGATCAATTGTTGAAGTCTTAGATTAGGAAAAAAAAAAAAATCAGTCTTGAAGTCCTAATTCTCAATTACCTTCGTATTTTCCTTATTTTCATTATAATTTTCTAACAAATTACTGTTCCTAAAAATATATCAATTTAATAGATTAAATTAGAGAAATTTTTCCCAACCAATTTAATAGATCAATTTTATATTTATTTTCCTTTCTTATGTAGACTTGTATTTATTTATTTCATTACTAGGATTAGCTTTACTTGTTTTACTAGGACTATGTTTACTTGTTCTCATAGGACTAGGTTTATTTGCTTTTTAAGATTTCCTACCAGTATAAATATATGAGTCTGCATTGTAAACAATCAACCAATTGAATATTTATCAATCAGATAATTTTCTCTCAAACACATTGCAGAGTTTTCAAACTTATTTTATTTTTAAGTTAGAAGACACAAAAATTTCTGATCTATTTACTGAGTCTTCTGCTACATCATTGGAGCTAAGAAACACGTTCATGACCAATTTCAAGTCATAACAGAAAATAAGATGAGCCTATATATCTCTACAAGGGGGTGCTAGCGTATGAAACTATTTGCAAATCAGGTAAATCACAAGAGCTGAGAATCCTTCATTCCCTTGTAATGTGTGAGTATCTCATAACGGCTAAAGATCTTGTAACGACCGAAGATCTCGTAACGGTCAAAGATCTCGTAACGACTAAATCCTTGTAATTAGAATGTAATAAATCACTCTCATAAAGAAAATAAGATCGTCTGGCAAAGATCACGTCTATATAAGGTTAGACAAAGGCAAGGCTAAGATACGCTCTCAGACCCTAATATTCATCTATCTCTTTCATTCTCTCCCTCATCTCATTATTTGCCTACGGAAAATTGACACTCAAAGCAAACTTTTGAGAAATGTTGTTTTTTACCTCGATAATAGCCACCTACTTTTTAGTCGTTAGCCTTGCTTCTTCTTTTCCTCCTCAGAACACTACCATAAGCTTCCATATCATGGTACTTACTGGAACACGACCAGCTTTTCAGCAACTTCGAAATCGATTTTCAATTCACGGTAATTTTCGAAGCAATGTTTATTTTCCATATATTATGTTTATTTTCCATTTGCTAAATTTATAGGCACTTGAAGATTTCAAAACTTTAAAAAAAAAGTAGTTAAAATCTATAGGAAGATTTAAAAAACCACCATTTGCTAGCAACTCAATGAGCTCTACCTTCATTAATAATGCTACTAAAAATCTAAATGTAGCATATCATAATATGCACCCTCATAAAATTGTTGGTTGTTCTTGAGTGGAGCAAATGAGAATTTTACACTGAGATCCACCACCATAAGCGCACACGTTTTATAGATATCTCCACAATAATATGTTGAGCAGTGATAGCTACGTATCTTATGTGCTATTAGCCTAAAGATGTTTCGACCATTTGTGCAAAATCCTATAAATTTCTTTTCTCTCCTTTCTCCTCCCATTTAAAATTTTCCATGACTCTGCGAATGTTGGATTCTTTCTCAACAAATCTAAAATTCCTCGTATGTCTGTAAAAAATAAAAAACTCTAATAATAAAAAAAATCATTTTATTATTAAAAAAAAAGACTAACTTATATATTAATCCTTTGAGACATATTCTTTATCGGGAAGATTTAGGCATTTTCGGGGATAGATTATTACAAAACTCCTCAAGTTTTTCTATGAGTTTTGTACAACATAGATTTCTATTATGACATGGTTAGGGCTGAACGGTGGCCTTGGTGATTCAACAACAGATGGCTAAGCAAGAGAGATCGAGCTAGCAGTAGTAGAGGTTCTGGGTAAGGCTAGGCTAGAAACAGCGCTGCCAATGGGTAAGCTGTAATGGACGAAGCTGCAATGCTTTGGTTGAAGATGCAAGATGCAATGGTTAATTGATACTAACGGTGGAGATGAATTATAGGAAAAATAGTAGCTGTCTAGTTTTTAGGTTAATAAAATCCTTGGAGTGGGCCAAGACAAACATTTTGTTTGAATTTTTTTTAGCCTTATGAATGCTGTCTTAAGCCCATTTCGATGGTGACATTTTTTTGATAGAGAGCTTAGAGTTAGAGCTGTGATAGTGATATGGAGCGTAGGTGCATGTCTTTTTATAGCTACCTAAATAACGTAGCGGCCAATAGTCAAATAAATAGGATATAAAATTATTTTTTCCTCTTTTCTATTTTTATTTTTTATTTTATCACTAAAATAAGCGCATTGGGGCTTGCCACGTGTACTTGAAAAAAAATATAATTTTTTACTCTTTTTATTTATTCGCTAAAATAAGCGCACTGGGGCATGCCACATGTACTTGGAGAAAAGTATAATTTTTTGAAATGAGACAAGCTTGCGCCCTACGATTCTTCAATGAGCTACTTCTTTCTCTCTAAAAAAAAAAAAAAAAAAAAAAAACCTTTTGAAAAAAAGTAGTTAAAATCTATAAGAAGATTTAAAAAACCATTATTTGCCGGCAACTTAATGAGGTCTACCTTCATTAATAATGCTACTAAAAATCTAAAATATAGCCTATCATAATATGCACCCTCATAAAATCGTTGATTTACCTAAGCTGAGTTTGATGGATGAAATCAACACCAAAACATCACTAGAGTTGTTGTGTAGTGTTGCCATGAGAAGAGCACCAAAAACTACACAAAAATCCCAAGGTGGCTAAATAGGTGAGGAATGAGAGAATTTCAAGCATCCAAGTGAGATCTAAGCTAAGTATGATGTAAAGAAACAACTCTTTAATATCCTTAGGATGATCATATGTTGCTTCCATAAGAAGAAAAGGAAGACAACACAAAAATCTCATAGGTGGCCGTGTAGTATAGGTGGAGAAAGACGGAGAGAAAACAAAGGAAACTAAGAATTGACTTTGTTCTTGAAAATGGTATGAACTAAGGAAGCCTTAGCATGCTATTTATAAGAGAATAAATTGTTAGGATTCATTCTAACACATTTGAATCAATGGTTGAGATTGCTTTACTTGCTTACCAAGTTTCCCATTGGGGTGATGCACCTAGTCCAAATATCATCATCTATTCAACTTAGCATTTCAGTCCAAATCAGGGAAAGTATACTCTGAGCAACTTTTCAACACTCAAATGTGCTCAGATTGACACGACATTTTGAGGTTAGATAAAGAACTTAAAGACAAACAATTTTTGTTTTTAGTTCGACTCATTTAGAGTTCATTTTGACATTGTTTTACTTGCCCAAAGTTTTGGTTTATAAAGTCCAAATATTGGTTCAAAAGTTTTCATTCTAACCAAAAAGTCTTGCTCACTTTAGATTTTTCTTCTCTTTATTTTATAACTTGATGTATCATCAGTGTTCTAGAGTTCAATAGCTTAATGGACAAGCGATCCGACCATTGCATGACTTCTAGACATATTTTAATTTTCGTCGATAGTTAGAAGACTTAAGACCCGATTTTTAATCAAAATTCAATTGTCTTTAAATTGAATTATGACTTCACGAACTCAAGTGACAACATTATATTATTGAGTCCATATATGTTCAAAAAAATAATGGTCAAGCTCAAATTTAGAAATAAGGCATAAGTCAAAAAGTGTCATGTAGGCGCATGAATAATCATCACAAAGTCATAAAAGTTAACAAATTGACTTTTATCAAAAATATACCACATGATAAAGAGTTTTGATACAAGCACAAAAAACTTCAGTTTGGCTAAAATTGAATATGTGTGACCTAATTTCTGTCATTCAAAAGTTTGGAGGTCAGAAAGTTAACCTATTCTTAAAGAGGTTTTAAGACTCAATTAAGAAGTTCCCAAACTTCTGGAGTATCTCCGAAGTAGTTATAAAATCTAAATGATAGCATTAATCATTCAGTTGCATAACGAATTTAAGAGACTTAAATTTTCTGGGTGTTACAGAAAGAGTTGAGAATCCTTCATTCCCTTGTAATGTGTCTTGTAATGTGTGAATATCTTATAACGGCTAACGATCTCGTAACAGCCAAAAATCTTGTAATGACCAAATTCCTGTAATTTAGACATAATAAATCACTCTCATAAAGAAGAGAATATTGTTTGGCAAAGACCATGTCTATATAAGGTTAGACAAATGTAAGAGTAAGGTACGCTCTCAAACCTAATATACATCTATCTCTTTCATTCTCTCCCTCATACCTTTACTGACTTAAACATCGAAAGTGATGTTATCGCTCTCCTCTTATTTGCCTACTAAAGTGAACTGAAATTGTATATTGATAATACATATTACATATGGTTTCTATTTATGAAGTTGTTGTTGTGTGTGAACATAAGTAAACAGTACCCAACTTCCCATCTACAAGTCGGAGAAGAAAAATTTCATAGTTCTTTTAAAAAAAAATCTACTCCTCTACCAAAGGAGCATAGCCATGTTCTTGAGCAAAAATGAGTTTTCCCAGGTTAAATCAAAAGATATATGCTTGCAATTTTTCTGAAAACATAAAAAAAAAAATTAAAAAAAATTAAAAAAAAATTAAAAAAATTAAAAAATTAAAAAAAATTAAAAAAAGTTACTAAGAGTAACTAATAAAAATTAAGATGAGAATTTACCGCCCTCACTTCAAAATTATTTGCAGATATAAATTATACTGGCTAAGCTTCCTAACATTTCATGAGCAAAATCCCAACTTCCACATCTCCTTCAATATGTCATATCAGTCATGGTCCTTCTTAAGCACACAGCTGTCCCACTTTCGCATTTTTTTTTTACAAATTTTATACTATATAATAAATAAATAAATGAAACTATAAAACAACACACTAATCTACAAATTAATAAAAATGTACCTTTGCTCTTTTTTGGACAAATTTGGCTTAAAGCTAGATTGGCTTCTCAATTAAGTGTTCACACCTGCATTTTACCTTGTAGAATTGACTTGATTAGATCTCAAAATCATAATAACACTACCCTAACAAAGAATCATTCTATACCACAATACCACAGTAACATTGCCCAATTTGATCTCTTAAAAAAGGTTACTAATTTTTCTCAAAAAATAAAAAAATATAATTCAAACTACCCTCAATTGGAAAACACTTGTCCGAGTTTCTCATAGACTTGTCACATCAGCAATTCCCAATGAAACGTTTAAAACAAAAGTCGTCATAACTAAAGAGGATAAAAAAAAAAAAAAAAAAAAAAAGCAATTGTTATCCCATAAAGTAGTTTTAGACGAATTCTCACACACAGAGAGACTAAGTCCATAGTAGTAGAGCAGCAACAAGATTGGGTTAGGGTCAGAGGTGGTGTTTGCCAACGTTTATTTTTACTTTCCCCCACTTTGTACTGTACACTGTCAATACAACTCACATGATGGAGAGAGAAACTTTTGCTTTATTTCGAAAAACCTTGCTTGCTACTATTTTGCATACCCAAAATACCCTTCGCGTCAGTCCTGGTTTGAGATGACAGAAAATTTTCTCTCTCATGCGTTCCTTTACGCAATGGACAAAAATTCTCAGAACATCTCTCTCTTTAAATCAGAAAATCCTTATTACTCTTTGTTTGCAGGAGTGAGAGAGAAGAGAGATTTTTTGAGTGATCAACGCGTGAGGGAGAAAAGATTTTCTGCGTGAGAGAGCTAGAGAGTGTTAGCATATAAAACCTGCACCCTCAGCTCCCATCATTGCCCTAGCCATCGTCCTCTGCACATCACAGGTAAGCGTCTCATCTCTTATGGCTTGCATGGCTTAACATTCTCTCACACTTCCCTCGCTTAGGAGTTCTATAATAACATAAGCAAGAAAGTGTGACGCTACACCAATTGGAAACAACAAGCACATACCAAGCTTTGGAGTCTCACCAAAGCTAGTTATGGAATCTCACCAAAACGCTAGAGAATTCTCATATCAAATTATTAGAAAATTGTATCTCTTCTTATTTCAAAATCATTGATACATCACCTTCTGTAGTACTCTACCGACTGATTACAAAACAAAACCTACATAAGACACGAATACTAATCAAAGCAGGACTTGGACTATTATAGGATACTGAAATCAAAACAAATAAGGACTTTATAAAATAAAGACGTGTGACAAGCTTTATTCACGGTAGATGGTGAGGTATCTAACTCTGACTCCGTCAAAGTGAGAATTGTTGTTGGTAATATATGAATCAAATATATTAACTTTTTTTTTTTTTATCCATTTTCATTTTGGTATAGATCGTAGCTTCGCACTAGTACCCTTAATATATCATTTAGTCATCTCATCACCATGAATGTTATACCAAGGCATCTCTTCTAAAATATTGACCATAAATTCATCATCAGATAAATATTTTTTCAGGACGTTGTTTCTGGAATATATTTTCATTCTTGGTATTGTTTTTGTTTTCAATTTTTTTTTTAATTTTTTAATTTTTATATATTTCTACTTCTACTGTTTTTCTTTAATGGCATATTGGTTGTGATATCTTGGATTTTACCATTTCTTGATGTTTTGAGAAAAAAATGAGCATATATCTTTTGATTTAACCTTGGAATTAGAACCCCTTTTTGCTCAAGAATATGGTTGTACTCCATGATAACGCTTCTAACACCCGCTTTGCTTTGGTAGAGGAGTAGATGTTGAAGGTTAAGATGAAATCCTTTCTCACCCTTTATTCCATTCTAGCCTTTGAATAATTACGTCATAAATCTTGGATCTTAAAGTTTAGTTTATTTTTAAATTATAGGAAAACTTCATAAAGGCCATATAAACTTCTACCTGATTTAAATTTTTTTTTTAATATTTGATTTTTTTTACTTTAGCCCCCAAACTTTTAATTTGTCTCAATAAACTCTCTTCGTTTGAATTTTTTATTAAATTCTAACGAAATTTAGTAAAAATTATCAAAATAGTTCTTATTTTAATTTTTTTTTTTAAAAAATACATAGGTATTTTAGAAATTTCAAAAAAGTTTTAATGGTAAAAACAGGCGAAAGGAGATGAAATGAGACAAATTAAAAGTTTGAAGGGTTAAAGTGAAAGAAATCAAACATTATGAGAATTTTTTAAATTACGTAAAAATTTATGGGACTTTTGTAAAGTTTTTCCTAAATTAAATCTTCAAGTTTTAACCATAATAATGTTTGTATGGATTTAGATGAAGAAGTTGCATTGCCATTTTGAGTAATGTTAAGTGTGAGTGAATAATAAGAATCTATGCAGAAATTTATTTTCAATCTTATATTTGACAAGAGGCCTAGGATTTTTTTATTTTCCAAATTAACAAAATAGGCCGGAAGAAGAAAAAGTTCGATCCAGCTTCATTCCGATAAATAGACGAATTATACGCTTGGTTACGAGTTCTTGTATGTACTAAATTTAGCAAAAAACTTTGTTAGATTTAACAGAAAATTTTAATAGAACATCTTCTTGAAAAAGATGCTTTGGGTATTCTTAAATTAATTACATTATTATGAAAAAATTGTGTAAGCCCTAAATGTAGAGTCTTTACATGGGAAAGATAAAAGAGGAATATGAAAGGGAAAAAAAAAATGCCAATAGAGGCCAGCACAGCAATGTGGCCTGTTGAAATTCAAAAAAAAAAAAAACAATGTGGGTGAGCCCAATCAATAAAAATGATACATTAAGCATTAGCAGTAGTGAGATTCCTCATTTTCTCTTTTATTTGGATAAAAAATGAGAAGAATCATCTTATAACCATTTTCCTTATTCAATTAAAAAAACAAAAAAAACGTTATTAGCAGTAGTTCGCAATGCCTTAGAAAATTGCAAATTTGCCATATCGACAAGGTTGAAAAATGGCAAATTTGCAATTGAGCTAGAGAAAGTGTATACCTCTTTTTTCTTTTTCTTTTTGGTTTTATTTATTTATTTTTAGTAATGCTTGTGCATCTACTCTATGTCCTTCTCAGAATCTTTCTTGCATACATGAAAATTACTTTTTCACCAGCTTTTGTAAAAAAAAAAAATAGTAATACTTATGTATCTACTTCATGTCCTTCTCCAGAGTCTTTCTGATACATGTGGAATGAGTTTTTTATTTTTTAAACAAAAGCTGAGGCCCACTTACTCTTCTAAAAAAGTAAAAAAGCTAGTTCATTTATATCAGAAAATTCTAAAAAAATTATGAAGTAGATGTACAAACATTACTCAAAAATAAAAAACATGTTCATGTGTGCAAAAAAAACACATGAAGTAAACATATAAGCATTACTCTTTTTTTTTTTTTTTGGGTCATCTCTTCTGGGCTAGGAGAGTATATACCTGGAGCTCATAAACTCAGCCCAACTAAATCCAATTGAGCTCAACTATATTCAACCCCGGAGCCCATTTCGAGTGAATGCAGGTGTCGCGTTCGAGTTTTGGTTGGGTATGTACGGCGTTTGGTAGGAAATGTGTTCTTGTTTTTTGTTTTTACAAATTCCTATGGTAAATTTAGGATTTCGTTATATGAGAAAACTTAAAGGTTTGTTTTTTAAAAAATAAATAAAAAATAATCCACATTCGGAACTAACTCCAAAGGTCCAAAACATCACTAACAGCATGAGTTTTGATTAAAAAAAAAAAAAAAAAAATTAAGATCCAGATTTGACTTGAGTCCAATTCCAAATAAGGCTTATGGTTTGAGATCAAAGCTTGACTTTGTCAAATATAGGTTGATAGGGGAGTTTTTTTAAAAGATAATTTCATCATAACTTTTATAATTTATGTGGATATTAATTTATTTTGAATTTTTAAAATCATATTTTTTTTTTTTTTGGAATTTTGCGTATTTCAAGTGAAATGAGCCTATTAGCAGTAGTTCGCAATGCCTTAGAAAATTGCAAATTTGCCATATCGACAAGTTGAAAAATGGCAAATTTGCAATTGAGCTAGAGAAAGTGTATACCTCTTTTCTTTTTCTTTTTTTGGTTTTATTTATTTTTTAGTAATGCTTGTGCATCTACTCTATGTCCTTCTCAGAATCTTTCTTGCATACATGAAAATACTTTTTCACCAGCTTTTGTTAAAAAAAAAAAATAGTAATACTTATGTACTCTACTTCATGTCCTCTCCAGAGTCTTTTCTGATACATGTGGAATGAGTTTTTTATTTTTTAAACAAAAGCTGAGGCCCACTTACTCTCTCTAAAAAAGTAAAAAAGCTAGTTCATTTATATCAGAAAATTCTAAAAAAATTATGAAGTAGATGTACAAACATTACTCAAAAATAAAAAACATGTTCATGTGTGCAAAAAAAAACACATGAAGTAAACATATAAGCATTACTCTTTTTTTTTTTTTTTTTGGGTCATCTCTTCTGGGCTAGAGAGAGTATATACCTGGAGCTCATAAACTCAGCCCAACTAAATCCAATTGAGCTCAACTATATTCAACCCTCGGAGCCCATTTCGAGTGAATGCAGGTGTCGCGTTCGAGATTTGGTTGGTATGTACGCGTCTTGGTAGGAAATGTGTTCTTGTTTTTGTTTTTTACAAATTCCTATGTAAATTTAGGATTTCGTTATATGAGAAAACTTAAAGGTTTGTTTTTTAAAAAATAAATAAAAAATAAATCCACATTCGGAACTAACTCCAAAGGTCCAAAACATCACTAACAGCATGAGTTTTGATTAAAAAAAAAAAAAAAAAATTAAGATCCAGATTTGACTTGAGTCCAATTCCAAATAAGGCTTATGGTTTGAGATCAAAGCTTGACTTTGTCAAATATAGGTTGATAGGGAGTTTTTTTAAAAGATAATTTCATCATAACTTTATAATTTATGTGGATATTAATTTATATTTGAATTTTTAAAATCATAATTTTTTTTTTTTGTTAATTTTGCGTATTTCAAGTGAAATGAGCCGTTTGAAAGGCTTTTGGGAAGTGAGGGGCTTTGTCTAGGAGGAAGTTGGCTTAGATTTTGTTCTTCTGGGCTTACTCTTTTGTTTCTTTTCTTCTTTCATATTCATAGCATCTGTCTAAAATGAGATTTTAGGGTCGTTTTTCTCTTTTTTGAAAACGACACTTCAAAAAATAAAATTAAAAAAAAAAAAACGACGCTAATGATGCTTTAGGCCATGAAGGTCACACCATACTATTAAAAATCTCAAGAAAGAAGCACATAGGCCATGATGCTTTAGGCCATGAAGTTTCTGCATGAGCTATGACTTCACGTTAAATGATTTTAATTTTCGCATCAATATCAATCTCCCACATAAAATCATCTCGTATTCGGCCATTTAATAACAATAAAATATCATTACGTATTTCTAAGATTACTTTTTTATTCAAACAATTATAACATCATAGATCGGTGACACAAAAAATTAGAACTTTTTTTTTTTTTGAAATAAAAATTATAGGATTTTAAAAGAGGAGAAGAAGCACTATTTCATTTGGTTATTCTATAATTCCTTGTCGTAATGGTTCTAGCTTTTTTTTTTGAAAATTAAATGAAAGCTCTAGCAATCAGTTATGAGATTATTTAGCCATGGTCTTCAACAATGAACACCTCTTCCGGTGATAAATTGAACTAGAACATCTCATCGCTTTTCAGAAACATTAAAAAAAAAAAAACATAAAATAATTTTCTAACAATCTATACTTAACTAAAAATAACAATAAAAAGAATTAATGAATATTTACCCATCTCGCCTCCAAAAAGGTGGCAGACATAAACTCTATGGCTCAACTCCCCGGCATAAGATCCACACCACCATGTCAATTTCTTTTCTTCTTCCAGCAACCAAACAAAATTAACACCTAAAACCGTAGCATATATGCATCCCAAGAGAGCTAAAACATCAAGAAATGGCAAAATTCAAGAGATCACAGCAAATCTGCCATTAAAGAAAAATAGTAAAAGTAGAAAAAATATATAAGATTTTTTTTAAAAAAAAAAAATTGAAAACAAAAACAGTACTAAGAACGAAAATATATTCCAACCCACAAACAATATATATAAAATTTATTTTCTTTTTCTTCTCTTCTCTTCTCTTCTAGTAACCAAACAAACACTAACCTTAAACCCTAACATGCATCCGAAAGAGAGCTAATTGTTTGGCAACCAAAAGAAAACAAAAAATCTTAGAATGTAAACAAAAAGGAGGCTGAAACTAAGCTTACGGAAGATTGACGTTCGGAGCCTCCACAACTAGTGGCTCCACCTCCATAGGCTCGATCAACAGAGTTGTTGCATCACAACCACCATATAAAACTTGAGACCTTCTGTAAAAATGACCTTGACTAGTTAGATAAGTCCAAAATTACTATAAATATGACCCTTTGGTCATAGGCAAAGACACACAATCTCAAAAACTCTATTCTTTCTCCTACAAACTATCTTTTGTGCTATTCTCTCCCTAAAGGGTTTTCTTGTTACTTTATAAAGTATTATTCTAGAGTAACATTTGGACTTCATTTATCCTTAAAACTATTTTGTCAAATTCCTTAGCACTTAAAAAGATGACAAACTATGATCTAAAGATATTATCATTGTGATCAATTGTTGAAGTCTTAGATTAGGGAAAAAAAAAAATCAGTGTTGAAGTCTTAATTCTCAATTACCTTCGTATTGTCCTTATTTTCATTATAATTTTCTAACAAATTTAATAGATCAATTTTATATTTATTTTCCTTTCTTATGTAGACTTGTATTTATTTATTTCATTACAAGGATTAGGTTTACTTGTTTTACTAGGATTATGTTTACTTGTTCTCCTAGGACTAGGTTTATTTGCTTTTTAAGATTTTCTACCAGTATAAATATGTGAGTCTACATTGTAAACAATCAACCAATTAAATATTTATCAATCAGATAATTTTCTCTCAAACACATTGCAGAGTTTTCAAACTTATTTTATTTTTAAGTTAGAAGACACAAAAATTTCTGATTTATTTACTAAGTCTTCTGCTACATCATTGGAGCTAAGAAACACGTTCATGACCAATTTCAAGTCATAACAGAAAATAAGATGAGCCTATATATCTCTACAAGGGGGTGCTAGCATATGAAACTATTTGCAAATCAGGTAAATCACAAGAGCTGAGAATCCTTCATTCCCTTGTAATGTGTGAGTATCTCATAACGGCTAAAGATCTTGTAACGACCGAAGATCTCGTAATGGTCAAAGATCTCGTAACGACTAAATCCTTGTAATTAGAATGTAATAAATCACTCTCATAAAGAAAATAAGATCATCTGGCAAAGATCACGTCTATATAAGGTTAGACAAAGGCAAGGCTAAGGTACGCTCTCAGACCCTAATATTCATCTATCTCTTTCATTCTCTCCCTCATCTCATTATTTGCCTACGGAAAATTGACACTCAAAGCAAACTTTTGAGAAATGTTGTTTTTTACCTCGATAACAACCACCTACTTTTTAGTCGTTAGCCTTGCTTCTTCTTTTTTCTCCTCAGAACACTACCATAGCTTCATATCATGGTACTTACAAGAACACGACCAGCTTTTCAGCAACTTCGAAATCGAATTTTCAATTCACGGTAATTTTCGAGCAATGTTTATTTTCCATATATTATGTTTATTTTCCATTTGCTAAATTTATAGGCACTTGGAAGATTTCAAAACTTTTTAAAAAAAGTAGTTAAAATCTATAGGAAGATTTAAAAAACCACCATTTGCTAGCAACTCAATGAGCTCTACCTTCATTAATAATGCTACTAAAAATCTAAAATGTAGCATATCATAATATGCACCCTCATAAAATTGTTGGTTGTTCTTGATTGGAGCAAATGAGAATTTTACACTGAGATCCACCACCATAATGCGCACACGTTTATAGATATCTCCACAATAATATGTTGAGCAGTGATAGCTACGTATCTTATGTGCTATAGCCCTAAAGATGTTTCGACCATTTGTGCAAAATCCTATAAATTTCTTTTCTCTCCTTTCTCCTCCCATTTAAAAATTTTCCATGACTCTGCGAATGTTGGATTCTTTCTCAACAAATCTAAAATTCCTCGTATGTCTGTAAAAAATAAAAAACTCAATAATAAAAAAAATCATTTTATTATTTAAAAAAAAAGGACTAACTTATATATTCATCCTTTGAGACATATTCTTTATCGGGAAGATTAGGCATTTTCAGGGATAGATTATTACAAAACTCCTCAAGTTTTTCTATGAGTTTTGTAAAACATAGATTTCTATTATGATATGGTTAGGGGCTGAACGGTGGCCTTGGGTGATTCAACAACGGATGGCTAAGCAAGAGAGATCGAGCTAGCAGCAGTAGAGGTTTTGGGTAAGGCTAGAACAAGCGCTGCCAATGGGTAAGCTGTAATGGACGAAGCTGCAATGCTTTGGTTGAAGATGCAAGATGCAAGGGTTAATTGATACTAACGGTGGAGATGAATTATAGGAAAAATAGTAGCTGTCTAGTTTTTAGGTTAATAGAATCCTTGGAGTGGGCCAAGACAAACTTTTTGTTTGAATTTTTTTTAGCCTTATGAATGTTGTCTTAAGCCCATTTCGATGGTGACATTTTTCTGATAGAGAGCTTAGAGTTAGAGCTGTGATAGTGATATGGAGCGTAGGTGCATGTCTTTTTATAGCTACCTAAATAACGTAGCGGCCAATAGTCAAATAAATAGGATATAAAATTATTTTTTCCTCTTTTCTATTTTTATTTTTTATTTTATCACTAAAATAAGCGCATTGGGGCTTGCTACGTGTACTTGGAGAAAAATATAATTTTTTACTCTTTTTTTTTATTCGCTAAAATAAGCGCATTGGGGCTTGCCACGTGTACTTGGAGAAAAGTATAATTTTTTGAAATGAGACAAGCTTGCGCCCTACGATTCTTCAATGAGCTACTTCTTTCTCTCTCTAAAAAAAAAAAAAAAAAAAAAAAAAAAAACCTTTTGAAAAAAAGTAGTTAAAATCTATAAGAAGATTTAAAAAACCATTATTTGCCGGCAACTCAATGAGGTCTACCTTCATTAATAATGCTACTAAAAATCTAAAATGTAGCCTATCATAATATGCACCCTCATAAAATCGTTGATTTACCTAGGCTGAGTTTGATGGATGAAATCAACACCAAAACATCACTAGAGTTGTTATGTAGTGTTGCCATGAGAAGAGCACCAAAAACTACACAAAAATCCCAAGGTGGCTAAATAGGTGAGGAATGAGAGAATTTCAAGCATCCAAGTGAGATCTAAGCCAAGTATGATGTAAAGAAACAACTCTTAAATATCCTTAGGATGATCATATGCTGCTCCCATAAGAAGAAAAGGAAGACAACACAAAAATCTCATAGGTGGCCGTGTAGTATAGGTGGAGAAAGACGGAGAGAAAACAAAGGAAACTAAGAATTGACTTTGTTCTTGAAAATGGTATGAACTAAGGAAGCCTTAGCATGCTATTTATAAGAGAATAAATTGCTAGGATTCATTCTAACACATTTGAATCAATGGTTGAGATTGCTTTACTTGCTTACCAAGTTTCCCATTGGGGTGATGCACCTAGTCCAAATATCATCATCTATTCAACTTAGAATTTCAGTCCAAATCAGGGAAAGTATACTCCGAGCAACTTTTCAACACTCAAATGTGCTCAGATTGACACGATATTTTGAGGGTAGATAAAGAACTTAAAGACAAACAATTTTTGTTTTTAGTTCGACTCATTTAAAGTTCATTTTGACATTGTTTTACTTGCCCAAAGTTTTGGTTTATAAAGTCCAAATATTGGTTCAAAAGTTTTCATTCTAACCAAAAAGTCTTGCTCACTTTAGATTTTTCTTCTCTTTATTTTATAACTTGATGTATCATCAGTGTTCTAGAGTTCAATAGCTTAATGGACAAGCGATCCGACCATTGCATGACTTCTAGACATATTTTAATTTTCGTCGATAGTTAGAAGACTTAAGACCCGATTTTTAATCAAAAGTCAATTGTCTTTAAATTGAATTATGACTTCACGAACTCAAGTGACAACATTATATTTACTAAATTGAGTCCATATATGTTCAAAAAAATAATTGTCAAGCTCAAATTTAGAAATAAGGCATCAGTCAAAAAGTGTCATGTAGGCGCATGAATAATCATCACAAAGTCATAAAAGTTAACAAATTGACTTTTATAAAAAATATACCACATGATAAAGAGTTCTGATACAAGCACAAAAAACTTCAGTTTGGCTAAAATTGAATATGTGTGACCTAATTTCTGTCATTCAAAAGTTTGGAGGTCAAAAAGTTAACCTATTCTTAAAGAGGTTTTAAGACTCAATTAAGAAGTTCCCAAACTTATGGAGTATCTCCGAAGTAGTTATAAAATCTAAATGATAGCATTAATCATTCAGTTTCATAACGAATTTAAGAGACTTAAATTTTCCGGGTGTTACAGAAAGAGTTGAGAATCCTTCATTCCCTTGTAATGTGTGAATATCTTATAACGGCTAACGATCTCGTAACAGCCAAAAATCTTGTAATGACCAAATTCCTATAATTTAGACATAATAAATCACTCTCATAAAGAAGAGAATATTGTCTGGCAAAGACCATGTCTATATAAGGTTAGACAAATGTAAGAGTAAGGTACGCTCTCAGACCAAATATACATCTATCTCTTTCATTCTCTCCCCCATACCTTTATTGACTTAAACATCGGAAGTGGTGTTATCGCTCTCCTCTTATTTGCCTACTAAAGTGAACTGAAATTGTATATTGATAACGCATATTACATATGGTTTCTATTCATGAAGTCGTTGTTGTGTGTGAACATAAGTAAACAGTACCCAACTTCCCATCTACAAGTCGGAGAAGAAAAATTTCATAGTTCTTTTAAAAAAAAATCTACTCCTCTACCAAAGGAGCATAGCCATGTTCTTGAGCAAAAAGGAGTTTTCCCAGGTTAAATCAAAAGATATATGCTTGCTAAATGAAAACATAAAAAAAATAAAAAAAATAAAAAAATTAAAAAAAATAAAAAAATAAAAGAAAGTTACTAAGAGTAACTAATAAAAATTAAGATGAGAATTTACCGCCCTCACTTCAAAATTATTTGCAGATATAAATTATACTGGCTAAGCTCCCTAACATTTCATGAGCAAAATCCCAATTCCGCATCTCCTTCAATATGTCATATCAGTTATGGTCCTTCCTAAGCACACAACTGTCCCACTCTCGCATTTTTCTTTTTACAATTTTATACTATATAATAAATAAATAGATGAAACTACAAAGCAACACACTAATCTATAAATTAATAAAAACGTACCTTTGCTCTTTTTTGGACAAATCTGGCCTAAAGCCAGACTGGCTTCTCAATTAAGTGTTCACACCTACATCTCACCTCGTAGAATTGACTTGATTAGATCTCAAAATAATAATAAAACTACACTGACAAAGAATCACTCTACACCACAGTACCACAGTAACATTGCCCAATTTTATCTCTTAAAAAAAGGTTCCTAATTTTTCTCACAAAAAAAAAAAAAAAAAAAAACATAATTCAAACTACCCTCAATTGGAAAACACTTGTATGAGTTTCTCAGAGACTTGTCACCTCAGCAATTCCCAATGAAACGTTTAAAACATAAGTCGTCATAACTGAAGAGGATAAAAAAAGAAGAAGAAGCAATTGTTATCGCATAAAGTAGTTTTAGACGAGCTCTCACACAGAGAGACGAAGTCCATAGTAGTAGAGTAGCAACAAGACTGGGTTAGGGTCAGAGGTGGTGTTTGCCAACATTTATTTTTCCTTTCTCTCACTTTGTATTGTATATTGTCAATACGGCTCACATGATGGAGAGAGAAACTTTTGCTTCATTTCGAAAAGCCTTGCTTGCTACTATTTTGTATACCCAAAATAGTTTGAGATGACAGAAAATTTTCTCTCTCACGCGTTCCTTTACGCAATGGACAAAAATCTTAGAACATCTATCTTCTCTTTAAATCAAACATCTATCTTCTCTTTAAATCAAAAAATCCTTATTTCTCTTTGGTTGCAGGAGTGAAAGAGAAGAGAGATTTTTTGAGTGATCGACGCGTGAGAGAGAAAAGATTTTCTGCGTGAGAGAGCTAGAGAGTTTTAGCATATAAAACCTGCACCCTCAGCTCCCATCATTGCCCTAGCCATCGTCCTCTGCACATCACAGGTAAGCGTCTCATCTCTTATGGCTTTCATGGCTTAACATTCTCTCACACTTCCCTCGCTTAGGAGTTCTATAATAACATGAGCAAGAAAGTGTGACGCTACACCAATTGGAAACAACAAGCACATACCAAGCTTTGGAGTCTCACCAAAGCTAGTTATGGAATCTCACCAAAACTCTAGAGAATTCTCATATCAAATTATTAGAAAACTGTATCTCTTCTTATTTCAAAATCATTGATACATCACCTTCTATAGTACTCTACCGACTGATTACAAAACAAAACCTACATAAGACACGAATACTAATCAAAGTAGGACATGGACTATTATAGGATACTGAAATCAAAACAAATAAGGACTTTATAAAATAAAGACACGTGTGACAAGCTTTATTCACAGTAGATGGTGAGGTATCTAACTCTGACTCCATCAAAGTGAGAATTGTTGTTGGTAATATATGAATCAAATATATTAACTTTTTTTTTTTTTTTTTTTTTTTTTTTTCCATTTTCATTTTGGTATAGATCATAGCTTCGCACTAGCACCCTTAATATATCATTTAGTCATCTCATCACTATGAATGTTATACCAAGGCATCTCTTCTAAAATATTGACCATAACTTCATCATCGGATAGATATTTTTCCAGGACGTTGTTTCTGGAATATATTTTCATTCTTAGTACTGTTTTTGTTTTCAATTTTTTTTTTAAAAAAACATTTTATATATTTTTCCTACTTCTACTGTTTTTCTTTAATGGTAGATTGGTTGTGATCTCTTGGATTTTACCATTTCTTGATGTTTTGAGAAAAAAATGAGCATATATCTTTTGATTTAACCATGGAAGAACCCTTTTTTGCTGAAGAATATGGTTGTACTCCATGGTAACGCTTCTAACTACCCGCTTCATTTTGGTAGAAGAGTAGATGCTGAAGGTTAAGATGAAGAGAGGCTCTTCTATAAGGATGGGCCGTAAAATACTACTTTTACAGCCCCCAATAAAATTAAAACACATCATTTAAATATAGTAACTACAATAGGCATGAAAACACTAGATTTTATGGGGAAAAAAACAAAACACACAATCAGACAAAACCTAACTTTTCAATTGACAAAAAAAAAGACAAAGACTTTATGCCAAAACACCACCGTCTACTTTGCCGGAATCAGCCGCCAGCCACCGCCGGAATCCGCCGCCAGCCACCTCCCAAAGCCACCACCTTTTCGGTGATTTTTTTGCCTTTTTTCTATCTCTACTTTCTGCCATTACAAATGGGTTATTTTTTTCGGTGGTTATTTTCTTTTAATCACTGGATGGCAATCGTTGCCTCAATCTTTGCCTCCTTTTTACTTTCTATCCGTTGAAACCCCTCTATCAGTCTATCTTTCTCTCTCTCTCTCTTTCACTGAGAATTTTTTAATACTTTCTCTTCAACCAAACGCTCTGAAGCCTCAACGTCTCTCGCTTATCTCACAGTTTCTCTCCCATTCTCGAGAAAATATTCACGGTCTCACACACTTCACCTCGATAGCCACCGCTGGGTCTCTCCTGGAGAGGCTTGATGAGGTCTCCATTTTTTCTGTCTATCATGCGGGACTGTGGAGGCTGTAAAGTCGCTTCTGGAAAGGCTTGATGAGGTTTCCATTTTTTCCGTCTATTATGCGGGACTGAGGAGAGATAAGGTACAGGGTTGAGAAGTATTATGCGGTGAAGAGGGGATATATTCCAGTACTTTTCAGCCTTTTTCAGTTTTTTTGCATTTGATGCTTTTAACTTAGGTGGCAAATTAGTATTGGAGGTTGTAAAAGTGGTGTTTTATAGCCCATCTTTATTGAAGGTTTTCTCTAAGATGAAATTTCCTTTCCTTTTAATTATTTATTTTTTAAGAACTATGAAAATTTTCTTCTCTGACTTGTAGATGGGAAGCTGGATATTGTCACTATTGTGAATTTGTGTTCACACACAACAACTTAATGAATAGAAACTATAGGTAATATGTGTTATGAATATATCGTTTCAGTTCACTTCAATAGGCAAATCTCTTCATTGCCAAGAGGCTTATAAGTCGCTACTATTAGATTAAGATGGTTGTTTGTGCTTTTTCTCCCATTGCAATCTAGAGCTGCTTGTATGTACATACGAGTGCTCACAATTGTCTAAGGATGAATAGAAGAGGAAGAAAAAAAATTTCCTGGACGCCATGAATCAAAATTCCTCTAATATAAATAAATGATTAAGATTTTACCATCACGTATACATTGTAGTAACGTTTTCTCTATGTTCATATCATCACTTCTGCACCAACCTAATCAAGACAAAACTCTAATTTAACTTAAAGGAAAATTAGGTCTCCTGGGTCCAGCTGATTTCTTTTTATTATATAATTTAACAAATTTTTACTAAATTATTTAATTCTCATGAAAGTTCGATTTAAGGCAGAAAAATATTAAAGATGTACAAAGCTAAAGTAAACCATATTTCAGAAACCACAGGCGCCGGCTCAATCTCAATAGGCCCAACTGCAGCAAATTTTCAGCAGATAGGTTTCATAAATGGTGCGAAGATAAACATGTGGAGAGAATAGAGATACATTTGGGACAGTAAATTGGAGTGGATCGAGGGGCATTATGGTCTATGAAGGGCTCCAGAAACTGGATGATATATATCAAGAAGGAGAAGATGAAAAATTGAGAGTCATAAGATTATGTAACAATTAACATGTTTGGTTTCAGATAATCACTTGTACGTAAGCAAGTCTTTCAATCATCCTCCTTGAAGTTGAAGTCATCTCTCATATAAAGAAGAGCTCCTGATATATATATCACTTCTGCACATGATCACCGCCCACCAACCCACTGTACCCACAACACCCGAAAAAACGCTTGAGAGAGAGAGAGAGAGAGAAAGAGAGAAATACATACGCTTAGAAATAATGGACGTAATGCCAAGGTTGTCCCTTTTTTTATTTTTTTTTTAGCATTACTACAAATGCTGTGAGCAACACGTACCATTCGCAGGGGATTGTGAGAGCTTGCGTGTGTCATCAAAAATAAAAATTCTCAAATATTCATGCGTGTATATTTTTATAAATTTCATTAAATTCTAACTAATGCTAATATTTTTATAATTTTTTCCTAAAAAAATAAGAATATTTTGAAAATTTTTGGTACTCTTATGTTAAGATTTAACAAAAAATTCTAACCGAGGAGGTAAGTGATAGACATTAAAAAATTCATGGTACCAAAATGAGAATTATTAAAAATTAAGAAAGGCATGTCACAAGGGTTTGAAGTTAAAAATTAAAAAAAAAAACTTTAATTTGCATAAGCTCTTTATAAAAAATAAAGGGGTAACTTCATTTAATTTCTTAGATTTTTATTACTTTTGTAATCTCTTCCAATATTAAAACCTTCGAATTTAGTCTATTCAATTTTCAATTTTTTACAATATCACTAAAAAATAAAAAAATCATAACAAATGCCTTGAAAATTACAAAAATGTCCCCATTAAAAAAAGGTAAGAATAATTGGTGACCAGCCATCGTTGGTCACATTCTCTTTCTTTTCTTTTTTTTTTTTTTTTTAATTTTGTTTTGTTTTCTGTTTTAATTAATGGTAAATTTGAATTTTTTTTGTTTTTTTAATTTTTATAGGTACAAAGGTCATTTCATCCATTTCCATCTTATTTAATTTCAAACCCCATCAAGAAATGTGTTATTGCAAAAAATTAAAAATTTAAAAAAATTAAATTGAGAATTTTTAAACCTTTAAAAAAGATTGTAAAATGTTAGAAGTTTAAGTTTAAGGTAAAGTTACTGAAAATAAATTTTAGGGATAAATGAATTTTTGGTCTATGTGGTTTGCAGTTTTGACAAATAACTTTTTAAGTTTTAAATAGTGATTAATCACTACTCTTTGAGGTAAGCAAAAAATAACAAATTAGTCAATGTTGTTAAAAAAGTTGACATAATCCGTTAATGTGCTACATCAGCACAAATTAGTCAATGTCGTTAAAAAAGTTGACATAATCCGTTAATGTGCCATATCAGCACAAATTAGGCCGATTAGAGAATGAGTGACCAAACTACCTCATGGCCATTGAGAGTGGTTTGACCTCTCTAAATTGGCAACAATAATAGTAATAATAAATAATTAAATAAAATTAAAGAGTGACCAAACCACCCCCAATGATCATGAGATTGTTTGGCCACCTCTAGATATACTTAGAGAGAGATCAAATGACCCCTAAGGTTATGGGGTGGTTCGGCTACTCGCATTTAACACATTAATAAATTTTATTAACTTTTATAATGGTATGAGCTAATTTGTCCTTTTTTGCTTACCATAAAGAATGATTAATCATTTTTTAAAACTCAAGGAACTATTTGTAAAAATTGCAAACCACGTGACCAAAAATGTATTTATCCCTAAATTTTAAATTACTAACCCTGCCACGTTGCGTGGTTTGCAGCATTTCTCTAATCAAATAATGGTAGACCGTTTTTGTTTCAAAACCCTCATTTATTTAAAATTTTCCTTATCCCAAACTCGAACAACTGTTGCACTCGCTCTCTGCAGCAATGTACTTCCTTCCCTCCAAGCTCTCTCCACTCCCTCTTCACCCTCTTCACCCTCCGTACCCTAACCCCGGACTCCACTATCCCTCCTGGAGAGCCCCTTATCCTCGTCTCCAAACACTGCGAGTCCTCTGCGCCAAGAGGACCGGCAAACAGCGCTACCCGTCGGAGAAGAAGAAGCTGAAATCGAAGCACAAGGAAACCCTAGTTCAGGTCAAGAACAAGTTCGAGGGCATCTGGAGGCTATCCAAGCTCGGAGTTCTGGTTCACAAGGACCCCGGGAAGGACTTTCTTGGCGTCTCTGAGGGCTTGCTGGAAGAGATTGCCAAAGTGCTCAAATTCCCGGTATTTCGGGGTTTGAAAATTTGTTTGTTTGGGTGCTGACAATTGACAAATTTGAGGAAAAGAAATGAAATGAAATGAAAAGGAAATAGAAAGTAGAGTTTGGGAATTTGGCTAAGTTGATAAAGGATATAAGTAATAAAATTTTTTCTATTTAATTGTCGAGAGAGCTGATGATAACAAAAGAGAGGAAAGGAGAAATTTTGTGTTGTAGTACTTTGATTTTGGCTCAGAAAATGATTTTGTCCTCGTTGGTAAATTTTCCTGGCAGCGAAACAGGATTAAGTAATACTCTTTGAAACTGTTTTTGCTTAAATGTATGTTGTGCTTGGTGCTATTTCTCATATAAGTATTATATGTTTGGTTTCAGTTAGTAGGAAATTCTTGCTTTCTTGGATTTGAAATAATGGAGAAATTGAGAATCAAAAGTTTCGCACATCGTTCTATTTCCCACATTTCCTCAGTGACGACAGAGCCTCACTCTAGTTTATTCGATTAATGGGTGATAGAACTTCTTGTTGTAAGGAATTCATCAATAATTATTTTTTCCATTGTGACAGGTTGCTTTGATGCTGCCACAGGATGCTTTCTCTGTTTTTCGGAAATCTTTTGATGCAAGGAAGGTCCGTTAAATGATAGAATTTTATGCATATGTGTGCTCATTTTGAATCTATTCACGTGAAAGATGGCAAATTTTATTGATTGCGCTTCACCTTAATCCCTTCTTTTGCCAAATTCTTCATATTGTGAACTTGTAATGAACTAAGTGAAATATAAGCTTAGTAGAAAACGAGTTGCATGTACTTATTCCAACAGACCTTGACAGTTCTACTCGATGACTCAAACTAATAAAGTTCATCAATGTAGACTACATCGATATGGGATGATTCATGCTATATCTATTTGAAGTTCTCTTTTTTGTTTTCGATTTAAAATATAAAAACGGACACCCCTTAGTGGCTTGTACATGTTAGTGCTTTGTTAAACTCTACCACTTTATTCAACTTTATGCATGAAGCTGCTGCAGCTTTTTTATGTTGTTCATTTCCAATTAGCACCGAATATGCTCTAAAAGCTTTTTAATGGGTCTCTTAAATTAGCATAACTAGTTTGGATGCCTATTAACGTTTATGCTTTTGTCAGCCAAAACCTGTTTTCTTATCGCCCTATGTGATATGATATCTTTGTTCGTTTGTCTTTGATTGTATTTTTTTAATTTCGTTGCCTTTGTTGCATGTTGTTAATGGTTGTAGATAATGGCAGAACATTGGAAAGAATACAGACTTGCATTACCTGATTATCCAATTAATTTGCGTTACTGATGTTTCCCAGATGTTGAAGGAGCCAAAATTTGTATATACTGTGGACATAGATGTCAGTAAACTCCTGATTCTAGAGCCTCGTACTTGGGATTTCATTTCTCGGCTGGAGCCTAAAGTTGGACTAGTAGAACATATGCCTAATGAAAGAGTTTCTGGTGATTTGATTAGTATAATACGTGATGGCAAAAAGAACCACACAGGGGAAATGACAAAAGAAAATGGACCTAACAGTTATTCTGGGTCAGAGAAATCATACAAGTGCCCGACAACTAGAAAGCCGAAAATTGCAGTTGTTGGTAGTGGACCATCTGGCCTGTTTGCTTCTCTTGTTCTTGCGGAACTTGGTGCTGATGTTACCTTAATAGAAAGAGGCCAAGCTGTTGAGCAAAGGGGGCGTGACATTGGTGCTTTGGTAGTTCGCCGTGTTCTACAAGAAGAAAGCAATTTCTGCTTTGGGGAGGTTATATCTCGATTCACTTAGTACTTAACTGAAGGTTGTTTTAGTATCTTTAATTATAGGGAAAAGTCCACATACCCCCCCTCAAACTACCACCCAATTGACAATGTCCCCCCCCCCAAACTACCAAACAAATGACAATGTCCCCCCTAAGGACGAAAATACCCTTAATAAAATAAAAAATATTTTTTTAAAAAAAACTAAACTAAAAATTAAAAAAAAAAAAAAAACACACATTCATAAGGCTAAAAAAAGACTAAAGCTAAAATAAAAATAAAAACAAAAAACCAAAAACAAATTAATTTTTTTTTTTTTTAAAAAAAAAAACTACAAACCAATTAGACAATTCAGAATAACAAAAAAATTATAAACATTTTCGTTTAAAAAAATTATAATTATTATTTTTTAAAAAATTATATTTATTATTATTTTGAATTCATAATGATTAGAAAAAACTAAAAAAAAAAAAAAACTAGCAATTTTTTTTATATAAAAAATAAAAAATAAACACTCCAACCCAATTAGCCAAATTCAAAATTTAAAAAAATTATAAAGATTTCGTTTTTAAAATTACTTTTTAAAAATAAAATTAAAATGGTATTTGATCTTATTGAAAAATCTGTAAGGTTATTTTTGTCTTTTTGTTGTTATTAGGGGGGACATTGTCATTTGTTTGGTAGTTTGGAGGGGACATTGTCACAATTAAAAGTTTGGGGGGGACATTGTCAATTGGGTGGTAATTTGAGGGGGGTATGTGGACTTTTCCCTTAATTATAATTTGCGCTGTTGCTTTCTTCAAGTCTTCACCCTATTTTTTTAGAAGGAATATTTTTTTTCTATCTTTAGCCAAGTGATATGGGAAGAATTTATTGTTATACTGCATTCTAATGACTGAGTCCAAGGCTATTTACCTCATATCGTAGGTAGATCATTTGCTTTTGGAGATTAGAAGGATTGTATAACTGACTTTGTGTTTCTAAAAGAGTGTACTTGTATTTCTTTTTCCCTATCCTCCTCCTTCCTTACTTATCAAAAAAAAAAATCCTCCTTTCTTGAGGAATGAGAACACTTTGAAAAATGGTGGTAACATTGAAGAGATCACCAATTAAGACCTATGATTTTGAGTGAAAAAACAGGGAGCTATCTTTTTGATATATTCCCTCTGAAAAGTTGGATAACTTTCATTTCCCCTCTCTGTTTTTTTTTTCGGTTGTATATTCAGTTTTAAAGCAACATCATTAAATTATTCGAAAACCCAAAATAATGTTGTGGTTTTCTATATTCTATACCAACATCAGTATATGCCTAATGCTATCTTGCTAATAGGAAATGATAGGTAAGAAATGATGAAAAGCACTGTAGCATTTTGAAGCTTATGTCCCCCCCATGTTGAGCAAAATTCTGGTTTTGACAAGTCTTCTCTCTAACAGGGTTGATTCATTGTCTAATTTTTGAATTTATTCTCTAGTCGTTGCTTTAGTTGACATGGCATATGAGTTAACTACTCTATGGTTTCCGCCAGCAAATTTCCTTAGTGTTGCCTGTATGTATTGATTTGTAATAAGTGATCTTGCTATTCTTTTCTGTCACTTGGAGATAAGATAATGTACTTCTCCTTTTCATTTACAATTTCTTAAATTATGCCCTGATCAAATAATTTGAGAGGTCGGCATCTTGGACAATTAGTCCATTGAAGCAAATATGTAGCCTGGTTTTTGCATAGTCTAAACTTATATAGAAGCAATGGTCAAAGTTAGCGTGGCTTTTCATAGTTTCTATCTTATGCCAAGCTACAAATTATAGTGTGTTACTGTAATTCGACGAAGAGCAATATCTTGTGTTACATCTTAATTTGATATTTAAGTTCAAGATTAGTTATTTGTAACTTTAAATAAATTTCACAGGATCTCTTTGTTTTTCTTTCATTATTTTTCTCTCTTTCCTTGGTCGTTTTTCTGTTGATTTTTCATTATTTGTTTTTACTTTTGAGTTTTGATTCATTTGTTAAGGACTTATGCATGGCAGGGTGGTGCAGGTACCTGGAGTGATGGAAAGCTGGTAACGAGAATTGGAAGAAACAGTGGCAGTGTTCTGGCAGTAAGGACTCCACTTTTATCCTTATAATTTGTCTTCTTTTATCTAATTAGATGGAAGTTCATAACATGTAAACGTTTCTGTTGTGAAATTGTGCTGGAACCGTAGCTACTTCTCATACTCCTGGTAAAGGCAATTTGTGAAGATGCCACTGAATTGAAATAAATTTTCTGGCAGTGTTTTCAGTAAGTCATGCATGCGTTCAAAGAATAACTGTTCACTACTCTGTATAAGAATCTATTCTTTGACTGACAAGATGGTTTGTTTAGCGAAGATGCTCAGTAAGATTGAACGTAACATATTAGTTTATAGGTAAACTCAGATTTTAGCCCTGATTGGTTTACTTTCTTTGAATTGTTGGGCGCTATTCATGGAAAATGAGTAATGCCAATTTAGTGAACTCTTTTGCTTCTCCGAGGACACAATAGAGCCATTTTCTACTGTTAAATGTGATTATTTCATCATTACTTTACCCTTGAGCCTCCAATGCCATTTTCCAAGCACATAATTTTGAGTAATTTGGACTTGAAGAAAACAGAACTCAGCCCAATGATTGGCAGGTGGACCTATTAAGATATTGAAAAAAAGAATTAAGAAAAACTGCAAATATCTTCATTTCCTTGCTTGAAATATCATAGTGCACATACTGGACAGTTTGATAAAAATGTGCATGCTGTCTTTTGCTATTCATATACTTGGTTGACACATCATTTTCTCAAAAGTAATAATGGGCATACCATTGGCAAGGATATTAATAGGATCAATCTTCTATCTCAACATTTCCTCTATGAGTTTACTCACAGTATTTGTTAGCTGAAAATCAATTTACTTATCAAAAAAAAGTTTACTCACAGTATTTGTTGTCTCAGGTTATGGAAACTTTAGTTCACTTTGGAGCTCCGAAAAATATTTTGGTAGATGGTAAGCCTCACTTGGGGACGGATAGGTTGATTCCTTTGCTTCGCAACTTTCGGCAACATCTACAAGGGCTTGGTGTGAGTAACATAGCTAACTTCTTCCTATTAGAAACAAGTGGATGTTTCCCAAGTGAACCTGATATATTTTTGATAAGTAACTAATGTATCGAAAATATATCCGAAGTGATGGGATATATTTTCGATACATTATTTACTTATCAAATATCAGGTTCACTTGGGATTACTAGCAAATATTTTCAGATTTTACTATCAAAAGTTTATTTTTTTAAGGTCACAATCAAGTTTGGGACAAGGGTAGATGATCTGCTTGTAGAGGAAGGACGTGTTGTGGGGGTTAAAGTCTCTGATTCAAGAGACAAATTGCAGTTCAATAGCCAGAAGTTGGGATATGATGGGGTTGTTCTGGCTGTTGGGCATTCTGCGCGTGATATATATCAGATGCTTCTTTCTCATAATATGGTTTTGGTCCCAAAAGATTTTGCTGTAAGTTTCTGCTTATTTTTTTATGTTTGGATAAATTAAGCAATTTTATAATGTCAATATGTATGCATGGGGTCATGTGTGTTTGCCCATTTGCAACTGTTGCGTGTATATCCGTCACATGTATTCCCACTTTATTTCCATCTCCAGAAATTCTGATTATTGTTTGGTAAAATCCTCTCTGGCAATTCTTTTGTGCAATTTTCTTTAAAATCTAATAAAAAAATCCTGGAAGATGGAAAGAAATAAATGGAATCTGTTTTGGCAAACTGACATGGTGTCTTCAGATGAGTATCTTGTTAAGCCTTAGAGCTTTCCTCTTATAGTTCACTTCTCTGGAGATATGATGCGTAAATATATTGCTTTTTTAGCAATGATTCCTGTTTGTTCTTCTGATGTGTGTTCAAAACTAGTTTTGGCAACTATAGACGAGAAGGTCTTTGCTGGCACTGCAGTAATGACATTGATTGCGGGTGGCAGTATTGGCATACTCAGAGATATGCATGACACTCTAGTTTTAAGTGGATTATTAGGTTGTAGGTGATGTCCCCTCAACCCACTAGATGGATTCTAGTGCTGCAGATATTCAAATAAATCTTCTTTCACTGGACGGAGAGCTGGGCATTTATGGTAGATAGAATTGGAGTGGATCTTCCTTCACTGACATGGAAATTTGAGGTATATAATAGAGCATGTGGGCTCAGCTCTCACTCTCATCCCACCTGCGATGCTCCCCAACTAATCATAAGAATGGCTAGAATCTGGGTCGCAACTTGACCTCAACCAATTGGACCAAACATCTAAACATCCTTAAGATTTGTAAGATTAAACATCACTGTTGTATTTACCTTACAAATATAATTAGGTGGACTGTTGGTTTTGGTTGAGCCCCTAAGATATCAATACAAACTATGGCTTTACCATTTTAGATGCAGTTCAAGCTCATCCGTTACTAACTAATTGCCAGGATAGCATGGTCGTGGTTGGTTCATTGCGGGTTGCACACGTTAGGTTGCATTGTACCGATGGTTGGTGAGGGCCTGTTCTTTAACCCAAAGTGGCAATTGAGCATGCTTATCTAAGCAGTTTGAATTCTTTGCCAGTTGTGGAAACAATGCTCTATGTTGTGATTACTGTTATATGTTATACAAAAAAGGCTTATATAATGTTTTTTGATAAGTAAGTATAAATTTTATAAAAAGCGCAAAGCCCAGCCCTGGTACACAGGAAGTATACTAGAGTCGAGACTCATTACAAAAAGAGAAGAAAACAAGGAAGTCAGTAAAGCTTATCGCTAAAGGAGCTAGATAAGCAACTGTCCAAGAGAAAAGGGTGAAAAAGAAAAAAGACTTGAGTTCCTCGAGCGTTCTTTCTTGATCCTCAAACGTTCTGTCGTTCCGTTCCCTCCACAGGCACCACATGAGACAGGAAGGCACCATCTTCCAAACAACAGCATTACGAGAGCGCCCACCCGTCCACCAACAAGCGAATAAGTCGACCACCCGAAGAGGCATAACCCAAGACAACCCAAATCGACTGAAGATGACAGTCCATAAGGCTTGTGCAATATCGCAATGAATAAGCAGATGGTCCACAGACTCCCCATCCCTTTTGCACAAGCAGCATCTATTTACTACAATGACTTGTCGCTTTCTGAGATTGTCCAAAGTAAGAATTTTCCCTTGAGCTGCCGACCACCCAAAAAAAGCTACCTTCAAAGGAACTTTGGTCCGCCAAATACTCTTCCAAGGGAAAGAGACAGCATCCTTGCAAACAAGGGCTTTGTAGAAAGAGCGAACATCAAACTTTCCTTTGCGAGAAGGAGCCCACCAAAGCTTGTCTTCTCCTACCCTACTCCTACTCGAGGAGTACAATAAGGAGTAAAAAGAAGCAAAGACAACTACCTCCCAATCATGCGCCGCTCGCAGAAAGCTGACATCCCACTGAAGGGAGCCACTAGAGAAATCCATGTGATCAGCAACACAAGCATCCCTATCCCCGGATAAGCCATAAAGAACGGGGAAAGCTTCCTTGAGGGCCAACTCGCCACACCACACATCATCCCAGAATCTGATCTTGGACCTGTTTCCCAGCTTGAATCTGGTGAAGCTAACAAAAGAACTCCAGCCCTTCCTGATATTCTTTCAAAGCCCCACTCCATGCGGCCCAGAAGAAGCAATAGAGCTCCACCCACCCCAAGAACTACCAAATTTAGCATCTATAGCTATTCTCCACCAAGCCTCTCTCTCGTGCACATAACGCCACAACCACTTCCCTAACAGAGCTTTATTGAAAACCTTCAAGTTTCGAATCCCCAACCCTCCCTCAGGAATAGGAGAGCAAACCTTGGACTAGCTAACCAAATGAAACTTGAATTCATCGCCTATGCCGCCCCAAAGAAAGTCGCGTTGTAGCTTCTCTATGCGATTAGTCACACTGACAGGGATAGAGAAGAGAGATAATAGGTAAGTAGGAAGATTGGATAGAGTGCTCTTAATAAGGGTAACTCTCCCACCCTTAGACAGATACAACCGTTTCCAACCGGCCAGACGCTGCTCCATCTTTTCAAGAACCCCGTCCCAAATAGACTTGGCCTTAAAGCAAGCACCAAGGGGAAGACCAAAGTATTTCAGGGGTAAAGAGGAAACCCCGCACTCCATAATGCCAGCCAGCGCATCTACATTATCCACATCACCCACAGAAACCAAAACTGACTTTGCCAAATTGATCTTTAACCCCGAGACAGCTTCAAAACATAAAAGAACCATCCTCAAGAAGCGAAGATGATCAGGGTTGGCTTTGCAGAAAACCAAAGTATCGTCCGCAAATAACAGGTGAGAGATAATAACCTCTTCAGAAAGCCTAGAACCCATAGAGAAACCTGACAGAAAGCCTTGTCAATAGAAGAAGAAAGCATTCTGCTTAAGGCCTCCATGACGATAACAAACAGAAGAGGAGACAATGGGTCTCCCTGCCTCAACCCACGAGAGCTACTGAAAAAGCCGGACGGCGTGCCATTAACAAGAACCGAAAAGCGTGCTGTAGAGATACATTGTGCAATCCAGGAACACCATTTCACCCCGAAACCGCACCTCCTCAACAAATACAAAAGAAACCCCCAGTTGACATGATCGAAAGCCTTCTCGATATCCAACTTGCAAATGACCCCGGGAACACCCGAGCTGATACGACTGTCCAGACATTCATTCGCTAAGAGAACAGCGTCAAGGATCTGCCTATCTTTAATAAAGGCATTCTGGGATTTCGAGATAATCTTCTCCACAACCTTTCTCATTCTATTAGCCAAGACTTTAGCAATGATCTTGTAAACTCCACTCACAAGACTATGACTTATATAATGTTAATCATAGTAAGTTCTATATATAGCCTTGAAGCTGGATTTTGACTCAATGTGTTATATGAAGTGGAGGTTAGGCCATTGCATTTGAGGCTTGTGGTTGGGTGTCATGAAATCTGGCCAGCATACGTCTAACATGTTATTCAACATGGCCTATGGTGACATGGCTGTGCAATGGTGATTATCAGTAATTTTGTTCAGTAGTCCAGAAATGTTAATAGCTCCCAGGGTCTGATTTACCGATAGATTATTATGCCAACAATACTTATTCAATATCAAAGCAAAATAGAGTAAGGGGGTTTTGTGTATTGAAGTAGTTTGATAAATTATTTTACACCCTAATGAGGCATGTGATAATTTGTGAAGATTTTCTCAAATGAGTAGATGCATCATATCATATGATTTTGGGGATCTCAAAGTCTTTGTATACATATGGCATACTGGCCTTCCCCTTCTCTTATATTATCACTCGGTGTAGGCGAAGCATGAAGAATTATGAACATGGATATGGCTCTTGTTGCTTAAGATATTCCCTTCTCGTTGTTTTAAAAATTTGTACTTCGAATTTCCAAATTCATGATTGTTTGATTGCATCTAACATGGCTGAACAGGTTGGTTTGCGGATTGAGCATCCTCAAGAACTAATAAATAGAATACAGGTTGGTTATATTCTCTAATTCTTTTCAACAAATTGATCAACTATTGGCCCTATTCATCTATGTTTCTACACTTCTCGTAAATGCAAAGTCACTTCAGTTAATATATTCAGCTATACTGTCTTCATTTTTAATGTGCTATAGTTATGCAGTTATGTTCCTCAAATTTATTAAGTTACAGACACCAACCAATATTATTTTCATGGAAATAAGATGAAGGTTTATCTTCATAAAATTTTTCAGAGAAGAGAATGAGTCCGCAGATTAATTTATGCGTATTCCTACTTTGATAAATCCTGAACTTCTAGTCTATGCATTAAATGAAGGTTTCCATAATCTTCCATGATAATTGTGTTGCTACATAGGACTACAGTTAATGCATTTCCACCTTTAGAAGTTGTAATTCCATGGATCTTGCAATGGTGGGTTTCTTGTGGCATCAGAGGTCCCTGGTTCAAATGGGCATCAGAAAAAATATGTTGACATACAATTCAAGAGTGGACATTGAATTTGAAAGCTCACAAAGCTCATGAAAAAATGTCAAAGTATAGAAAACCCAAATTAAAGCAATAATATTAAGGAAACAATTGAGGAAGCTGAACTAGTGGTTCCCAGTGGTTAATTTGATATCCAAGTGTCAAAATGACCTTAAAGCGGGTTGAGTGCAGAGATGGTGAATTAGTGGAAGGATGATTGAAAGAAATTTGTTTTTATGTGAGGAAGAATAAAATACGAGTGTAAATGTTTATTCAGAAGGTTTAAAAAGAGAGAAAACTGCAAATTTTAAATAATTGATAGTAGACTATTTCCTGAAGCGTTAGAGATATTATTTAGCATATATGAATTGTGTGGTCTAATGCTCGGATATTTTGGAGTTAGTAGGGGAAATATTTGTCGTTTTCTTTTCTTCATTAATAGATGGTAAACTAGGTTGTTTCATCCTGTTTATGATTTGATACAATATAATCACCAAATTGTTCTTCAAGAGCTTGGACAAGGTCTTGGTGTTTTGTTTTCTACTGCTTGATTTTGTCATGTAAATCATTTTTTTTCTGAGCTGTCACATAAATCATTTGTTTTCATTATCTGATGTTTATTGCAACAAAGATGTAAACAAACTCATTTGTACAAACGTGTAGTATTCCACTTTGGCCACTGAGGTTTGTAAAGGACGTGGAAAAGTACCCGTGGCAGATTACAAGGTCGTCAAGTATGTTAAAGGAGAGGATGGGGACTCGCCTTCCAATTCAGGGGCACCAAATCGCAGCTGCTACTCCTTCTGCATGTGTCCTGGTGGGCAGGTATGTTTTTTTTTTTTTTCCTTTTAATTTCTTTTGCAATGTTTTTGCCTCTTGATGCAATAAACTGCATAGTTGCAAGCATATGTAGTCACCCAACTGTCAACCTTGGTTTTGGTGGGCTGTTTTTCACAATGGCAAAAGTGTTAAAATTCTTATTTGGAAAAGAAAAAACCTTCTTCAGGGCTGCCAATTGAATTAGATGTAATAACTGTTGAAGATTTTCAATCATCTGGTAAGCTGAATCTGTGTAATATAGTTCCGTTCTCCAAATGGTCTTGTGTAAAAAGATAGGCCTAGTTTGTTTAGGTTCTAAGTGAGTTGATGTGTGAAGGGGCAAGGTGTCATCATTGCTAATAGTAATAATGTTCATTTAATATTACAGTGAATGAATTCAAATATATCTGCAGGTTGTTCTCACTAGTACAAATCCATCAGAACTCTGTATCAATGGCATGTCCTTCTCTAGACGTGCATCGAAGTGGGCAAATGCAGCACTTGTTGCGTCTGTCTCAACCAAGGATTTTGATGCACTAAGTTGCCATGGAGCTCTTGCAGGGGTTGAATTTCAGGTATCTTTTCAGTCCTTACCTTCTGACTCGAGTGGTTTCCTTTCCTGTATAAAATTTATGCTTTGGCTTTTTGCACTCTGATAGTCCTTTCTTTCCCCCGCCAACTTCTATAGAAATCAGCTACTTTAGGATTGAAAATACCTCTTTTCCATCCATGTGGCATGATAAACTTAACTCTTAGAAAACATCCTTAACAGCTATTTTGCGCAGCCTTAGATGATACATAAGATTACACCACATTCTATCGAAGGATATTTTCTGTTGGAACATTCATACATTTACATAAAACTTTAATAGTATCTCTCTAATCCGCAACATGTTATCTAAATTGTCATTTTAATATTCTTCTGTACTTTCAGAGGGAATTAGAGAAAAGAGCAGCAATAATGGGTGGGGGAAATTTTGTGGTGCCTGTGCAGACAGTTACTGATTTTATGGAAAACAGGCTATCAGGTAAATACATAATCTCATTTCCCCAAGTTGTTTTACACTTTAACTTTCAAGTCTTCATCTAGTTTATCTTGAATGGTTTTGTCAGTAACATCTGTGCCACCATCAAGCTATCGATTAGGAGTGAAGGCAGCAAATCTCCATGAGCTATTCCCAAATCATATTACAGAGGCTTTGCAACATTCAATATCAACATTTGACAAAGAGGTTTAGACTTCTCTTTCCTCTTAACTTTTTATTCTTAAGTTTTGCTTTATGATAACTTAGTGGAACAACGTATTTACACTCCAAACTTGAAACTTTTAGTTGCCAGGATTTATATCCAGTGAGGCCCTTCTTCATGGAGTGGAGGTAATCCCATTTGATTGTGTATTCTCTCATTTTCCCTTTTTTGGTACAAATGTGATTCTTCAGAACATGTTTTTTTTGCTCGATGCTTCAGTTATCACATGATTCTCTTGTGCAATGAATAGTTTTCCCCTTTCCTTTTTGTGTTTTTGGCTCCCAGACTAGAACCAGCTCTCCCATCCAGATTCCCCGCGACATTGACACCTATGAGAGCACGTCGCTGAAAGGACTCTATCCAGTTGGTGAAGGAGCAGGTTATGCTGGAGGGATTGTAAGTGCTGCGGTTGATGGCATGTATTCAGGTTTTGCCGTGGCAAGAAACTTCAATTTGTACGACAGTTGTGTAGAGTCCTTTTTGGGCAAGGCTCAGGGCGCTGGAATTGTGAGGTACTAGGAGAAATTGGTCCTTTCTCGGTTAACTGATGCAGACCACAAGAACAAGGTCAATCATCCATATCGGTTCCAAAATAGCCAATATAGGTAAAGGACTGGGATTCAAATTCAACTCCTTATATTAATGTAGAGCCTCTAGGTATTATTTCATTATTATTTTCATGTTGTTAATAATATCGCCTCTCATTGTTATCCCTACGCAGCCGATAAGATCTCCTCTATGATTGTCCTTGGAAGAGCCTGAACACTGAAATTTGAATCTAACGGCTGCACCTTGGAAGCAAAGAGGAACGTCTTTTCGTGTCCGTTAGACGTCATGTCATTTACTGCTTAGTTACTACGAAACAATTGACTATTATTCTTGTTTTGGCAAGTCAGTTGACTGTGTTGTTTGCTTGAAGTCTACTGCTGGAGTGGATCCTGGAATCAGTGATGGAAGATTGCATTGTAAGAGTAGCATGCTGATCGCTGATCTAAGACATCCATAGTTCCCTAACCCCATGGAAGTTACATAGCAAGGGCAACATCTCAAGCAACCCGGACTTGTGAAAGAAATTTGAAAAATTGGGCCTTATAATTTAAATTTGATCAAATTATTATTTCTTGTAATTTAGGAAGTGACATTTAACCAAGACATATTTTGGTCATATGGAAACCTTGATTAGATGTTGTCAAGGTAAAGTTTTGCCGAACAATGATACAGATTCTGTCTTTGATTTATCTCCATCTCCCATTAAGTGAACCATAAACTACATAGTGCTATAGTTTTTTCTACAAGTTTCTCACAAGCATGTGGCAGTCTACGTAGCACTTGCCATGTGACTGAGACGTGTACTGCCATGTGGCAGTCCACGTTGCTCATTTCCACAAAATATGAAAATAAAGAACAAATACAATCCTTAGGTTACAGGTTTATCTCGCTTCAATGAAGGAAGGAGGTAATTCATACCCAAGATTTTAATAATAGAAGAGAAACAAGAAGAAGAAAAAACAAAGAGGAGGCTGAATTCGGCTGAGGGAAGAATAAAAAACAATTGAAATGCCCATAAGAAGAATATGGAGGCCCTTTAGATACTCTTTGGCCTGATTCAAGAAATAAAATAAAATATCAAAAAAGGAAGACCCTTTTTTCCGTGATAATATTGACAATAAAACTCCATGTGGCAGAAAGTAAAATATAGTTTTTAATTTCATATTTACCCTTTTTCCGTGATAATATTGATAATATTACTCCATGTGGCAGAAAGTAAAATATAATTTTTTAATTTCATATTTAAACTAATAAACTTCAGAGTCATTCTCTTCTCCCATTCTTGTATGTCCATTTTTTAATGAAGGTCGTCTCCAAGGTACAATAATCCTGTAGTACAAACAAAACTCAAATCGGTGAGAATCATGCATCATTTGATTACGTGGACAAAAACATCATTCTGAACCCAAAATATTTCTGGTCTCCACAAAATGTCCCAAATAATTAATGATACCCACATGAAATTTGGGACCTGGGACACCTTGACATGTGTTGAGCTCCGAGATTTGGGTGAGTTGTTGGGACCCTTTGGAAGATCTTTTTTGAAAATTTCTTAGAAAGCTAATAAAGAAGACATGTTGGAGAGGCAATGGGACATGAAAAGGGCATGGCATATGCATGGGCTTTGATCAGCATGATTGTGTTCCATCCACCGGCACATGAGTGCCCATCATTTGGTCTCAAGTTGTTTAATCCAAATTTAAATTTTAAATTAATCATACTTTAAAATTGATTGATTTTTTTTTTCCAAATGTTCATACATAATTCCAAGCTGATCATATTATTTAATAGTGGAGTTAAATCATTATAACAGGTAATTTGATAGTGTAGAAATGCATGGATAATTATTAAAATTGCTGTGGTTGCTTGGTTACCATCATTTCCTTATTAGATTAGCCTGTTGTTTTAGCTAGGCAACATAATAAAGTTATGCTGTTAAGGAAAAAGTTTTTCTTGAAACTGTTATTTCAATCCAAACTATTAAACTATTTATCCTTAGAGCAAGTGAAAAATACATGTGAAAATTATATGCTCTAAAAACATATATTAATTTAATAAAGTTGTGTTGAAGAATTTCTTCTGATTCAATTTAGATAAAAATAAATAAAAAAATAAAAAATAAATTAAAAAAAAAAACTTTATTCCCCTTTTAAAGAAATTCTATCTAGTACAACTGCTTAGGATAATAGCTAAGTTTTCTTGATTGCTCTATTGCTAATTCCGATGTGACAAAACATTTTGTTACATATTCATATATATAAACATCTTATTAATTTTACTGTTTAAATTAGGGAATAGAATCAGATGCAATTAGCTATCCGTATTGCATGCAATACATGCAGCTAATGTGAAAGGACAGGTAGGCCCAACATTTACTTGGTACCTACTCGAGCTGCCAAAGCAAGTGCGGGGCACATCTTCCCTCTCACATTAATTGCTCATATTGCATGAAATATGACCAATTAATTGCACTTGATCCAAATCCGAAATTAGGGATAAGTAAGATCATTAGCCATTGGACTTATATAATTCCATTTGGGTTTACCTTGCATTATCCTCACAAAAATCTTTTCAATGTTTCAAATCCAATGCACCTATAAATTCCTTTTGTGAGAGAAGTGAAAGAAAAATTTAGAACACACAAATAATAAGATGGGACAAAGGCCCACAATGTGGTGTTGAGAGTTATATGACATGCCATACATCCCAATCATCTCATGTGGCAGCAATCCAGACAACTCCATCACAAGCCTTCCTTCAAACTTCAAAATTATTAAGGTCAATATTTGGAAACTTGTCCTTTGGGATACATTGCATCAATGTTGGCCCTTTACCTTAGCTCTATGCACATCACATAACATTCATGAAGTTATAAGTTTTACTCCAAGGGAAGGACGGCTTTGTTTATTGTTTCTGCACCTTTTTTTATGTTAGAAAGAAAAATGATAGAAAAATAAAACATGGCACACAGACAAAGAGCAGGCTGCTCATTGGAAATTAGCCAATTTAGGTTCGAGTAAATTACAAATCAAGAAGAATAAGTTTCGGTAGGTTCAAATTTGCTAGCTTAAATTAACATATGTTCTTAGAGCATGTAATTCTCACGTGTATTTTTAAAAATTGTTAGAATATTAAAATGCACAATGGAATGGAGCAAACCAAACTTGCACTGTGATGGGGGGGGTCATCCTCATAGTCATTGATAGGGATGAGCAACCGGAGTAACGCCCCATGGGTTAGTCCTCAGATAATCAATTTGAGAGGCATAAAACTTATTAGCTTTGAAGTTACACGCCAAGCTTGTAGCATTCCTCTTTTTTTTTTTTTCTTTAATTGAATAAGGGAAATTTTTAAAAAATAAATGGAGGGGCTCTTTCTAACAAAAATAAATGTGAGAATCATGTATTCTAAGAACAAATGTCAGTTTATCGTATAAATGCGTATGATTCTCACATGCTCTAATGATAAATGTCAGTTTAATAGATTGAATTGAAAGAATTAGTGCCATAATAACTCCAACCTTTGTTATTTCTTTTCTAAATGTTGAAACAATGAGACATCCCAAGCTTGCAACTGACCTTTGTTAGTTCTTGCTAGATCTTTTTGTATGAGTGTGTCTCTTGCTTGAGCTGGGTTGGGCCAATTGGCTTAAACGGCTAGCTTTTTATCAATCTGTCATAGGTTCAAACTTTTCTAATCATTTTTGTGGACCCAAACTTCACTGATCCTCACCTCTGTTTAGTAGCTGTAAATGGGTCTTCTACCTTTCTGCCGAAAATGGTGGGTCAGACATTCTTTTCATTTTCAAACTTCTATGGCTCTAACCCCCTCTTCTACTTGGACCAGTTCTTTCCGAATTAGTATTTGTATTTAATAAGAAAAAAGTTATGGAATTGCCTGATTCGCTAATATAATATGAGTGCGGTTACTACCAAGTCATTTACAAATGGATGTTTCATTTGATGGGGCACTTAACCCCTCACACAATGTGTAGGATTCAAATAGAGATTTCAAGTAAGGCCTATCAGTGAGCTTAGGCACATACTTATAAAATTCTTATGAATAGATTTATTAATCATTTAAAAGAATTGGGGAACTCTTGTAAGGCTTAGAAATTGCCTAAAGCCCACTTCACCAACCTATTAATTATTTTAGAAGGCCAAGAGTGTCATATATATAAAAGGCTCAAGTATTGTCTCACATACACAACAATCATCTCCATTCTCCCATTTCCATGAGCCAAACACTCTTTTTCAACTAATTTAGCAATCAGAGGGGCCTCATTAGCAAGCGCCAATGAGCCACTCTAATGGCCTCCTTTCCTTTTGCAGGCGGAGCTCCTCCCTGATAGGTGGCTTGGAGTCACTATAGAAAATCGGACATCTGCATAATGTTTTGAAGATCCAATACAATAAAGCAGTCAATTGCACAATATAAATTATATAATTGGCAGTCTCATTGTACGGGAACTCTATCTTGAGGTAGTAATACTAGTTCAACCACTTGTAGCATCCTATTGCATAGGTTTTTTTTTTATTTTTTGTTAAGAATAGAAACCAGAACTTATCCAAATTTTAATTGATCTGTTTATCATTTGAGTTGGAGTCTAATTGACAACAACATTCTAACCAGTGAATACAAAGAGTTGAAATGTAAAATTAACTAGAAGTAAAAGCAAGCAGCCAGCAGCCATTGACAATTCCAGAAGCACAGTGATAAACTCAATACCCTAATATTATTATTATTATTATTTTTGTAATTAATACCCTAATATTTCTAACTATTAGGCTAATTTGCCGTCTTAGTTTGGTCAACCAGGAACATTGCGTATGAAAAGGGTAGAAGAAACTTCACAGTCCAATCCAGGACATCGTCCAACCATGGAAATCTCTATAAATTGTTCAAAGACTTTTCCCTTATTTTATTTTATTTTATTTTATTATTTATTTTTTCTCTGGTCAATTGTTCAGACTGTTCCAGTATTACTAGGTGCACGACCTTCCCCAAGTCCTAAACACCTTAGCCTGTAATACTTAGACACATGGAACCTGTTTGGCAAACGATTTTGATTTTGGTTGAGAATTATTGACTTTTGATGTGATATAAAGTAGAGAGAATATTATAAATTTTTTGTATGAAAAAGTATTTGTTTTTTAGTGAGTATTTTATTTAAAAAGTAAAAAAAATTATTAAAAAGTAGTTGATGTGATATAAAAAGTGAGAATATTTTTTTTTTTTGAAAAAATCAAAATGATGAACAGTGGAGTTGAGTTGTTTGCCAAACATACCCATGATTGTATTTGCCATTGACTTTACATAAGGGTGGCATATGGCAATTGGTTAATATGTCGAGTTCGAATCATGTTGGCATAAGTACAATATTATATAAGTCAATTTTAATTCGATTTATTTAATTAAATAGATCAGACCCTTTAACCGTAACTCGCTAATTTTGTGTTAAGTTCGTGAATCATGTTAAAAATTGTCTGCCTTAATATCGCTTGTTGAGTTCGAGTCATGTTGAAACATGAATTTAAGACTATATAAGTCAACTTTAATTCGATCCCTAATTAATTAGGTCATATCTCTTAACCCTAACCTATTAATTTCGTGTTAAGTGTGAAATCCACTTATTTGGGTAAGTACTAAGTAGGTCTCGCACATCAAGCTGTTTATATTCGGACACTTGTCGAGACATGGAAGCTCTACATATGGCCTCCATGTAACTAATTGTACCCGATCTTTTTCTCTGGTATTACACTCTTCATCACCTGTCTTTGTTGATATGCTCAATGATCATTGAGTCGCAGCCTGTGGAGCAGTGTTGGCCTCCGTATCCAACAAGTACTTTTAATTCAATCACAAATAATAATAATAGTAATAAAACAAGTCATTTTAATTCAATCACAAAAAAATAATAATAATAATAAAACAAGTAATTTTAATTCGACGAAAATAAATGGGAACAGGAAATCCTTGCACGGCTCCTGAAAGACCGGATGGGATGTTACTCAATTGTATTATATTTTAGTTTACCCTTCTATTTTTATTACTTATATAAACATTATTATTTTTTATTAATTTGGTCAAAATATTAATAATGAATTACAAGAATGAGACTTATTCTCCATCTCATCGGTCAAATTGGGACTTATTCTACTAAGTTAAACATTAAATAATTTATTTTGGGACAAAGTTTTCCTTTAAAATTGGGTTACAAAAAATTTCTTTAATCCAATTTATTAGATTGACATTTTGTCTGATTCTTAAACTTTTTTTTAAAAAAAAACAAAAAAATTCCAACCAATTTGGAGAATAACTTTGTTCTTTAACTTATTTTATTAGTTTTTTTTAATCCAGTTTATTAGATTGGCAATTCTAGCTAAATCTTATAGCTGCAATTCTCTTTGTCTAGAAGGAGATTCTCATTATAATTTTAGAAAAAATAAAGTCATAATTTTTTATGATTGGAACTTTGCTTTAATTATTAGACACATTTAATAGCAATTTCAATTTTTTTTTAAGGCTATTCATTCAAAAAAAAAAAAAAAGGTTATACCATTTCGAAGACCTAATTTTATAGCACATCAACTTGTAAAATTGACTGCTTTCTACAAAAAAATTTTGGAAGCATTCCAAATTCTTCCCTTCTTTTTTCTTCCTGTATTGCCTTTTTTTTTTAAAAAAAAAGAGGTAAGTCTTGATGGTTAAAAAAGTTGGGAGTGTAAAAGAGGCTACTAGACAAGACAAAGGGAATCGATAAAAAAAAAAAAAAAAAAAAAAAAAAAAGACAAGACAAAGGGAATTGCTTCCAGCAAGAGAAGAGAATTTTGGTCTTATGATGGTGACAGATGGTAATTCCAAATGATCTTGGTCTCCTTCATGGCACAAAAATTACACGACCGAGGGCATAACTGCACTTTCTTCTATTACTTCAACAATAATATTTCTATGTAATATTTCAGAAAAGCAAAACTACAGAATATCCCAATTGTAGTTTTGTTCCTTAAGTAATATGCTTGGGGTTGGGTGTCCTTTACAACAGGTTTTGTTTTGAATTATTGCTTAGAAAAAAAAAAATGTTAGTTCTCAATAATTGTTTATGGGATTCTTAAATTCAGAAACACAATTTAGAGTGCTAATTAGGGTGTGCATTTGAATACTTTGATATTTTTTTTGTAAAGATCAAGGAAAGGGTTAGTTACATTTACACCGTTTGAGCTTCTTCGAATTACTTTTTTAATAATAATTTTTACTGTCACGTCAGAAAATGTGCACTTAAGAGTATGAAAATGATAATGTATATAGCATTTCTCATGACTTGACAGACTTATAATTTATAAACACCTTTACAAGTAACTCACTCAATATGAAAAATCTACTTGGCAAATATAAAATTAACTTTAGAAGAAATGTTACTCTTTACATTCATTTATCATACTTATTTTATATCGATTGACATGACATGTTTTAAGTGATTTTTATTTTTTATTTTTTAAGTGACTGACATAATAACTCACTTAAAATACGTCATGTCAAATATAAAATAGATGTGATAAATAAATGTGAATGATAGTAATACTCTAACTTTAGGTGGCTGTCGCATTTATCTTTTTTCTTTTTTTTTTTTGCAAGTTGTGTGTCACATTTATCTTGAGACCTTAACTTTTTTTTTTTTCTAAAAAGTTACAGAAGATAATCTTTTTCACTTCTAATTTGAATGGACAAAAAAATAGAATATCCTCAACATAATTGTTTGTTTTCTTGATCCCTTTATTTGAATCCAATCCACAGTTTCAAAAATCTGTACCCGTCACTTTTCAAGGCAATTGCATATATATGTTTAGACATGGACTGTCATTAAAGCAACCGTTGATGAAGATCTAAATTAATTTTGATGGATGCTCTTAACGTCATGGATGGTGTTTAAATGCAATACAAGTGATGCTTTTGTGATTCATAATGAGACACGTTTTTTACATATATTAAATATGTTGATACGATTTTTCAATCCCTTAAAAGGAGAAATGACAAGGTATTATGACCTCAAGAAAAAAAAAAAAAAATTGGTGACATTTCCATTAATTTTCTTCTTGGTTGATGACACGTATTCTTGCACACTTGTACTCCTTTCATGCCATACATGTTAGGCAGTCGTGGGGATTTAAGTCTCTGATAGTGGATATCAAAGGGATCTTCAAGATTTTAATTAGGGTTACACTTTTTAAGATACTTCATCTATAAGACAAAATTTTATGCCTAAATCATGTTGATTGTTGTTAAGATTATTATAATTTTTATTTTAAGTTTTTTCATAAATTAAAGTGATAGTTTCGTGTATCACTTATTATGTCACTCATTAAATAATTAAATTTACCTGTCAAATTTTTCTACCTAATTTTTTACTTACATCAGCCACGCAGCAATTTCCTACGTACACTTACCACATGAGTTTAGAAGAAAATTGTAGTAAAAACTATAGCACTCAAAGTATTTTTCAATCCTATTATTTCAATGAACCCTTTCATAGATCGGTGAAACTCCAATGCTATATATGATATCTTTAGAATTTATTAAAGTAATTAATCGTAATTATAATATTTTCAAAACTATTTTAGCAAGCTCAAACCACCAAATTATCATGTTTTTAAGATTTTTAATAAAACACTTTGTCGTCTTAATTATGCTTACACTACAAATAATGGTGAAAATGATAGGTTTAGAAAATAAAACACCTACTCCACCTTAAGGTTTAGGAGCTTTTTACACCTAAAAATAGACCGCATATTAATGAAATAAACTGTTTTTGTCCTTTGTCCCTAATGTTAAACTATGTTTTGTCTTGGAATTACATGCCAAATATAAAGAAAATTAAGATTGGTAAGTAGATCACTTCTACCACACTTTTTTAAAATAAAGATGTTCTTGGAAGGGGTGTGCAAATGAAATTTCCTAATTGAGTTGTCCTCTATCCATTAGTCAGTTGTGATTAAAGGAAACTTATTCAATACATTTATTCAAAGTTTTCCTTCAGGTTGGGTAGAAGAATTTCTTTCAATTTAATTTATTAAATTGACATACATTCTTAAAGCATGCGATTATCACCTGTATTTATAATAAGATTAACAGAATATATGATTCTCAAATATATTTTAAAAAATGAACGTAAGAATCACGAATCTAAAGACGTGTAATAGATTGCGTTTAAAAAAAAAAAAAAAAAAAAATTGTTCTTTGTTTAACAAAGATTCCAAGGCTCACCTAATCTTCCCCACAAGTTCCATAAATTTTCTTATAAATGCTAGTCATGGTGTATGGATGCCATTACTACATTTAATTATTACTATTAAGCTTATAAGCTTAATTCAATCTTAAAATCGCTTTGACCTTAAGCCGCAACTGTCTTGTAAGAATAAATGTTGCAGTTCTGTACTGTTCTATTTATTATTACAAGCAAAATATGCTCCATAAAATCTCCATTAACGTGCAAATTATCAAGACTTCAAGTGTATGAAACTTAACCAACCAAAATTCAAGAAAGGAGATGAAAGATAATCAACAAATTCTTTATTGGAGAGGGGAATCACAGGTTTTGAGATTATTAATCAAACACAAAGAGTAATGTTATATACTACATAGCCCCATCCTACTTTCATTTTATTGGGCTAATGTGGCCATGTCCATTAGCCACTGTTAAAATAAATAATAATAATAATAATAATAAAAACAATTAAAAAAAAAAACCTCAAGGTTAGATGAAGATGAGATGGGAGTGTAGTTTATATTATTACTTAAAACTCAAAACATAATAAGTAACCAAAAATAAAAAAAAGAGTAATGCTATAAAGGTAAAAAAATTTAAGGGTTGATTGAAATTGTCACGTCAGCTTTGTGAGATAATTGTAAAATAAAACTATAGGATATAACATTACTCATGCTAAATACTAGACCCCATCTCACTATATATATATATATTAACAATGACTGATTTAAAGACTTATAGACACCGTTGCACTAACTTCGTGAAATAGAAATGTATTATGTAGAGTTATTCCATAAAAAAACAAAAAGACTCAAAACATAAGTAAAAGGATGAAATGAGAATGCATTCATCACTATAAAATTTAAAACGACTTATCTAAATTTATCCACAAAAATGTTGGATAATCAACAAATTGATGACTAATTAACTTTCAATATTAATGACCTATGGTCAATATATCCTCCCTCTAATCAATTAAACATAAGATGGGCTTTTATATATATATATATATATATATATAATGAGTATTGTTACGAATATTATGACTTTTATTATAAATCTCTTATTACATTACGTGATTTTTTTGCCTGATTATCATTTTTATAAGATATGAACTGTCTTGTGAATTTGTAAAAAAATTATCATTAAAAGTATAATATAATATATTATAATTGCATTAATGAACATTAAAAATTCCTAGATATTGGTATTCTTTAAGAAATAATGTATGATGATTAAGATTTAAAGAGGTCTACAAGAAGAATAATCCATATTAATTGATAAATGATAAGAGATTAAGTAAACGGCAATAGAAGTAGGTGGCGCGAAAACAACGTCCTGGGGTCTTGACTGTCTTCCCTCCCTCCCAAAGTCCCAACTGAATCAAACCGTTTTTTCTTTTTTTCTTTAATTTCTTATTTACTTTCTATTTCTTCTTTAAACTCTATCGCCTTCGCCTACTCCCTTCTCTCTCCCCGCTTCCCCAAAATAATCAAATAAATTAATATTTAAATAAAAATAGAATATTCTACTCTCCGCCGGCAAGTCGACTTTCCGTCCAAAGCCCGGCGAATATTCCGTCTCCTCCATCGACGCCTCGGATCCCTTGGCGCGTCGTATCGATCCAAATTTCGAAGAGATCGAAGCGTTTGATATTTTCTCTTGGAGTAATTATTGGTAAATTTAGGGATTTTTGGTGGGTTTGGTCTTTTTGGATGATTTGCTTCGATAGCGTTTCGGAGCCTTTTGTGATTGGAGATAAATTTGGCATTGGCAATCGGTAAAGGTAAGATTTTTTTTTTTTTTTTTTTTTTAAGATTCGTTTATTTTGATTTCTATTATAAATTTGAACGAAAATGGATTAACTGAAATAATTATCGATCTGATTTTGTCGGTGTTATTTCAAATTTCCGATATTCTTTTTGGAACTTATTCCGGATAGAATTAAAAAAAAAAATTGATTCAAGTTTATACTTGATGAATAAAAACAAAACAGAATCGATTTTGTTGCTATTTTAGGATCATATCTGAAAGTTTACGACAAAAGCTCAGTGCCCTCTCTCTCTCTCCTCTGTGTGCTGAATTTCTGAGACTTTTCAGAGAGAGAGTGAGTACAAGAGCAGTGGAACATTGAGCGTTGTCTTCAATACCAGAGACACAACCTGTCAAGCACATCCACAGTCTCAAAATTCAAAAACCTCTTTTAAAGTGGGTTTCATCGATTTCCGGTCCTAAATCTTTCAGATTAATCCGGGATGGTCAAAACGGAAACTAATTTGATCTTTTTTGGTTCTGATCAAATCTTTCAGACTTTCACCGAGCAAATAATATGAGGTCTCGTTAATCATTTTTTAATGCTAGTTTTTTTCGGTTTGATTAATTTTTAATTGCAATTTCTGTATTGAGTCTGTTGACGGTTTGCAATGTAAATTCATCGGAATGGACAATGATCTCCCTTGCACGTGGACCTCCTTGTCTCTTTCCATTTCCCTAAGAACATTAGCACTTGCAGGCTGCATGTTCAAAACTTCTATTCTATCAATCAAACAAACAAAAATACATAATTTTATTCACGGATTTTCTTACTATTTTATTCTGTTTCTTAAATGATTTTTTTTTTAAAAAAAACCCATTTATAGTTAATAAAGTAAATGTGAAATTCATCTCTGGAGTTACAGTTGATCCCAAGATAATTTTGTGTTTCTTCTAAGAAAGTATGAGAGAGAAAGTTGAGTATTTTTGTTTTTGATTTTTGGGTTCAAGTTTTAAAAATCACTTTCGTTGAATTGATATGGGGATGGGGTGTGTTGTGTTGTGAGTGAAGCCCCATTTCCAGCCCAGCCGACCATGGCACTCCCGTGAGAGGGACAAAAGGGAAAATATATTTAATAGTAAAAGAATCACCACCATTATCCTGCGCACCCTTCCTTCTCTTATCCTACACCCACCACTACCCCTGTTCACTCCCTGCCTGGTCTCCTCAATTTCCGAAGGGGACCCCTCCTTTGCAATGCAAACCTCTAATGATAACCGTTTAGTACACGTTGTGGCACTCGCCACAAATTTCTGTGACCCCATTTGTACCTGATGTTGTTTAGTCGCTCTCTAACCGCTTTTTCACGCCCTGATCTGCTTGGATTTGGGCTTATTTTGATGAAAAACCAAGACCCATTTGCGTTTATTAGCCGTGATTCTCGTATTCATTCTCAGTCAGATCTGGGTCTCTGTAAAGATGTATGCTTTCCAGTTCTCTTTTTTTCCTTTTTCTCTTTTATGGGTTTGTTATTCTTTGCTTTAGTATCTTTCTTACTTTTGGTTGTGCATTTGTGGCAGATTTATTGCAGAGAAAAGGATCTCTCTTTTTGAGGAGCTGGTGTTATTCCTTTGAATTTTGGGGTACATGAATGCCAAGGCTGTCAAATGTGCTTTAGTTATGTGAAAAATTGTGTCAATGTGGTCTAATTTGTGTAGTGTGGATGGATGTATGTGAGTCAGAGCAAGCATTGCGGAAGCACACGGCGGTGGAGACCCCAAGACCACCGTTGGTTCCGGCTGAAAAGAACAATGCAGTCACCACCCGGCGCCCTCGGACGAGGGACGTTAGTTCTAGGTACAAGTCACCTTCTCCGGCAACGCCTGCCAGTCCCCGGCGTTTCCCTTCTCCAAACGTCACAAGAACATTCCCTTCTCCATCATCCCATTTGGTACCTCCTAAGAGAGCCCACTCTGCTGAGAGGAAGCGGCCCTCCACGCCCCCTTCCCCATCTAGGCCGTCCACACCAGTCCATGATTCAGCTGTAGATATTCAATTGTCATCCAGAAGGATAGGGAATGGTCGGTCACCAGAGAGTTTATGGCCTTCCACAATGCGTAGTTTGAGTGTTTCATTTCAATCTGATGCCATATCAATTCCTACCAGCAAGAAGGAGAAACCAGTAAATACTCCTTCAGACCGCACTCTGCGGCCGTCATCGAATGTGGCACACAAGCAGGTGGAAACACCTACTTTTCCAAGAAAACCCACGCCAGAGAGGAAGAGGAGTCCTCTTAAAGGCAAGAATGCCCCTGATCAGTCTGAGAATTCTAGGCCAGTTGATGGTTTACATATCCGACTGATAGATCAGCATCGATGGCCAAGTAGAATTGGTGGGAATGTATCTTCCAATGCATTGAGTAAGAGTGTGGATCTCGGTGACAGGGCAGTCAAGCCTTTAAGTACCCCAGTTCCGGGAATTGGGTTATCTTCGATGAGGAGAATGGTTGCATCTGATGGAATGGGTAAACTTTTACCAAAGTCTGCTAGTGATGCTGCGAGGCTATTATCACTTGATGGAAGTTCTAGAGTAGGATTTGAGGCAAATTCAATTAATGATAATACACCACGGGTACTTGGACCTCACAAGTCTGTTTCTACAAGTTTATCAGATAGAACTACATTAATAACACCTGTAGTTAGATCTCAATCGTTGCCTTCTCCTATAGCACGGCGACCATCACCTAGTAGGAGCTTAGTGGTGTCATCTTCTTTTAGTAAAGGTGTCAGTCCATCTCGGACAAGACCATCAACTCCTCCTCCTCGAGGGATTAGTCCATCTCGGATTCGGCCAGCCAATTCTTCTAGTCAATCCCATACTACTACTTCTGTGCTCAGTTTTATTGCGGACGTTAAAAAGGGAAAAAAGAGTGCAAGCTACGTAGAAGATGCTCATCAGCTGCGGCTGCTATACAATAGATTTTTGCAATGGCGATTTGCAAATGCCCGGGCAGAGGCTGTACTTTATATGCAGAAAGTAACAACAGAGGTAGGATTTTGATCTCTGTGGAATTAGCAAACTCTTTGATAATGTAGGTCTTCTAGACTTTTCCATATGTTTTCTTGTTCTATCTTATAGTATCATATTTTCAGTAAAAATAATCCTGATGACTTGTATGCACAAACACACAAGCCCTTGTGAAAAGTGAAAACACACATTCACTTCAGATTCTCTTGTTCATTGATTTGCAGTCCCTAACCATTAGTTTTGTTTTTATGATGCAACGGAGTATTTTTGTATGATTTACACAGTAGAGGTATTGAAGGTTAGAATATAAAGAAAAACTAAATTGTTGTGATAGGTTAAGCGGTTTAGTCTTGTAAAGAAGACTCGAGTACTTTTTGAGGGTTTTATAAAAAATGTTTTACTTATTACAAAGTGAAGTTAATATCTGGTATTCTCTAGTTATAACTTTCAATATTCAAATTTGTAGTGCCACTGTGCTGTACTTGTCTTTTCTTGTTAAGCATTGATGTTTGGATTAAAACATAATTTTCTTTTACGTTATGTGTTTTATCAAAACTCTACCCGATGGTGCAGAGAACTTTATTTAACGTTTGGAACACTACACTAGAACTGTGGGATTCAGTGATCAGGAAAAGGATCAATCTCCAACAGCTGAAGCTAGAGCTTAAGCTGAACTCAGTTTTGAATGATCAAGTAATGCCTCTTGTTCTCTTTGATCTTATTATATCATTAACAACTTCTATTTAATCAAATTAATCCACTGATAGCTAATAGTTAATAGTTAATATATTCACGGCACTCCAGGAAGAGTAAGACTGGAGTAAGTGGCTGTCTGTCAAGGGATAGTGTTAACATATCCAGCACTTTCCTGTGAAAGGCCTTACTAAGGTTTCAGGCCTGCTCTTGTGGTAAGAGGTCATGTGTGGCATTGAGTGCTAAATCCGTGTTGGAAACTTGCATCTGCGTCAAAATAGATATTTGAATATGATGCACTTAAAGTGCTTTGTGCAGTTTTGGAGAAATATAGTTTTATATTGCTGACAAAATTCTGCTTAAACCATCATCTAGTCGGTGCACTATGCAAATGGGATGCCTTTGATGAAATTAGGTTCTGCCCTGTGAATTTGCTATGTTTTAGAGGGTCCTGAGCTGGTCTTGTTTTTCCAGCATTACAGAACTAATTTAGACAGCAACCCAGCTGTTCAAGAAGTGGAGGAAGTTGTTGATGCCAAAGGCCAAAACAATTGTCTTGAACTATATTTTAAGTCATGTTCTGTCCAGCAACAGATAAAATAGCTCCATTGCACTGAGAAAGTTGTTCATGTAAAATGTACTTTCCAGGGATACCTTGCTTAGTCTAGAAGCTTTCAAGTTCTTTGAACTTGTGGTTCTATTTTCATGTCCTATTTATGTCTGAATGTAGTTTGGTACTTACCTATAATGTCAGTTATTAAGTGATACCTTTTCTAAGTGCTTGCGTGTATGATGATTGGTTCAGATGGCCTACCTCGACAATTGGGCTTTACATGAAAGAGATCATATTGATTCTTTATCTGGGGCTGTGGAAGATTTAGAGGCAAGCACTCTCCGACTACCAGTAACTGCAGGGGCATGGGTATGTTAGGTTGTAGAAATTCATTGGATTTGATTTCCGATAAGACAACTCTTTTCCCTCATTTTTACAATTTGTACTTTTACAGGCAGATATTGAATCATTGAAGGCTGCTATTTGCTCGGCAGTTGATGTGATGCAGGCAATGGGATCATCTATATGCTCTTTGCTCTCAAGGGTGAGATTTGTGTTGATGTGGTTTTGTTCTGCTTATATTGTAATGCATGTGCAATGCATAACAGAAATTTAGCTTTCCCTCACTTCTTTGTCACTCAACTAGTCTCTTTGGATAACAGTGCTTTAATAAGGCAGAGAAAGTCAATGGATAAGATCTTCATTTGCTTGCCATCTTTGTTCTTTTTTATGCATAAGAGCGCATGTGTCTACTTCTATTTGAGCTTTTTCATGATCACTTTTGAGTTTTAGGACCGTGCTGCTCCATTTTTTTCCCTCTCCACTTTTTAGTAAGATTTAAACCTTAGATCTACCCCAACTGCATTTCACTCTTTCACCGCTTGGGCCAATACCCAAGTGGCAAGGCCTGTGCTACTGTAGTGGGTACACAATGTCCCGACTATTACATCAAGATGAACACATCCAGTGCATAATTCTTGATGCTGAATGCTACCTTCAATATTGATGTGTTCTAGGTGGAGGGCATGAATTGTCTGGTTTATGAACTTGCTGTCGTGGCAGCACAGGAGAAAGCAACGCTTGATGAATGTGAAGCACTATTGGCTTCAATGGCAGCTATGCAGGTGAGATAATGATATATGATTGCATGTGTAAAAATGAAAATCTTCGTGCTTGGGCCCATAATATCTTCTGGGTGTCTTGTTGATGAAAAGAATATTATAAGGAGGCAAATATTGCCACTATTTTACACTTTCATTAGTAATTAGCGCTTCAATTTTTTAAGTTGAAACCTTATGCGTCAGGGGCTGTCAAAAATCAACAAGTAGTGTTGAAAGCTCTCATTCTGAAGTCAAAAGGATTCAGATAACGTTGAATAATTATTTTGACAACAATACTAATCATTCGTCTCACGGGATGGGATGGATAGCTTTCTTATGACTTATTTTGCCTTTTTTCATGTCAGCCTATTTTTCTTCTCATTAATCTATTGATGCATTTTACTTCTATTTGCTTTTGTTAAGTCCTTACATCTTTGGGGGAAATCTTACGAAGTGATCCAAAATTTTCGGAACATATTATCCTCTGAGAAGTGGAGGATCAGGTTTCTCTGGTCCTTTTGACAGTGGTTTTGTAAGTGCAATTGCAGTCCCAGTAGTATTTTGTCATGTAGCAATTGAAGAAGTCCCATACATGCATATGTCTTCCATCAAATTGGCTGGCATAGATTGTCTTCTATTGCCATGACTTAGTAGGAAGTTCGTCTCTCTGGAAATTTCATTCTGCACCCACTATGACTCGTAATAGAGCTTGTAACTTGAATTATTACAAGTGTTTTTCAAATACACATTGTCCTTGTTCCTCAACATTGCATGCAAAGCAGAATTTCTGAGTACTTTTGGGTTGAAGCAGGTTGAGGAATACAGCCTTAGGACACATCTCATACAAATGGAACAAGATTTGGGGAAGGGTAAGCAGCCAATCTTGGCAATCAAGACACCTCCTAGACCCTGACCGCCGCTAAGCTAACAACTTACCGCCTTGTCTGCTCGGTTCATTGTGAATGTAAATTCATTTTTTTTTTTTTTAATTAAATTTTCATTTTAATCTTTGATGAGAATTTTATTGCATTTTATCTCTTTTTTTTTTCACTACAAAAGAGCTATTGGCTCCATCCTTCCACTTGTAATTTTTGTATTAAGCAAATGAAAAGAAAATGAAAAGGAAGCAAAAAAGATTGAAATTCAATGTAGAAGTAAAGTTGAAAGGGGGAAATTAGAAAAGAAAGTGTTTCAGAAGCAAATATCTTGTTTTTTTCATGGATACAGGTTTGACATATTTCCTTTCAAATTTAGATAAGCCATCATGTTCTTAAGCTTTGTGATTGGGTACCTTTTAGGATGTCTCTTCAAAAGGAAGGGATCAACTGTAATTAATTGCCTGTATTCCATGGGGTTTATCTGTCCGAATATGTGGCCTTACACCTCGGGTTGCCTAGTACTTGCTTCGACATGTGGGCTCTATCGGAATCCTCTCTCATTAGCTGCATGTAAGAGCATTAGCAGCAGCTTCCCTTAAAGTTTTCTTTAATGTAGGGAACAAAACCATTTTTTAGTTCCCTATTTAAATGCACTCTAGAGCAGCTTCCCTTCATCTTTTCCTATATGAATTAAATACTATTTAAATTAAATGCTAGAAGAAAGAGAGAGGAAAGAGAAATCATTTAAATATTGTTTTAAACAAATAGTAAAGAGAGAGAGGAAAGAGAAAGTTTTTATATTAAAATAATGCTAAGTGAACTATTTTTTGTTCCCTAGATGAAGGGAACCAAAAGTGATTCCCTTCGTGTTTCTATAGTTTAGGGAACACTTAGGGAAGCTGCTGCAGGGACTTTTTTGTGTTTTTTTAACAGTTTTTCCTACACTAGGAAAGGGAATGAGGTTTAAGAGAAGCTACTCCTAATGCTCTAATACGGTTAACTTCTTGCGCATGATCCAGATCCAAATCCCCTTTTTTCAGTATAATGAAATAGGTAATGTCTGGTCTTTTATCCATTTTCATAATCTTGGGCCATTATTGCCCTGAAGGCTTTTCATCTCCCAGTAAAATTGGTAGGGATGGACTTGGCAAATACTTAATACTAAGAGCATTAGCAGCAGCTTCCCTTAAACTTTTCTTTAATGTAGGGAACAAAATCATTTTTTAGTTCCCTATTTAAATGCACTCCACAGCAGCTTCCCTTCATCTTTCTCTATATGAATTAAATATTATTTGAATTAAATGTTAGAAGAAAGAGAAAGGAAAGAGAAATTATATAAATATTGTTTTAAACAAATGGTAGAGAAGAGAGAGAGGAGAGATAAAGTTTTTATATTAAAATAATGCTAAGGGAACCATTTTTTGTTCCCTAGATGAAGGGAAGCAATAGTGGTTCCTTTGGTATTTCTATAGTTTAGAGAACACTTAGGGAAACTGCTGCATGAATTTTTTTTGTGTTTTTTTAACAGTTTTCCCTACACTAGAAAAGGGAATGAGGTTTAAGGGAAGCTGCTGCTAATGCTCTAACAGAGCTCAAAGTTTCATCTCAGATCTCCATGTGCATGGTTTAACTAGTAATTTCAAAACTGCATTTGCTAATTTACCCATTCATTTTCACTTGCATGAGCTTAATGGCCAGGATTAGGCTTAGGTACGGTAAAACACTATACAATGTGCTGTAGTAGTTTTTCAATAGTTTAGGTTCAATTTCATGCTCTCTTTCTCATAGAAAACTTAAAATTCAATCTAAACTGTTGAAAAAATGGCAAGTAGTTTTTTTTTTTTTTAATAGCAAATAAGCCAAATCGAATGACTAATAAGGGTGTATAAGCAATTGTGATTGTGATTGCGATTGCGATTGCGATTATTTCTTTTTATTCGAAACCACTTTAGGCGGTTATTATTTTTAAATAACCACAACCGCTAGGCCAGTTAGCGGTTAATCACGATTACCAGTTATGCGGTTATTGAAGGCTAATTATTAATGGCTAACCACTTTTTAAGGTCGTGTTTGTTAATGTTTTTGTTTTATGTTCTTAAAATAAATATATTAACAAACAATTCAAAACACAAAACACAAAATACAAAAACATTTCTTAAAACAGTTTTCACCTTTACCTAACATAAAAACACTTATTCAAAAAAAAAAAAAAAAACCAGTTCGTAAAACACATTAATAAACATACTCTAATCTTCAAAATGCAATCATGTACGCACAATATTATAAGAACCATAAGCCAAGACTGCTCCAAATCCGACGATGCTGACCAGATGGTGGATTGAATTGTCAAGACCAACTCCCTTGTCAAAGAAGCTATATATTAAATCATAGATAAATAAATATTAATTTTGAAGGTAGATAGAATTGTAATGTTTTATGGACAAGATACTGATTTTGGAGAAATTTTCAGGAACAAACTGATATTTATGGTGATAAATTTTAGTTCATAAAATTTGAATTTACTATTAAGGAGTTTATTATAGGTTTTGATTTTATTTAAAATGATTTAAAAGAGTTAGTTATTTAATTTGAAATAAAAGAGATTTTCGTAGATTTAATTTTACATTTCAAACTATTATGGACTTAGTAATAGACAATAAAAAAAAAAAAGACAAGCAAAAGTTGCTAAAACAAGTGTTGTTTTTGTAGTTTAAAGGACAAGAAAGGATATTTTTGTAAAGTACAAAGTAGGTGAAGGGCTTTTAAAGAAAAGGATTTCAAAGAAAGAAAAGATAATAAAAGATAAAAATAAAAAACAAACAAACAAACTCACTTCACGTGAAAGTTGTTGGGTTTCTTTTTAACCCAATAAAATAAAAGGGAATGCTTGTTGGGAACAAGGGGGAGACCTTTCCTCCTTGTATTTTCACAGAGGGAGCAACGTTGCTCCCTGCGTGTGCGACAGTGCGAAACTCTTAAACATTTATTTTGTTAAAATTACAGGTGGTTCGGTGTTAGATACTTACGTCCATCACTTTAAAGGGCCCTTAGGGCTATATTATGCTCATTAACTTTAATTTGTCTACAATAAAAAGGTCTCTATTTATAGGGTATAGGATGAATATAAGTTTAGTAATCAAATCTCTCTTAGATTTGATTACAATTAACTCTAAATAGAGAATATTACAATATCACCCAAATATGGAATATACGGAAAATATAATATATATTCTAACATATTTTATGATTTACTGTTTAATATTGATTTTTATGAGGGTTTTTATTGTAAGAAGGGAAGGGAAAATGATAAGCATGATTCTTTTAGTTTTGTTTAAGTAGTATATCTAGTGACATTGGTAGATTATGAAACTTAGATAACATATTTTCCATGACAGTTTGTTGTTGGCTCTTTTGTAAGTGGTTTAGCATGCAAGTTTCAATTTTTTTTCTGTCTTTTTTTACAGGCTATATTCATTGAGGAGGGGATTGTGTCAGTGAAAAAACCTATTAATTGTTAACAGATGGTCATAAAGCGGCAGATTGTCACCACAAGCTTATCACTGGAAAACAGAAAGGTATAGATTGGAATGTCGTTCCCTTTTGCAGGTCAATGATTTTATTGTCTTAATTAAATTTTCCTATAATTTTTTTTTTTGTGATCTAATTTCCTTATCTGCAGTCTAGGAGAACATTCTACCGGGGAATGGGCGGTTTTGGGAATTCAAAATGTGTTTGTTGGTAATGAATATTATTTAGCTAATTGATCTTTTTAATTCTTTTGAAATCTTAATATTTTTTATTTTATATCTTATTTGATATTATCATGAATTTGCATTTCTTTATTTGGAAGATTTTGTATAATGTTTATGAAAATATTGGTAGCACCCCTTAAATATTGAGTTTTTATTTTGCCATTGGTTAGGCTTTGAGACTGCATATTCTCCTCTACTATAGCACCAACAGCACAGGAATCCTACCTTCAGAAGGGCTATTTTATTTGGTATGTCAAAATTGAGTTCTTTTACGAAATAGATAGGTCTAACATTTTTAATTTGCTACTCTATGGTTCCGAGTTTTCTTTTTTGAGTTTCTTTGTTAGTCTATACTATCTAAGTTGGCTTTCTTAGATAGTATATATGTTTTTTAAATTTGCAGGTCACACCTTGCCTTTTAGGATGAGATGAGATGTATTGTGCGCTAACCACAGAAGATCCGAAGATCCCAAGACAAAGATGAGTGGTTCATGCCATCGTCCTCAACCCCAACCGAAACTCCATAGGATGGGAAGCGTAGATAATAGAAGAGAATATTAAAGGAATATTTATTATTAGCAATGATGACATCCTGCCTCCTTCACACACCAACTTACTTAGAACTTCAGCAAACTAGGCCTATGTTTCTACACAAGACCATTTGGAGAGCTGAACTGTATTACTAAGATTCGNATATCTTATTTGATATTATCATGAATTTGCATTTCTTTATTTGGAAGATTTTGTATAATGTTTATGAAAATATTGGTAGCACACCTTAAATTTTGAGTTTTTATTTTGCCATTGGTTAGGCTTTGAGACTGCATATTCTCCTCTACTATAGCACCAACAGCACAGGAATCCTACCTTCAGTAAGGGCTATTTTATTTGGTATGTCAAAATTGAGTTCTTTTACGATATAGATAGGTCTAACATTTTTAATTTGCTACTCTATGGTTCCGAGTTTTCTTTTTTCCTTTTTTTTTTGGTTTCTTTGTTAGTCTATACTATCTAAGTTAGATAGTTCTAACATTTTTAATTTGCTACTCTATGGTTCCGAGTTTTCTTTATTTCTTTTTTTTTTGGGTTTCTTTGTTAGTCTATACTATCTAAGTTGGCTTTCTTAGATAGTATATATGTTTTTTAAATTTGCAGGTCACACCTTGCCTTTGGGGATGAGATGAGATGTATTGTGCGCTAAACACAGAAGATCCGGAGATCCCAAGACAAAGATGAGTGGTTCATGCCATCGTCCTCAACCCCAACCGAAACTCCATAGGATGGGAAGCGTGGATAATAGAAGAGAATATTAAAGGAATATTTATTATTAGCAATGATGACAGCCTGCCCCTTCACACACCAACTAGGCCTATGTTTCTACACAAGACCATTTGGAGAGCTGAACTGTATTACTAAGATTCACCTAATATGTGTTTGTTAAATGATTAGGAATGTTTATGTTTTTGTACCATCCTACTAAAAACAAGATGAGTTGATTGGTAGATATGAAGTCGTACAAGATATAGCTGATATAGACACACATTTCTACTGTGGTTTTTGTATGTGGAAGCAGAGAGAAAGAGATTTTCGATTTCATAGTGGAATGCTTTCACGTTATTTAGAGATTATGTGGGTAAACAATAAAAAGTTATTAACTGTAATTTAAAAAGTAAAAAAAAAAATGTCTAATTCAAGACTGAAATTTATGATGAGGTATGGATAATATAGCAATGAGCCCTGATTTTGGAGCGAGGCAAAAAACAAATCAAAGATGAGAAGGTTCACGTTAAGACACTGTTGGAAAGCATAAAAATGCAGGTTGATATTTCACAACGTCTGATATAAAGAACGGAGTTTTCTGAAAATTATAGAGCTCTTAACGAAGGCAAATTACTAGAAATAATGCTAACTAGAATATTTCTTTATTATAGAACAAGCATCATGCCGGAATCAGGACAATGACAAGTACGAACAAGACATGCGACTTCGTGCCTGTGACCATCCAATCCGGAGATGTGTGTGTCTCCATTCCATTCCTTATTCCATTTAGACTATAAATATAGTATGACATCCTTGCTATGTAAATCTGCCTACTCGTCATTTTAAGAAAACTAAAGTGACCAAGTGGAAATTATTGTCCCTATACTATTTTGTTAGCAAACTATGATTTATTTAGTTTATAATTACACCATCCTCGCACACAATCAATCATCTAGATATTAGAGTAGGAATAGGGACGAATACTGATTTAGCATGCTCAAAGACACTAGAAACAGACACTTAAGCGAAAAACAACAAGAGTCTATATAACCATGACAATGTGACGCAAGCTAGCAATAGAAGACTCTGACATATTACCATTTAATCAAGTCCTTGGTTCCATAAGCTCTCTATCTGACACGAAACAGACTTAATAGTTGGTGTTGAATTATAATAGGTTACATCAGTAAATCATAGTAATTTAGTGTAATCCATCTTATTACATCAACCCAGAATTATAAAGAAGGATGTGCCTATAATTATTCTCATTCTCATTACACTACCTAACCAATAAGATTTTCACAACTATTTAGCGCTACACTAATTCTACCGGTTATAATGCTTATAATAATTATTTCTCCATATTGCGAGCTCAGGTATAACCATTAGTCCTACTCATTCTAATACATATGTCAAATATACTGCAGTTTGTTGCTCTCTCTTTAAACTTCATGAGATATTAGAAAGCTAACGATTATATACAACAATCGTGATAGATAATCAGTTAGTTCTCCGTGGCACATACAGGTTAAAGGACAATCTCATCCTTCAACCATCCTCCCACTAAAAATTCACCATCTCTGCACTCAAACCAAACACTTTAAAGAGCATTTTGAATCTTTGATATAAAATTGACCATTGGGAAGCATTCTTTCTGAGCTTCCTCAATTATTTCCTGCATATTATTGCTTCAATTTGAGTTTTCTATCCTTCGACATTTCTTCCTGAGCTTTGTGAGCTTTTCAAATTCAATGTCTCCACTCTTGAATTGTATTTTCAACATATTTTTTCTGATGCCTATCTGCATCAGGGACCTCTGATGCCAAAAAGAAAAAAAAAAAAAAACCAGCATTGCAAGATCCATGGAATTACAACTTCTAGAGGTGGAAATGCATCAACTGTAGTCCTATGTGGCACATCACTATTATGGAAGATTATGGCAACATTTATTCAATGCATAGGCTAGAAGTTCAGGGTTTATTAAAGTAGGAATAAGCATAAATTATTCTGCGGACTCATGCTCTTCTCTGAACAATTCTATGACAATAGACCCTCATCATATTGCCATGAAAATAATATTGGTTGGTTTCTGTAACATGATAAATTTGAAGAACATAACTGCATAAAAATGAAGACAAAATAGCTAAATATATTAACTAGGGGAAACTACGTTTAACCCCCCCCCCCCCCTCCTCTAACTTTATCATTTTTGCAATGTTCTCCGAATTTATTAGCGTTACAATGACCCCCTTCAGCGATCCAAAATAACAAAAATATTTGGGAGAAACATTACAAAAATGATGGTAGTTAGAAGGGGGTAAATGTAGTTAACCCTACTAACTAAAATGACTTTGCATCTACGAAAAATGCAGAAACATAGATGAATCGAACCAATTTATTGAAAAGAATTAGAGAACATAACCAACCTGTATTCTATTAATTAGTTCTTGAGGATGCTCAATCTGCAAACCAACCTGTTCAGAATGTTAGATGCTATGAACATAATGATAATTTCACAAGCTCAAGAATCAAACCCAATACGCAAGTATTTTTCCACTAAATGGATGCCAAAATCAAACAATCATGAATTTTGAAATTCGAAGTACAAATGTTTAAAACAATGAGAAGGGAACATCTTCATTTTCAATTTAGCATCATGTAGACCTTTTCTTCCAACGCTGGGTGGTCAGCAACATAGATTTGTTCTTACAATCTTAAGCAACAAGAGCCATATCCATGCTCATAATTCTTCAAGCTTCACCTACACTAAGTGATAATATAAGAGAAGGGGAAGGTCAGTATGGCCAGTATGCCATATGTATACAAAGACTTTGAGATCCCAAAAATCATATGATATGATACATCTACTCATTTGAGAAAATCTTCGCAAATTATCACATGCCTCATTAGGGCATAAAATAATTTAGCAAACTACTTCAATGCACAAAATCCCCATACTCTATTTTGCTAACACATAAAGATCAAATATATAACAGTAATTGTAACATAGAGCAGTGTTTTCCACAACTGGCAGTGAATTCAAACTGCCTAGAAAGCATGCCCAATTGCCACTTTTGGTTAAAGAACAGGGCCTCACCAATCACCAGTTCACCACATAAGAATGGCTGAGGGTGAGACTGAGTCCACATGCATTATTCTATACTTCAAATTTCTATCTCAGTGAAGGAAGATTCATTCCAGTTCTATATATAGCAAAAATGCCGAGCTCTCCGTCCGGTGAAAGAAGATTTATTACCATATCTGCAGCACTAGCATCCATCTAGTAGGTTGTTTGTGTCTAACAGATCTTATATGCATACATCTCTGAGTATGCTAATACTGCCACCCACAATCAATGCCAGTGCTGCAGTGCCGACAAAGACCTCCTCTTCTATAGTTGCCAAAACTAGTTTTGGACACACATCAGATGAACAGACAGGATTCACATTGCTACAAGAACAATATGTTTAGTCATAATATCTCCAGAGAAGTGAACAATAAGAGGAAAGCCCATAGGCTTAACAAGATACTCATCTGAAGACACCACCTCAGTTTGCCAAAAAATATTCCATTTTATTTCTTTCCATCTTCTAGATTTTTTAAATAATTTGAACGGAAGAATTTCCAGAAAGGATTTTACCCAAGTGATACTCGGAAGTTTTGGAGATGGAAACAAAGTGGGTATACATGTGACTGATATACAGGCAACCGTCTCCAATGGGCAAACACTCATGACCCCATGCATACATATTGACATTATAAAATTGCTTAATTTATCCAAACATAAAAAAGAAGCAAAATCTTTTGGGAGCAAGACCATATTATGAGAAAGAAGCCCCTAATATATATCACGTGCACAATGCCCAACAGCTAGAACAACCTCATCATATCCCAACTTCTGGCTATTGAACTGCAATTTTTTTCTTGAATCAGAGACTTTAACCCCCACAACATGTCCATCCTCTACAAGCAGATCGTCTATGTCCCAAACTTGATTGTGACCTTAAAAAAGAAACCTTTTACAGTAAAATCTGAAAATATGTGCTACTAATCCCAAGTGAACCTGATATATTAATACATTCATTTGTTTCTAATAGATGTTGCCGAAAGTTACAAAGCAAAGGAATCAACCTATCCGTCCCCAAGTGAGGCTTACCATCAACCAAAATATTTTTCAGAGCTCCAAAGTGTACTAAAGTTTTCATAACCTGAGACAATAAATACTGTGAGTAAACTAATAAAGGGAATGTTGAAAAGTCTACAGTTTCATGGTGGCAGAACAAACTGTCAAAAGTTGAGATAGAAGATTGATCCCATTAATATCCTTGCCAATGGAATGCACATTGTTAATTTTGAGAAAATGATGCGTCAACCAAGAATATGAAGAGCAAAAGACGGCATCACATTTTTATCAAACTGTCCAGTATGTGCAGTATGATATTTGAAGGAAGAAAATGAAGACATTCGCTTGACCAATACAAATAGCCACCTCCATGGTATCACCCACAGCTATTCTTTTAGCGACAACAACATTTGTCAAATTCTACATGCAAGTCTTTCTCACTTTTTTTTTTTCCAATATCTTAATAGGTCCACTGCCCAATCATTTGGCTGAGTTTTGTTTTCTTTGAGTTCAAATTAATCAAAATTATGTGCTTGGAAAGATGGTACAGGAGGCTTGAGGTAAACTAATGATAAAATGATCACATTTAACAGTAGAAAATGGCTCTGTTGTGTCCTGGGAGAGGCAAAAGAGCTCCCTAAATTGGCATTACTCATTTTTCATGAATAGCACCCAACAATTCAAAAAAGTAAACCAATCAGGGCTAAAATATGAGTTGATGTATAAACTAATATGTTATGTTCAATCTTACTGAGCATCTTCACTGAATAAACCATCTTGTAGTTAAACTACAGATTCTTATACAGAATAGTGAGCTGTTATTGTTTGTCCACATGCATGACTTACTGAAAACACTGCCAGAAAATTTTATTTTAATTCAAAATGGCAAACAACATTTTTACAAATTACCTTTTCCAGGAGTGTGAGAAGTGGAGACAGTTTCAGCACAATGTCACAACAGAAAATTTTACATGTTATGAACTTTTTTTTGATAAGTAATAAGCTAATCTCATTAAAAGCATAAGGCGCTCCTAAGTACACAAGAAGTATACAAAATGAAACGCCTAACTAGGAGGAGTAACATGTTATGCAAATGTGTCTAATTTGATAAAAGAAAACAAAGTACAAGTATAGAAGTGGAGTCCTTACCGCCAGAACACTGCCACTGTTTCTTCCAATTCTAGTTACCAGCTTTCCAGATACCTGCAGCACCCTGCCATGTATAAGTCTTTAACAAATGAATCAAAGCTCAAAAGTAAAATAAATAACGAAAAATCACCAGAAAAATGAACAAGAAATAGAAAAAGAATAATGAAAGAAAAACAAAGACATCCATGTGAAATTTATCTAAAGTTACAAATAACTAACTTGAACTTACAGCTACACACTAATTTGTAGCTTGGCGTAAGATAAAAACTATGAAAAGCCAAGCTAACTTTGACCATTGCTTCCACAAGTTTAGACTATGCAAAAACCAGGCCGCATATTTGGTCCAAGATGCCTACCTCTCAAATTATTTGAGCAGGGCATAATTTAACTAATTCCAAATGAAAAGGACAATTAGATGATCTTATCTCTAAGTGACAGAGAATAAATAGCAAGATCACTTATTCCAAATCATTGAAATCAATACATACAGACAACACTAAGGAAATTTGCTGCTGGAAAACCATTGAGTAGTTAACTCATATGCAATGTCGGCTAAAGCAAAAACTAGAGAATCAATTCAAAAGTTAGACTATGAGTCAACCCTCTTAGAGAAGATTTGTCAAAACCTGAATATTTCTCAAGCCCACGGAGACTTGATAGCTGCTCGGTAGTAGCTGCAATATTTTCCTCCATACCACTGCTGGTAGCCTGGTACTCTCCACATTTGTTCCCCCACCACACCCCTCAACCGTGAAAAGCCCATAAATGGACCCCTTTTCAGCACACCCAACAGAACCGTGATGGGGCTGTCCATCATGCAGCCCAAAGCCCGGCCCACCCGCATCCACTTGACCCACTAAAGGACCGTGGTGTACGCCACCCTCTGCCGTTTTACGACAGAGGAGACTCCCTTCACCTCCGAAGTTTGCCTTAGCTAAGCAAAGCACAAAAAGAAGGACCTCATCAATGTTGGAAAGTTCCAGATTTGGTTGGTCATTGGAGTGATATTTCGTTGCTTTGGTTGGAAAGCGTAGTACGACGTCGTTGCCTTCTTTTGAAATTTGAATCTGGACTATGAATGTTTTTAACAGCAGATGTGTGTAAGCCGGATTCTTCGAGAACAATCAAAGACAGATAATGATTAGCAGAAACATAGCGACGGCTTGTTGTGCACCACGCGGGCGGAACTTCTTCCTGGACCTCCTCAACAAGGCCACCACTCTCTCTCACCTCTCGCAAACCCACGCCCAGGTCATCCTTCACGGCCAGCACCACGACCTTGCCACCCTCACCAAACTCACTCACAAGCTCTCCGACTTCAAGGCCATCCACCACGCCCGCCGTCTCTTTCTCTCCACCCCCGAACCCGACCTTTTCCTCTTCAACGTCCTCATCAAAGGCTTTGCCACCAACGACTCGCCTCAGTCTGCCATTTTGCTCTATACCCATTTGAGAACAAGGACTAGTCTTAAGCCTGATCTATATACTTACGCCTTCGCCGTATCGGCCGCCTCGGATTTAAAGTCTGAGAGATTGGGGATTTTGTTGCACGCAAATGCGATTGTTGATGGGTTGGGATTCAATTTGTTTGTTGGGTCCGCGGTGGTTGACATGTACTTCAAGTTTTCACGGGTTGAGATGGCGAGGAAGGTGTTCGATTTAATGCCTGAGAGGGACACGGTTCTGTGGAATACGATGGTAACTGGGTTGGTGAGAAATTGTTATTTCGGAGATTCCATAGGATTTTTTTCGGGATATGGTTAAGGGAGGTGTGCAATTGGATTCGACGACTGTGGCGACTGTGCTTCCAGCAGCAGCGGAATTGCAGGAGTTGGAAGTGGGGATGGGGATTCAGTGCTTGGCTTTGAAAGTCGGGTTTGAACGTGATGTGTTTGTGATTACGGGTTTGGTTTCGTTGTATTCAAAATGTGGTGATATTGACACGGTGAGGTGGTTGTTTGGGCAGATTGGTCAGCCGGATTTGATATCTTATAATGCAATGATTTCTGGGTACACTTGCAATGGCGAGACTGAATCTTCAGTGATGCTATTTGGGGAACTGCTTGCTTCTGGGCACAAAGTCAATTCGAGCACATTAGTGGGGTTGATTCCTGTATTTTCACCCTTCGGGCATCTGCAGCTCACTCACTGTATTCATGGTTTCTGTGTTAAATCTGGTGTTGTTTCACATGCTTCTGTTTCAACTGCATTAACTACTGTTTATAGTAGAGTAAACGAAATTGAATTAGCACGGCGGCTTTTTGATGGAACTCCAGAGAAAAGTTTGGCATCTTGGAATGCTATGATATCTGGTTATAGCAAAAATGGGTTCACAGAGATGGCGATTTCTCTTTTCCGAGATATGATACTTGAATTTCGTCCAAATCCCGTTACAGTTACAAGTATTCTTTCGGCTTGTGCTCAGCTTGGAACTTTAAGTCTTGGAAAATGGGTCCATGGCTTGATTAAAAGCGAGAATCTGGAGTCTAACATATATGTTTCAACTGCTCTAATTGACATGTATGCAAAGTGTGGGAGCATTGCGGAGGCTCAGCGATTATTTGACTTGGTGAAGGATAAAAATGTGGTAACTTGGAACGCCATGATTTTTGGTTATGGCCTCCATGGACATGGGAATGAAGCAGTAAAGCTCTTTAATGAGATGTTGCATTCTGGAGTTTCCCCAACCGGGGTTACTTTTCTATCTGTCTTGTATGCTTGTAGTCATGCTGGCTTGGTAAGGGAAGGAAATGACATATTCCATTCTATGGTCCATGATTATGGGGTTCAACCATTACCTGAGCATTATGCCTGCATGGTTGACATCCTTGGCCGAGCTGGACAATTAAATGAGGCCTTGAAATTTATAGAGAAAATGCCAGTTGAGCCAGGTCCTGCTATCTGGGGTACATTACTCGGTGCTTGCATGATTCACAAAGACACGAACCTAGCCCGTGTGGCTTCCGAAAGACTATTTGAATTGGAACCAGAAAATGTTGGATATCATGTCTTACTCTCTAATATTTACTCAGCTGACAGGAGTTTTCTAAAGGCTGCTTCGGTACGACAAGTAGTCAAGAAAAGAAAGTTGGCAAAGACTCCTGGGTGCACTCTAATTGAGGTTGGTGAGACACCCCATGTCTTTACATCTGGTGATCGGTCCCATCCTCAAGCAACAGCAATCTACAAAATGCTAGAGAAGTTGACTGGAAAGATGAGGGAGGCTGGATATCAATCACAGACTGTCACTGCTTTGCATGATGTGGAAGAAGAAGAGAAGGAGCTAATGGTTAACGTTCACAGTGAGAAGTTGGCCATTGCTTTTGGCCTTATCGCTACTGAACCTGGAACTGAAATCAGAATCATTAAGAATCTCCGGGTTTGTTTAGATTGCCATAATGCAACTAAATTTATATCCAAGGTTACACAGAGAATTATTGTGGTTAGAGATGCTAATAGATTTCATCATTTTAAAGATGGCATCTGTTCATGTGGAGACTATTGGTGAAAATTTTGTTTTTTACAGTGGTCAAGGTATGTAAGGTGGAACAAGCATCTACCTTTCCAGTTTCATACGGTAAAAGAAACTAGACCGCATCGTAAGATGCATCATCATGGCATGCAACGCCCAATTGTTCACTAGGATACTCAAACGATTCTTGCGAAAAATAGAAGAATTTAATTATTACTTATGCTCTAATATGGAAGTGAGGAAGACCAATTTCACTCCAAGCCAACACTTCTCTTAATTATACTTGGCAAGCTCTTTCGCTTTATGTTTTTATCCACTAATTTGGATTCATCTGGGTTTTAACATGAATCTTAAGCCACTGTTTTTTCTTTGTATAAATTTGAAGCTACATCAGGATATTGCTATATTGATCAGGTCTTTTTACTCCATTATTTTCGTTGAAGAAATATTTTGATTTCATTTCACGGAGAATTTGGGAAATAATAGTTCTACAAGAACACCTGACTATTTTCTCGCTTATTACATGTTCTGTGTCCTTTATGTGTTTATACCCGTGTTCATTATAGAGAGTCAGTTTCTCTTCTAGTCAATCTGTAATATTCTCTTTTTTTTTTCTGTGAATTATTTTTTGAATAATTGAATACGCTAAAAAGTTGAGTGATAATTTTTTTTAAAAAAAATAATTTTATACTGTTTCTGATTATTATATCCTTGTTTCAGTGAACAGATCAAACCCCGAATTCATTAATTTTTTTGGTATACAATTGGGTTGGAATATCATAATAATGGTTAAAAGCTTGTGACTTGATGGATTTTTTAGTGCCTTTGGGTTTTGGCGTATTCAAAACCTTCTGATGATTTGTTGATTAATTATTGTGTGTTAAAGGATTTTTTTTTTTTTCTTTCAAATTGAAATAGGTTAAATCCTCTTAATATCTTGCAGGAAATATAGGTGATGTTAGTTGGTTCTACACATGTCAAAACTGTTGTGCGATCTTTTCCTTAGATGTGCATGTGTTGTATTTTCGCAAGGAGATAGAAAGTGTTTATTGCAGTTGCTCTTCTTCCTTTTTCCCGCAGATGGTCCCCAAATAAAGCTTCGTATCAGAGGAAAATGATTGTGGAACAATTTTGTTCCCGGGAAAGCACTGAAAGTAAACAATATGAGGTACGATACATGTCACTTGAACTTTCACTCGAATTAGCATGATGGAGTTTTAAACAATTTTAGAAGTTTGTGTTTGATAATGAGACAAAAATCTGTTGCCAAGATAGACTTCACCGTCTATCCCGTTTTCTATTCTTCACGGTATTTGCCATCTTTTTTTCTTTTTCCTCTTTCTTTTAGCTTTGTTACCGCATTAGTTTTCCTGTTTCTCTATTTGTGCTAGGTTTCATGAGCTATACGCCAGTAGTGCAAATTTACTAAATAAGAAAAATTCAAAGTTTCTGATGCATGAGTTGTGAATATTGAATAATTGGCAATGTTTCGGTATCATAAGCAACAGGGGCTTTACTTCACTTACAAAACTGGGTACAAACTGCATTTACACTAGACAAAAAATTTCACTCTTTCTTTATTCATTTTTGTGCATTTCCCCTTTGTCGATTCATACACCATGCACATAAAAACAAGATTTTTTACGTATCTTTCAGAGATGTGGAGATTTTAGCAATTAATTCCACAATTCTTGGTGTCAGGTCCCTTGGTTTTTAACACAAATGGATCAATTCGGACCCAAAGCAAGGAGAAGATGGAAGCCAAAAGGATTGACCATATGACAACAATGGTAGGTGTCCGGTTCTGCCGCCCCATCAGACCTTTAAGGAATGGGTAGAGATGGACAATCACCCAGAATGCAAAAAAGAGCTTCCCAAATAGAGGTCCCCATGATTCGTATCCATTGTTTATGGCATCGGAGATCCCAGCAACAACTCCAACAAGGTTGATGATTAAGATTGTAGTTGGAGGAATTAGAAGGGTTGTCCATTTAAAGGTGTATAATTCTCCAAAATCCTCATCATCTGTTGCCTTGGATGTGACAGTGAAGTTAGTGTCAATTCCAGCTAAAACCTTCAGGAGGCCTTGGAAAACAGCAAAGAGATGTGCTGACACACCACCAATGACCCAAAATTGCTCGTTTCTCCACCATTCCTCAATGGTAACTCCACTCCATCTCAGCTCAAGAATGCCCGTAATAAAGATCGACATGAACAGGGCAATGAAGTAGAGACTCGCAAAAGTGCTTATCTGGATTATGAAGCAAATTGAGAAATAATTTTATCAGCAGACATAGCAAAAACACTTGAAACTCATTCTGGAGGTATAAACTTAGTTATTCCATTTTTCTGATTTTCATAGGATTAAGGAATGAATTAATTTCTCTTATATCTAAGGAGATGGTTATAATTCATGTAATGTTCTGTGCCTTAGATGCCATTAAGAAGTTCATAATCATCTTAGGTCCAAATATCTTCTAATTAATCATCATTCTATGTTTTGGTAAAGCAATGGCAGTTATAGTGTTACCGGTGGCATGATGAATTTATCGGTGAGCAAGCAGATAGCAGGGAGTGTACAGTAGGCAAGGAGAGGTAAGGAGGTGAAGGGATAGACTGTTGTGTTGACGTAGGAAAATCTCTCGAGCCACTTGAGTTTCCCTTCTTTGTAGCCATACCAAATAGGACAGTGGTGACTGAAAAAGATCTCAATGGAACCAAGTGCCCACCGAAGCACCTGGTTTAACCGATCTGACAGGTTGATGGGGGCTGTACCCTTGAATGCAGGTCTCTTTGGCATACAGTATATAGACCTCCAACCACGGCAATGCATCTTGAAACCCGAGAGGATATCCTCTGTGATTGATCCATAGATCCATCCAAGCTGCACATGCGAAAGTGACTTAATTCAGTTGAAGACAACCACATCTACCATCTCTGCAAGCACTTGGGATTCATAGAAAAAAATCTGGAGGCACATTGAATAGAATTGTTAAAATTACCTCAAGACCCCAATCCGTTTTGTCTTCATAGCCACAACTGATTACATGAATGGCTTCTTTGAGCAGGGCTGCCGGACTTGAGGAAGGAGGCACGCCACCCTGTTCCATTAAGGTCGAAGTCACAAAAATTGCTGACTGCCCAAATTTCTTTTCAAAATTCATCTGGGACATCAATAGCTCCTTGTCATCGTCCATTTCTACACAAATATGACCGCAAGTTAGTGAAGAAAAGATATATGCTAGGAGGGAGCAAATTCATATTGAAACAAATGTCAGTTTAATAGATTTCTTCCAGAAAGCTTTGTTCAAGTAAAATTAACAAGATAGAGATCTCCAAAGACCTTGTAGGCTTGCACCATCTCCGGTGGCCCCGTCCTTAGCATACTTTAGCTTCTTGCGGCGTCCAAAACATGGGCAGCAGTCACAGCTTACCATCTTTGGGCGCTTGGGACCTTTGGGAGGGTTATAGCCATATAAAGCTTGCCTTCTGAAAACACATCCTGTGCCCACATATACAGGACCTTGAATTCCATCTAGACCTTTCATGTTGATCTGCACAGGCAAAGAGGTAATTAAGGAACATTATCTCATCTCCTATTTGAACAATGCAGGAAAAGGTAATTTTAACAGTGAGATTCTAGCAGTGACTTACATCAAAGAAGACTGTGTTTCTGTTGGCGTATCGATCATTTGTATCAATGCCGTCGAATCTTTGAGGGAATTGGACATAGCAGACCTTCTTCCCAGTTTGGGGGTCCATCAAGAAACACATGGCCTCTCGCGCGGCTTTGCTGTTGTTGATATAGTGATCACAGTCCAAGTTTAGAATGAAAGGGGCATTGGTAAGCACAGCAGAGACCCGAACCTGAAAATTTACAAAGCATCAAAAGAAGTATCACATAAATATGAAATTTCTAAAGGTGAGGGAGTTTTGATCAAATAGAAGGCAAGAGGGTGCTTGAAAATTATATTACCAGAGCATTCATGGCGCCAGCTTTCTTGTGATGTTGAAAACCAGGCCTTTTCTCACGGGATACATAGACAAGACGGGGAAGCTCATTCCCTTCAGCATCAACTCCTCCACTGTGACCGAGAAACACCTGAATCATACCCGGGTGATCCTTAGTATTGTTTCCTGGCCACGGCGTCCCATCTTGCATGATCCACCCCTCTGGAGGAACCTTCGTGGCTTTGGCCACAAGTGCATTTACCCGAACCTTGAATTCTTCATATTCTCTCTGCCAAACACCATAAACCATAACATGGTATGTTCAACGAAATCACATAAAGTGTTGAATCCTTAGTATTGTTTTTTCTTTCAGAAAGTGTCTTGTTTGGGAGTTTGTAATAAATTGAAGTGTTTTTAAAAACGCTTAACAACATTTTTAAAAATTACGAATTTATTAACTGCATTTTAAAATCACTATTTTCTTATTTTTTTTCAAACTACACATTTTAAAACTGCTTAACCAAACCAACACATAACACTTTAGAATAGAATGGCATTGATGAGGTTATGTAGTACAGACCTTCATAGCTCGACGCTCCTTAACAAAAGTAGGCTGGACCTTGTCCTTGAGATAATCAATCTTCTCTGCAAAGTACATCTCAGGGGCTCGGGGTTCTATAGAAAATTTCTTGCAGAAAGGTACCCATTTCCGTGCAAATTCTGCAGTTTCAGACAAGGCTTCAAAGGTGAGCATGGAAGCACCATCATCAGAAATGTAGCATGAGATCTTATCAACCGGGTAGTCCATGGCCAAGATTGAAAGAACTGTGTTAGCTGTAACAAGAGGAGGTTCCTTCATGGGATCCACAGTACTGACGAAGAGATCTACTGAAGCCAGCTGATTTGGTTCACCCTCCCTCTCATACCTGCATAAGATATGATTAAACCTTACAAATAAAACATCTTCAGACATTTAGCTGCAGAATTTTAGTCTTGAAGCTCTTGGAAGATGTAAAATTTAGTTCCTTTTGGCTAGGAACAATATTCTTTAATTCAATATGAATTAACTGTTCCCATATGGGCAAAGATGTATATGATATTCTACAAAGCTGTACAACTATAGCTATTTGTAATTACATTGGTCCCTCACATGTGTCATGGATCCAATTCAATTGGATCAACTCCCAATAAACCATCAGAGTCACTTTGGCCCTTGTTCGGGATTCTATTGCATGATTTATATAAATAGAGATTCCTAACAAATTTATTGTTCAAATTGCTAATAGGTTTTTAGCAATCCGTTCACTTGTTGAAATAGATAGATCCCATAGATACTCTCTCATATTTTTTATCTGAATTACTAACAATTCAAATAAAAAATTATTAGAAATCCAAATCTAATTCATATGACTAGCTACCAGAATGATTTGTATGGCTTCCCAAAAGGGGCTTTCTATTGGGATATTTATACAGGCTATTAGGCATCAAGCACAATTAAATACTTTTTGGCTAACCCAAAAAAGAAACAAAAAGAAACTTGGTTAAACCCAGTTGAAGCTTTTTACTTCTTCTATGTATAATTTATTTTTATTATTATTATCTTTTTAAGGATAAGTGGTAATTAATTAACATGGTATCGTAACAAAATTTTCTGATTTTGAACTTTGTCTTTTTCATTTACATCTCATTTTAATTAAATATTTTACATATTAAGTTTCAAGTAAAATTTGAGCTTATACGTGAGGAATAATGTCAGATTATTAATTAAAATTATGGAAGATACCATTTCTTATCAACTTAAAATTTTAGAATAATTGGTAATTTATTAATGTAATTGCAGGCAAATTGGTGTACCTGAGTGAAAGGCGATCAAGGTAGGTCTCACGATCAATAGGGTACCATTTTGGGAACTGATCAAGGATCCATGAAATTGCGAACCAAATTTCACATATCACAGACGTTAACCAGAGCCCAAAGGCATCCTGCACCGGATTCATAAGTCTATATCGGAGGAATAAGGACAAAACAACAAGCCGGGCTATAATCACCATCCGATAAGGATTTAGTTTGCTCGAAGCAATCGGTACTTTTCTTGACAGTGGCTGTCTAGCTTCATCAATCCTGCATCATCAGTTTACATACTTGTTATAAAACGTTAGGATCTAGCCAGCCTCACTGCAAATATTAATCTACAATTTTGTCAATTTTGTAGATTAAAAGTGTAATTTTAAACTAAATTGTAAAAAATATGTTGTTTGAAGTGAGCATTTACAAAATTAAGATTCGAATATGTAGAAAAATATGAGTTTTTAAATTGCAAGTAAAGAGATTTGTTTTTAAAAAACGCTTAGAAATTGCAAGTCATGGTAGATGCAGTTGGAGGATTTGGTACACACATGGCCATGTCAGGGTCATTGTCGTCCTGTTCAGGCCCCAGGTTGCCTTGCTGCATTTTCCAGTCATCCATCTTATCTTTCCAACCATCCTCTTTCTTTTCATCCCACCTTGCACTCCCTGTATTTTGCAAGCAGCTACATGTTGTAAGTAATTATAAAGGAGCTAATTTTTGAATAAATCGAGGGAGTGGCATGCATGAATATCCAAAAAATTCAGCAGATATTTCCATCCAACCAAAATGGTACGTGATACCTACCAGGTTCAGAAACTGGATACGGATGCACCCTTTTATGCAAGGAAGAAGAGAGCATCTGCTGATCTCCATGAGCATGAGATGATATTGGAAATTCACCGCTCACCTGCATGTGTACGTGCATGCAAATAGTTTTACTTACTTGCACAGTAAAATAGTCATATATATATATATGGTCATAAGCTTTTTCCCATACCGGTTGGGATCTACCACCGGCTATTACAGGTGGGATATGGGCATTTTCGTCATCTTCAGGGCCTCTTCCATAGCTCATCTTACCATGAAGCATCGCTTCTGCAATATGGTTATGCTTGTTCCTCTCATCCTCGACTTTGAACTCGTGCTCAATATCATCCACATCCTCTTCATCTTCATCTCCCTCCACCCTTGGGCTCCCTTCACAACATTAATTTCCAACCAAAAAAAAAAGAAAAGAAAATCAGAACTCTATTTACTAAACTGTTATATAACTTGGTCGATTGAATGCCACTTCATCATACCTTTGAGACGCTTGTATCTGGTTCTGCACTGAGGGCAAAGTTGGCTGCCTTCTCTCCTCTCATATTCATAGCAAGGCCGACACACTGGAAAACCACACTCATTGCAGGCCACAAACAAATCTCCATCAACTGTTAGCCCGACATCATCGCCACATATCTCACAGACCTGGCCATCCAAGTTCTTCAAAGGCTTGTGCTGCATGCACCAAAAACACAAAACCCAAGATTCAGTCTAACACATACACAAACAAACTGCATGTAAGCAGGATTTTCCTTCGTTGTGGGTTAATTTACCTCTTCATGACCATGAATGACAACGAGCTCGTTGCGGTTGTGAGATCCGGCGACTAGTCCGGCACTGGCTTCCATGGTGGGTGGTGTGTGTGTGAGAGATCGATCAATGAGGTGAGGTGGTGAGAGGGGTGGGTTTCTTTTTTATGAATGAAGGTAGGGCATCATAAGATCGAGCTTAGTTCGTCTCACCTAATGTGTCCACATAAGGGTGGTGTGTTGTTGGTTGCAGGGTCCCCATTGCCTTGAAGTTAAGCTTCCTCTATTTTTCAACTACCATCCACCCCGTTCCCTCAGGCTTTTTCCAACGACCACCTCGGTGTCCATTTTCTTTAAATTATTAAATGGTTTTATTTTCTTTCATACACTTGTATTGCATGTGCGCCGGACTAATTCATATTTATGTCTAAAATAAGCCTGATAAACTCTATATGAGGAAACTATGACTAGAGTAAACGCCGGTATAATTATAAGAGTAATCCTATTCTTGACATTCATTTTATATTGGCTAAAGCGATGTATTTTAGATGTTTTTTTTTTAACCTTTTTTTTAAGTGTTAAACTTAACATATCACGTCAGCCAATGTGAAATGAGTGTAAAGAAAAGCATTACTCGTAAAATAATTGTAACAACTCAAAAAAACATTAGTCAAATTAAAGTGGTTAAACTTAACACGTCATATCAACCGATATGAAATGCATGTAAATAGTAGCATTTGTTATAAGATATGTAAGGGTGGTTCAGCCACCCCCATATATACCGGCCAAGGGGGTGGCTCCTCTTTTTTATTTTATTTTTCAATTTTTTTGAAGGTTTTATTTAATTTTTTAATATTTTAAGTTTTTTTTATTTTAATTTGCTATTTTATTTTTATTAAAGTGTAGCCACATGACACGTGGAGTTCCATAAAATATTTGGGCGGAAGATGGACTGAGGTACTATCTCCGTCTTTCGCCAAAATAAAGATATCATATATGATACAAAGTGAAACTAAAGTGATTAAAAATAAAATCGTTAAATCACATAGGGCAAAAACGTATTTACCCCTTTTTTTAAAGTGGTTAAACTTAACACATCACATCAACGGGTATGAAATGAGTATAAAAAGTAGCATTAAATAATTGTAACAACTCGAGAAAATGTTAGTCAAATTTGTACTATCACTCCAAAAATATTAGCCAAGTTACAATTGGAGCTCTAGAATCACAATAATTGTAATTGTTTGGAAGAACTTAAAAGATGTAAATGTTGTATTGTTGACAAATTAATAGAAGTCAAATGGAGTATTAGGATAGTTCAATATTAGAATTTATGTTACAATGCAAATGGTGATATTTAGAAGAATGGGAGAAGAATTTGGATAGATATTCTAGCATTTTCTAATTTGGAAAATGCTATGCACAAAGTTGTGAGTGGCTAGTTATTTACTAAGATGGACTTCTAATGAAACTTTAATCTAGTTGGTCAAAAATCCTACTTTACTGTGCAAATATTTTACCAACTATTTCAAAATAAAACTTTTCATAAAATAAATAAATAAAAAATCCTCAATTTTAATCTATAAAACTGTCACGTGTCTTTTGAGCATGTGAAACTCACATGCTTTTTTAATACTTTTATTAAAACATTACGTGCTTCTTACGTGTTAATTAAAAAAATCTTCTCATATGTTAAGGAAGGAACGCATAAGATGCAGTTTTATGAACTGGCCAGAGGAAATTTATGCTCAAAAATAAAACATTCTTGTATTTTGAGTACAACTTAAAATTTAAAAAAAAATTAAAAATTAAAAACCATTCCTGTATTTCCTTCTTTTTTTCTTTTTCTTCTTTTTTTTCTTTTTCTCTCTTTTGATGAATAAATAAATAAATAAATAATAAAAATGAGCCATCGCAAGCTGATTAGTTTAAAAATATCTTATTATCTATCTCTTCACAGCTAGTTGACACAGGGGAGCTCAATGCCGAAGAAATCCCCAACCATTGAAACTAGAACAAATCTCATTGTTTGCAATTCTTGAACATGACGATTCAAAGGACAAATGTCTATCAACATTTCCCCTCTTGATAATTTTGAGATAACGGGATTTTTTTTTTTTCTTTCACATCAAATGAAAACAATCGGTTATCCCAATTCGAGTCACTCAAATGCAATAATTCCTAATTAGACTCTGGTCAAATATGTTGAGGTCACATCCCACACCTATGATTTTTTTCTTTTTGCCAAAAAATATGTCTCAATTAAGAATAATCGTATGTTCTAAATTTTGGGCCAAAGTTTTCTCTAAATTAGGTTTTACGGAATTTTTTGATCTCAATTTATTAAACTAACATATTTTTTTAAAGTATGTAAAACTATCAATCTCTACTAAAAACATATATGAGAATTAAAAATGCATATGAAAATTACATATTCTAAAAACATGTCAATTTATTAAATTTGATTAGAATAATTTTCTTTAATCAATTTGGAAAAAAACTTTATCCTAAATTTTGGGGGTGATTGATTTTATTGTTTAGATATTGCAAATTTTTTTTTCTTTAGTGTAATTTTTTTTTTTTTTTTTTTTTTTTGGGTGGACGACGCTATAGAATAGTTGACGACAGAAGAATAATGGGCTTTTGAATTCCTGCCTCGGTCGTTTCTTACCTAAACCGTGACACCTTAAATTGTCAACAAACTTTTATTTGTCTTAGGATAAAACAAATCAGTTACAATATTTGGAAAGTGAAACATTTTCCAGGAATTACATTTCCACTGCCTATCCCATTCCCACCTAGCATACGTATTAGGTCCCAATGAACTCGTACAAAGAGAAATAGCAGAATTAGACACACCTAGGAGAGAGAGGCAAGAGCTCCTTTACTTGCCCTTAGACAGCCTCAACAATGTTATTTTAGAGGGTAATTCCCTAGTTGTTGTGTCCGCACGCCTTCCTCAACAAGGCCATACCTATTGAGTGGCAATTAGAATCTTTCACCTCTTACGCTCGTTTTCATCTAAATTTCATCCTAATTTGACCTTTTCATTAAGTTTATTGTAGTGTTAATTAATCTGCACATAACTTTGTTAGATGGGTTGCCTCGATTGACTAAAATAGAAGCATTCTCATTTCTTTTCTGTCCCGTCATTGCGGTTTATATTAGTGACATTAACCTCCTAAATAGTTTTGCCCATTTCATTTTTCTTTTTGTTTATGTTTTTTTCTTTTCTTTTCTTTTGTGTATCATTTGCTCAATGAAAAATAAAAATAAAAAAATAAAAGACAGCCAAATTCCTAGTTGACACTTAACCATCTGCCAACCAAAATATTTTAAATACTACTATTGCAACCATTGCTTTCAAAACCTCAGCAGTGTATTTTTCACATGAGAAGAATAAGAAACACCACCATGCTTGTAATGCAAGAACTTAGAAACGAAGGCAAGCCAAATCGTTAGGTAGGTAAGTTGAAGTCTCTCTATCTGGAGAGAGTAGCCGCTCCTACTTGTACATATAATATACTATTACGTGACATGAATTTTTATATAACTACAAAATCTTAGGACATGCACATGCAAAAGGGTTGGCAGATCGAGTTTCCTTGCATTTTCAATGGAATGACGAATTCCAACGGGATTGAAAAATATGCCTTCCTTGAATAAGGTAAGGGAGCTTATTCAGTCCAACCAAACGAGGTTGCTATAGTCACTATTGAAAATGGGGAAGTTATTTCTCCATTTAGGTCCGGATTTCCTTTAATCATTTTTGGTCCGAGTTGTAGGGATTGTAGAAAATTGTAAGAGGCTTTCGATAGGGTCTATCTGTCCCAGCAGCAAGTGCTCAAGTAGGTGAGCCTTGTGACTTTCGACTTGATTGTCTCAAGTCATGTTTTGGGGCCCAATAGTGTTTCTTCTGAAGTTGGTTTTCTTTTGGAGTTTTACACAACCCTCCATCCTCTTTGACCAAGGGTTATTTCCTTCTTGTTTTGGGTTTAGTGTCTCTAGCCACCAACGAGTTTGTCTCCTATCAGAATTGAAATATTTCTTACATTGACTTCATGTTCTGTATTGGTGATATGAAATATCGTTAGACTGCCAATAGGCCCACAGGCCCATGGCCTGTTGGGGGGTCCATGCCCCTTGGCCTGGACCCTGCGACCCATCAACACGAGAACAATGGGTCTTTGACAAGGAGATAGCTGGACTAACTGAAGGTGCCCTATCCGAGGGTGCATTGTATGAGGCGCTCTTTTGAAGGGTGCCTTGTTCGAGGAACCCTATTTGAGGAGTTGTGCTACGTGTTCGTTTATGGTGAAAAAAAAAATTAAAAAAAAATTAAAAGAATTACTTTTTTTTCATTAAAAAACGGATTAAACTTATTTAATCTCTATTTTATTTTTCTCTAAGGTTATGAAATAGAGATGAAATGAGCTTAAACTTGTTTTTTGTTAAAAAAAATATTTTTTCTTATTTTTATCGGGCTCTATTCCTATTTGAGAGATCTCTAATCACAGGATCCCTGACCAATAGTGTCGTAATCAATGGTATTGTAACCGATGGTCACCCTGACCGATGAAATACACACATGGGAAGCCAACTATATAAGGAAAAGCGTTTTTCCTTTTAATAGTCTTGCCTTTCTGGATCTGACATCCAAAAAGTAAAGATCAGTCATATAAAGAAGGGGATCGACAAGGAAAACCCAGAAAGAAAGATCTTTGCAATGATCCACCACCTTCCCAATCAGACCCTTGACCTCCGTAATCTTCTAGATTTGGCCTATTTGCCTTATTTGGGGCAACTCTAAAAGGGAAGCACGCAATTCACCATTTTTTCTTAATCTTCTACCCTTCACAAATTATCTCACCAACTTAGGCGTTGAAGTGTTCCCTGCCGGCTTTCTCGGGCGAGTCACTTGTGTTTATTCTTGTTTATCTTTTGTAGGTACACTTAGCTAGATTCTGATGGTGTAGTCAACTGTATCAACATATATAGAGACATGACTTTAATTTTTTTGGAAGAATGTGAGAGAGCGTGAAAACGGGCAGAGAGAAATAACGCCGCTCAGTTCAATTTTCTCTGAACATTGGTTTGATTTGCCGCACAAAAGCTCTTTCAATTCTCATTCTTTTGTTGTGCTACACACACGGCGTAGAGAAAATTTCTCTTTTTCATCATAATTTCTCTTTTGTATGAGAAAAATTTAAGTGTATTAAAACTTTGAGTTTTGTGTGCATCCTCTCACAATCACTTGCCCGATTGCAAGAAAAAGTCATTTGTAAGGAATCTCCAATTATAGGGATCCCAGAGGATGTATTCACCCAATAGAATGATTATCCATTAACACCAACACAATCTAGGTTACGTTTGGCAAGGGTTGTGGGTTTTTAAAACAAAAAAATATATATATATCATTCCAACTTTTTATATTTCATCAATTAATTTTTAACAATTTTTTTTATTTTTTATATCACATCAAACACTTTTTATTACTATTCAAATAAAAAATTCATTAAAAAGCAAAATTTTTTCACTTTTCCATACAAAAAATTTACAATATTATTTCTACTTTATATCATATCAAAACTCAAAAACCCTTCAACTTCAACCCAACCATTTGCCAAACATACAGGGTTCTACCACTTATTGGTCGGCGTAACCCCGGTAATGAGCCAAGAAGGAGCCAATACCCAATGCCGACTCACTACTGTCAAAACCAACAAGTACAGCAGCTCATTGACATGAAAGACCTCTAGCCTTCAAAGATGCTCCAACAGGATTAACCGGAGAAAGACTTCAAAGAATACAAGAGGAAAACACGATATCAAACAGTATTACCCACATGCATAGATGCGAACTTGGTAAAAATTTCAATCTCCTCCCCCTACAGACCTGTTCTCCTTGCAGAATTATTCAAGAACAATGGAAACTATCAGAATTATACTAGACTGAAAAGGTAGCTTCTATGATTAATAACCATAGGTTACTACAATAATGCTATACACGATTTCTGGGATCCCAAATCTAGCTGAAGAATAAAAATGAAGATCACATAGTAACTGTTCTATCTCTAAAACCGCACAAGAAACTTTCAAACGCACTCAGACACTAGCCGAGACTTCATCTACTGCTGACTTATCTCTTTTCTTTGGTGGTTCTTGAGCTTTTTGTTGAATAGCCTTATTTGGAACCAAAACTATGAACATGTTCCTCTCACGTAAGTTTTTCGCCTCCTCGGTTGCAAGCTGCATATCAACCAAACAGGGGATACAGAATAATTAGCAATAACTTCAAATAATATAACCAGAATTCCAGTACAGGCATATGCTGTGAAAACAAAAAGAGATAAAAATAGTGGGTTAAAGATGTCTGAGCCTAGGAGAGAATCACAACAGAGAAGTGAACCAAAAATATCAAACCAAAGAAGACCGCTCAAGGTCGCAGATAAAAAAATTCTTAAAACCACATTCCTGTAAGCCAAATTTACTCGACTATGTTTTAAATTGGTCCAAATGTGAAAAACGCCTATACCCCAGGGGTAGTCCTGCTGCTACCAATAGATTCCCCCAACCCTAATGAAAGTAATAATCAAAACTAGGTCTCTAGTACAATCTCTTGGGGACCATACCAACAGGCTAACTGGAACCTTCTTATTATCGAATTTTAGTTTGAGCGAATATCCCAAGAAAAAGAACCAGGCACAACAGGAAGGAGTTAAAGGGAGGGTTTTGAAGAAGACTGAACCCAGCCAATCAGACCAAGCGAACCCTAGTTATCCATCACGTCACCATTTGAATGTTCTTTTGAACCTAAACAAGCCCATTTCATTTCACACATCTTTCGAAAAGGAGTGCATCATTGTTTTCCTGTAAACACTTACTGAGTTTACTTTCAACTAAAATACATGGTGGCGGTCAAACATTTATTTGAAAAAAATCACATTTTAAGATTTTGTTGAAAAGAATTATTAAAAAGTCTTCCAATGTTTTGCAAAAACCACACCACATCAGACTTTTGTAATGGTTCCATTCCAAAAGATGGGTGGGTATCCTTCATTTTTTTTTTTTTGGTGGGGGGACTAAATGGATTTATTTGACTTCCTCAGTATCCAAACATCCCCAATAAATATATGATGCAAGTTGATGCCAATCACCAAAGTCTGATTCTAATATTATGACAGTGGGAAGCTAAGGAAGAAACTCTGGATCAGGAGCAGAACCAAATTGCACAAAAAGGGCATGATTGCCTCAGCATGAAGCATATGGAAAGACCAAAATAAGTCATTCATAAAATTATACTAATAGGCAAGAAACCAGTGCTGAATAATGATTACCTAGTGCTACTTAGGTGAAATAGGGTTGCACCGACATTACGTAAGTAATAATTGATAGCATCGATCCTATAACTAAGGTGAAATCATAATGAAATCTCAAGGCTACATCCTATTTCAGATAAATGTACTGGAATTTTCCAACTGAACTCCACCAGCCTATCAACAAAAAAAAAAAGCTCTAATTGATGAGAACTTAATTGTTATCAGCGACTTGATCTATTTAGAAGTTCACAGCCAAAGGCACTGTAGTTGAAAGCAACTTTGAATTGGTTCCCACTTGAAGTAGACAGCCGGGATGGGTAGACCTGGTCTTGCCTATTTCAGGAATTTCAGCCATTAAAGATTTCCAAACTAAACATAATAGTCAACTGTTTGACTAGATCTCCAGTAATCAATGTGGTGTACGCAATTTATACGTGGTCGTGACAGAATATATGCCCACTTAACCGAAAAAGAAAAAAAAAGACAAAATCTAAATCTATATTATGAGTACCTCCCCAACATCATTCTGGAAACGTCTAATAAGCTCAATGGCCATATTCCTGAACTCGTTTTCACGGCCTTTCAGGTTCACGATAACCTTTACCTGCACAATTTGATATCTCAAACTGTTGAAATCTTAAAGAGAATTTTAATATGCATAGCCACACACTAACATCATAAGAAAATTCCAGCAACCTTGTCGCCATCATTCAAAAACTTCCTTGCAGCTCTCAAACGCACAGAATAATCATGTTGATCGATGTTGTAACTGCAAAGAAAATCATTTAAAAAATCAGGAGTTTCAGTCCTAGTACGTTAAGTAAGAATCAATGAGTCTCCCCATCTCGATCTCTCTAATTAGATATGAAACTGCATGAAGGGAACCTTTATGGGGAGAAAGGAGGAAAATGTCTGGCTAGTAGCTAAAGGCTATAGTCAAACATATGGGATAAATTACGAGGAGGCGGTATGTGAGTTGAAGTGTGACATTGTGTGAGTGACAGAAGGAATAATAGTCATTTAGATTCATCAAAAAAAAAAGTCATTTATACCTTTAAGGTATCTTAATCTACCTAAAATCCAAAACAAAGATAGGGTGCAGCATCCACCCACCTTAGATGAACCTTTCCTTCATAGTAATAAACCTTTTCGCATGACATAATTCCAGCCATGACTTTTTCGTGTTCTGATTAAATTAGATAACTAGACAATCATGGTGAAATTTTGATTTTAGAATTTTCATGAAATAGAACTGCATATATAAATCGATTATAATATTGAATATTATTGATCTTATAAAAAATATTGAATATTATTGATCTTATAAAAAAATATTGAATATTATTGATCTTATAAAAAATATTGAATACTATTGATAAATACAGACCTTAGTGAGCAACCACCAAAAAGAGAAATTAAAGAAAGATATAACTGAAAGAATCGTAAATGAAACTGACAACACATACCCCATTTTAAGCTCCTTCAGGTCCATACGATTGGCTAGCATTTAAGAGCACACTTAGGTCAATAACTTTTCTGAAATCTGAGAAACATAAATCAGAGAAAATCAGCAAACTCTAATTAGGGAAGACATTCACCAGCACTTTTCTTCTGCTGTTCTCTTTTCTTCTTTTGCTGTTCATATTTATATTTACTGAAAAGAGATAAAAGATAAATATTAAGCGACTTTAATGTCCAATAACCCTCAAGATAAACATAAAAAGGAAAAAAGATAGAGGTAAATATCAAATTAAAATATATGTATAGAAATTTGAACAGTCATTTCTTCGTAAGTAATAACCAAGACATGCCATCCGAGTCCAAGGGCAATACTCTTCCATTTTCAACTTTCCCCCTTCCTATATTAACGTTATTTTTTGCCTTGCAATTCCAAGCAACAAATGGCAATTCTTGCCACCATAAGAACTGGGGAGAGAAATCATGGGCCACAGAGCATACATGCCCCTGGAATATTTATATTTCATGTGAACAGAGGAGAGAATCTTCCAATTATCTACACTAATGGAAGCTATCTTGGTTTTTTAGCAAACCATAAATCACCCATCATGTAGATATGCAAGGCTTCCTATTTTCATTTCTGAACTATAGATGAATTAAAAATACACATGCATTACATCCACGTATTTTCATTTCATAAGGTTGACACACAATTATAACTAGAAAATTTTTTGTAGCAGAGATATATAAAAGCAGAATTAAGTCTTTCTTAAAAAAATAAAAATAAAGATAAAATATAAGACTTCTTCCAAAAATATATAGCGGAAGACATCGTACTTGTAATCCATTATTTTGAGAACTGGAGGATCTGCATCTGGGGATAATATAACCTGCAAAAGATGCAAGTAGAAATAAGTTCCTGCAGAAATGAATAGCAATATCGATATGTCACTCCAGAAGCTCAAAAAGAAAACCTGCATTCTCCTACAGAGAAAGCAACACATTGAACATAACTTGAAACTGTATTCCTTGACTGTTGTGTGTTACATTCAGTAAATTAGCCGACCAGTTTGGGTTTCTGGAGAAAATTAATTCCTTGAGGATAACGTTGGACTCCATATTTCAATAAGTAAACAAGAATACCTAGTTCATGGTTCCTATACAAAAAAGGTTTCCGTTCCACAAAGTTATTGAAGTTTCAGTACATTTATACTGAAGACAAGTAAATGAGAGCTTACTATTGGAGGCCAAGCATGACCTGATCAGCTGATGCATGTCACAAAGATGAAAGGAGAATCTATTATCAAGCAATATTCCATCACAGACATGGAGACCCCATTACATGTGAATCCTAGTGGTAACTTGTGATGAATTTCACTATCCTCATTCATCTTTTAGCCAATAATTTCTAGAAAATCAATGGTTGAGAAAAAATTAAAATCAACATTCATTTTGTTTTCTTTGTTTTGTTTTTTGTTTTTTTTTTTCTAATTGCAAAGATACCCATAAACCTAGTGGTCTTAAACCAACAACCTCACCTTCCACCATGTTTCTATAGGAGAAGGAAGTGTCATTTGAGCTATAGCTCATTGGTTAAATTAGTAAGAACATGGGCATTTCATAAAACCAAACAATAGCAACCCAATTACCCAAACAGCTAACATTCCTGAAACTGAACAAGAACCATTACTTCAATTAAAAAAGGAAAAAGAAAAGAAAACTGCAAAAAGGCAATAGTTCTTCATAATTAACTCATCCGGAATACAAATTATTAACAATGATCATTGAGACACGCCGTCATAAGCATACACTTAACACGAGCACATAGAACCTCGTGATCTTGAGTCTTGCCACTCATAAACGTGATCATTCAATAAAACCATGTGACCACAACATCGAGCTAACACATCAAAATCTTAATTTTAAACGCCCACACAAAAAACAAACAAACAATAAAAAAATAGTTTTCCACAGCTTTCAGCCAATTAAATTACTTGTTCAAAAAGCAAAGAAATAATTTCAAGTAAGAGAAGAACATACCAGATCAAGCTCAGCATCCACAGCCATTTGAATAGCCTCACTTTTAGGCACCACTCCTACCTACGAATACAACAAAATCCACCTCCCAACCATCACATAAGCTCAGAAATCAAGAACGCAGCTCAACCAAGCACTATCATTACGCTTAAAAGCTCCACAAAACATAATTTTTTGCAATTTCCCCCGCTTTCCCGCATTTTCTCAGCCACCAAACGAACATACACAAAATAAAAAACCACTCACCATATTCTGCTTGTCATCAATTAGCCTCACAATATCTGACCTATTTAAAAACCAAACAGCCCAGCTTCAATCTCAATTCAATCTAACTCCACCACACACACACATATATATAACCGTAAGTACCTAACGGTGGAAATATCAAGGGCTTGATCTTCATCGGAGGGGTCGCTCTTCCGGAAACGCTTGGAATTTCCTGATCCTGAGGAGCGGAAACCACCGCCGTAGCGGGCGGTGATGGAGCCACTGCGATTTGAGGAGATAGAGATGAAGTTCGACTTGATGGCATAAGGGTTGCAGAGGAGGCGGACTCCGAAAAGCTTGGACTCGAATGGTGACGGTGTCGTTTTGGTGCTCGTCCGGGTCAGGAGTGGATTGAAGGGAAAGCTGCTGGTAATCCCAGCCATGGCGTATTGGGTGAGAGTGTGAGACTTCCACGCCGGGAGTTTGGCGCATAATTGGGACGCTCTTATCCACAATTATTTTCTGACTCTTGGAGTGCGGTTGATTGGAATGGGCTAGGCCGGGTCGGGTTACCGAATTTTGGTACAAAATTCTCTATTTTTATTTTACAAAATAATATAATAAATAACAAAATTTTGGTCCAAATTAAGTTGGAATAAAATCTTTCAGTTCAATTTGTTAAATTGACATATATTCTTCAAATACTTAAAAATATAGTTAAGAATTACATGTTCTGTTAATTTTATTAAAAATAAATGTAATTCTTACATGCTGTCTAGCTTTAAGAACTAGTGTTATTATAACATAATGAGTTAAAAGAATTTCTTTTAATTCAATTTGAATGAAATTTTGTTAAATATTAAATTAATAAATATCTATAAAATGGACACTACAAAATCTCAATTTTTTTCAAATATTAAGATATCAAAATATTTATTTGATGAAAATATAAATCATAGAGATGCTAGTTATTTATCCAATCTCTTGTCAACACCTAAAATTCAATAGTTATAGAATTCTTAATCGTTTACTAGTAAGTAGAATTTGATGATTTTATCAAATTTGCAACCTATCACCATTGTTTGCGCCAGCCATTTCTTTTTTTTCTTTCTTTTCTTTTCTTTTTTTTTTTTAATTTAATTCAAAGGGAAAAGGAATCGAGGAAGATTACAACAAAAAGAAAACTAACAGAAGGGTGAGCGACCCAACAATGTCTCTAAAATAACAACAATGATATAAAAAAAGGAAACCTATAAATTATTAGGAATGGGCCAAGTGAATGATTCGACCTATTAATGTAGCGAATTGAACTGGCGGTTTGAAGTAGCAAAGCCGAAGCAAGATCACCAACACTACACCTACTACATCAACTAAAGAGTATAACCTCAGCAAGAAAAAAAGCACTAAAGATAGTTGGATCGGATCATCAAAGAGAAGCATCATCCTAGTGTCCCAGTGAAAAAGGTACCCAATAAAAGATGCTTGGTAGACACCAAAATAAGAATTGGAACCAGATTTGAGAATCTACATAGACCAAAAGAATATAACAATTATGGAGATCCACTGCAGGATAAGCGAGAAAGTAGGCGATTTGACACGTGGACCAAAATGAAGCAGCAGTGGTGGTAGCACATGCAACACATGCGCATCAGGGCGGTGAGTGGTGTGCACGCGTAGTGATGGATGATGTTGGTTGAAGCAACGGAGGCCGATGGTTGAGGAGGGAAAGCGCATGGGCAAAACAAGAAAACAAAACATGTTAAATCTTACTTCCAAGCTACAGATAAAATAGAGAGAAAAGAGGGAAGAACAAGAAAGCCAATGAAAAGAGAGAGAGAGAGAGAATGAAGGTAAAGACTTTAAGGTGTCCCATGTTATCGTGATGTCACTTGAAATGAGCCTCTTATTTTGAAAAATAAAGTTCATGTTATTGAAATGCAATAAGGCAATTACAAATTCAGCCTCGCTTATCCAAAATATTAAGTAAATATTAATATCTAAATTAAATGGGTTCAGAATTACACACTACATAGAATGATATTAGTTTTACAATGATTGAATTAAGAATGTGTGCAATACCAAAGGAGTTGCATGTTCAATGAACGATCCAAATTTTGTCCATGTCCTCATATACGTTAAAAACTTAAAATTTCTCTTTTCCTCAATGGTGACGGTGAAAATCTACTAATGGTAATGTGGTAGTAAATTTTAATAGCATATTATAACGTAGGTGATGCATAGTTTGTCCTTCAATCTAAAGACAAAATATTATGGCCATGTGGATAAATTAATTTATTCTTCGCTTTTACCTTTGGGCTTGTTACGAAATTTGGGACCCGCATCCCTAGACCTGAACTCCTCAAGCCCAAAAACATGGATTTGGTGAGAATAAAACAGGTTGATGACAGTGAAATAAGAGTGTTCAAACGAAACATTGACATTTTAAATTTGTTGTACAAGCAAAGACGTGTTCGAAAAATTGAATTTTATCAACAAAAAAAAAAATCATTCTCTCTCTAGTCATTTTCAAAATTGAGAGAGTTGGGTTTCGAAAAATTGAATTTTTTTATATTCATTCTCTCTTTTTGCTTCTTCTGCCAAAGAGGTTGTTGTCTCCAATTGTGACATTCAGTACGCAGAAAACGGGTTAAAGAAGAATTTTGGAAAAAAAAAATACACTCTACTAAATTTGATTGGTTGCTGAGAATATCTTAGAATATTTTGGAATTTATTTGTTAATTTTCACTCTGTCAATCTTTTATTTTATTTCACTCAAAATAAAAACTTTGGGTTGTGAGAGTAGAAATAGATACGCCATAACATGTTGAATCTTAGGTTCTTATTTGGTATATTTTATTTGGGATCCGATTTGATCAACAAAGTAGTTGCCTAAGCTTTCAATATGCGAAAGTATGGAACATAACTCATTAGATGTAAAGCTTTATGCACTTTCCTTTTACCCTATGTTCTCAACAGCAAAAAGATAGTTTTGGTTGTTTGAAATTCAATTTATAATGTGTTTTATAATTATATTTATGCATTGATCATTATCTAATCTTTATGTTGCACTGATTGAAGGCGCTGGAGGGAAGGGAGAACGTGTTGATGCAAGTGTCGATGCTTATGGGTTTATGCAGTTTTGGTGGCCGTGATTATAATGGTATAAATGATAAAAGTCATCATTCAAATGATAATTGTTCTTTGGTTGTCTAATGGTGATACCTTGAAAAAACCTTAGAAATAGAATAAGTGTTTATCATAAATGTTGGCTAGTGTAAAGAAGATGACGTTCCTTTAGTCTTTTTTTCTTTCTCAGTGATGTAGGTGTTGATTTTTTCTTTTTTTCTTTTTTTTTTCTTATGTAGGAGAATTCGTGCGGATGACTTTCATAAAATGGAGATAAGCTTTTGTTGAGATATTGATCTTGATCTTTGTATAGTTGCCATTTCTTAAAACACATTGACGATTACTTTGTATTTTTGTTGATATCTCAAACTTTACGAGCTCTTGTTAAGATCTCAATCTTGATATACTAAAAGCAGATATATAATAATCATGATAATTTGTGCAGCAATAAAACCTAATGGGAATAGGCTACATTCACATTATATTGAATGATGAGATGTAATAAGGTCAGTATGACACCTAACTTTTAATGCACACTTGACAAGTATTTCAATGGAAGTTCATTAGATAAACAATCATACTTTTGACATTTACATTGCTCATAGTGTCAACTAAATTACTCAACTAAAAATTGTAACTTCTATAGTAAACATATATTAAATGAGTTACTTAATTGCTAGTTTATATGTAATAAAAGAAAATTAAAGTAAAGCTTATAACAGAACAATTATGTAAAGATTATGAAATTTTGTCCATGTTATTATTCAAGTTCATTCATTAAACAACTTATGATATGTAAACAACAACTACTGAAATGGAGTAGCAAATTACTCTTAAAGCCTAACCATAGAGTAGAAAAGAAAATGCATATACTATCTATATCATGAAAGATCTCAAATTTTTTCATAGATATACGTCTATATTATGATGAAAGAGTAATGTTATATATCATATTTTTATTTTACAATTATCTGAATCAATTTTTTGATTTTTTTAATAAAAATTAATTAAAACTTAATTGAGACCGTTACATTAAGCTCGTGGGATAGTAGGAGTATACTATTGGAATTAATTAAAGATAATTCTATGATGGTGACAGACATGTAATCTTTCAATCTAGCATGACTTACGGAAAGAAATGCATAGAGTACAATCGAAATCATCAGTACTCGAGCTCTTATTCTCCACCACCAGCAGATCCACCTTCGCACTATACCTTTAACCACAAATGGTAAACATTTAGTAGTAAGCTAAAAAGAGGCCAAAAGTGCAAAATATGAATAAGGAGATTTGTTCTATATGGTATTGGTTCCTTAATCTTTATAAAATTGGAAAGCACAATTTGATTTAAAAAAATTTGCTTAGTTGTATTGTTTAGATAGGGTAACTTAATATAAATATGATATACATTTCGGAGCTAAAAAATGCATTGATGGCCAACTTCAAGTCATGACAGAAAATAAGATGAGCCTATATATCTCTACAAGGGGTGCTAGCACGACCTCATGCCCCATTGTCTCATGCAATTCATAGAAGAGGCACATGCTTAGCCAGGTAGGTTTCATCGAATTTCTTTCTCAATTGCTTGTCCGAATTGTCCAGAAAATTTCGGTCCGAAAGTAGTTTGGTGCTACGGTAATTTTGAGGTGTCCAATTTTTGCTATGGTTTTTAGATCACAAAGTGCTATGGAACCATATGATGGACAAGGAATAAAGGATGTAAGAATTTACCTACGAGGATCTTTCGAGCGTATTGAACTTACCTATGATAGTGCTTGTAACAGTACCGAAGAAAAAACCTACGAGGATCTTTGGTAAGATTCAAAGTTTGATTTGCCTATTTGGTTTTTGGTACTGTCGCAAGCACTATCATGGGTAAGCTCAGTATGCTCGAAACTAGCGACGATTGGGATATATAAAAGAACGTGGTTAGAGAAATAAAGGCACTGTTGGCACCCATAATTTTAGTGCAACTTGAAAACCCAGATTGCATTACAGCCTACTCAATGGAAGATAACAAACTGGGATTGAGGCTGGTACTTCACCTGACCTTGCAAGTGCTTATAATCGTTTATATCCTCTTTAGGTGTTGGGATGACAGTGTTCCATCATAGATGTATGTGCCAATATTTTTGGCAGGAGTAATAAAGTATGTAAAGGTAGCATGAGCTCTCAGGACAGCACATAGTACCTCTAGTTTAAACGTAGAGAAAATTGACAAAGAAAAAATGTGTTAATAATTTATTATTAAGGATACAAAGGGACTTTCCTGGTGTAGAATTGATCTTTGAGGCTTACTATCGTTTCTTATGCTTAAAGCCTCATGTTGAGAACCGGTTATATAAGCCCTTTCATGCTTCTCATTCGTGGTTGTCAATTGATTCAGATTTGCTGGCGGACGTTTTCAAATTCATAGAGGTAGAACTCGGCTTCATATATGATGTGTTCTATACAAAGGCACCTATCATACATACAAAACTAGGGTATTATCTGCGTCTCGTCAGTTTTTTATTGTTGGTAGGGACTTTATCTGGATTCATAATCATATTCAAGAGAGATATTCATGATGATACAAATGTGAGCTTTACCTTTGGGGTTCTACTTTCGATTATCATCATCAAAAATTTACCAAATTATTGTGCTACCTTTCTCAGACTAAGCAATTATCTACATGGTTTGGAACCATGATAAGTTTTTTATGAGTAAGTATCGAAAAAGGAGAGGTGGTCCAATACAATCGGACATTTTAATTTCGTCACCTCTTATACTGACGACAAGAAGTCCAAATCCAATACAATCATCAAGTTGTGTGGGAAGAAAATGGACTTCAAAAAGTTTAAGAGGGAGAAGCAAGTAGAGTTCCCGACCATATTAAAAGAATTGATTGTAGGAGAACTAGAAGAGGTGGACCATGTGAGAGCCCAAAGAGGTCAATGGGCACTTATGCCGTCAATAGGCTCATACTGAGCTTACTCATGATAGTGCTTGCGACAGTACCGAAAAGCAAATAGGCGGACCAAACTGTGAATTTTACTAAAGATCCTCGTAGGTATCTTCTGCGGTTGCCCAAGAGAGTGAGGACAAATTGCAAGCCACAGCTCACCAAAATTAGTATCTCGATTCCCCAAATATTCCATAGGTTCTTCAATCCTAATGGCACTAGGTCTATGTGCACCATTTCTCCTTTGCAAATGTAACTGAAAGATTAGCAGATTTTCTTTGTTCATCATAACGTCTTGTAAGAATATTAGTTAAATAATTAAATTAACTAATTAATATTTCTTATTAACTCGAACTTTTGAAACAAATGATGATTTAACATGATATATGTTAGGTTTTGTGTTGGCAAAATTTTGTATCAAAACAAACTAATGCAAGTCTAAGTTAATTACACCGAATGTATAGCTTAATTACATCCTCGTAACACTAACAACTTTCTTATCATATAAAATAATAATGATAATTTGCTATGAAAAACGAAAAATTCAAAAGGTAAAGAACACATATAATCCAATTCTAACATTTTTCCAAAATGCGTGCGAAACCAAAAGAATAAAACAGACAGAGAGAGAACCTGATTGATAAGGTTGGGTTTAATTATGTTTTTTTTCACTTATCATCTATTATCGCTAATAGATAAATATCACTAATCATTGTCAAAAACAGAAAAAGGAAAAGGAAACACAAAATAAAATAACCCAATTGATAAGGTTTGGTCTAATTGAAAGACAAAATTTGCATAGAATCCAAATACTAACAAGGCTATTATCATATAAAAAATAATGATCAATAATCATGATAATTTGTGAAGCAATAAAGCCTAATGGGATGAGATGTAATAACGCCACTTAGTCATTCTCTCTTTGCTTCCAATGTCTCCGATTGTGACATTCAATACGCAGTTGGGTTAAAAATATGTATTTTTGTTGATTTTGATCTTTTTATAATGGTCATTTCTTAGAACACATTGATGATTACTTTGTATTTCTATTGCTATCTCGAACTTTATGAGCTTTTGTTGAAATCTCGATCTTGGTTGAGATCTCAATCTTGATATATTAACAAAACCTCGATCTTGATATATAAACAAAAAAAAAAAAAAGGTTTTCTATCTTTGTGTCACATTATAATTTTTCTTTTAAAATTAAAAACAAAAAAAATACCCTCCAAAAGACATATATTATAGTGAAACATTATATACACAATTTCCACCTTTGTGTTTTGAAGGGTACTCTTTATTTTTGATTTAAAAATGTGTTTTGAGGTGACATAAATATAAAATTCATTTTTATATTTTGCGAATTATTTTGTGTTTTAAATTGTTTATTAATATATTTGCCTAGAAAAGGAAAAAAAAACAAATAAATATTACCATGGTTTTTTTAAAAAAAATCAAAATTAGAAAATATCAATTTTTCTGTAATGCTTAGAGGCAGTAAATGCACTATGCCAATTTTAACTATTACTAATTAAAAAAAAAATTTGGTTTCCATTTATGCCTATCTCTTATCTATCTTCATACAAAAAATTAACATATTGTTCATTTAAGTTTGTGACTTTAAAAAATAAAAAATAAACAAAAAATATGTAAGAAAAGAGTAAATATATACAACATCCTGGACTGAATGACTGTTCATTCAGCCCAGGACACATGAACAGTATTTCTGTGGACCCCAGTATTAAAAAAATAATAATTTTTTTTTTAATCTGATCTAACCCAAACTGAATTACTGTTCATTCAGCTTAGGCTGTGCTGAATCACTGCTAGTAAGAAAATGACCCCATCTCTCAAAATATAAAACAAAGCACAAGGGCACTCTATAAAAACTGAACATTTTATTTACAACGGTTATAACCTTAAAAAACCTCAACTTACAAACCAAAAAAAAAAAAAACAACTCCAAGTCCAAGACTCCAAAAAGCCCAAAGTACACGTACAGAGCCCACTAAAGATTACCAAAAACAAAGCAACAACCCAATATTCCTTCTTCCAACCTTAATCAACCTCCTCAATCTTAGGCCCAGCTCCAGAAGCTGACCCAGTAGACCTACCACCATAGCCACCATCAGGCATGCCACCACCCATAGGCACATCTCCGGCG
>FXXK01000603.1:138217-154189 GCA_900184695.1 Betula pendula | reverse complement strand
AAATCGGATGGTCAGAAAAAGATTAAGTCCAAGATTAAAGTCTCCTATTACTTTTAGTTCATATCCTTCAGAAAGGCCTCTCTGTATTGGCTTAGCTTTGGCAGTGCAGTGCAAGGCGGTTCCAATTTCTTAAACACATCACAAAATTCAACACTCAGCACACTTCCTCTCCTTCTCCTCTTTAAACAGCACTCTTGCTGTTTCTTGCACAAAAAAACCCCCATTTCCAAATCCTAATCCTCTTCTACCCAAATGAACCTCATTTAAAACCTAAACCCTAAACCCTAATCTCGTTTTCCCTTTCCCACTCGAACCCCTGCTGACCCATTTCAGGGAAAGCCATTACCTCTACAGCCTCAACTCTCCAGGAGAGCCATCGGCGTGGTCTGCCATCAACGGCAACTTCGTCCAAGAGGAAGGTCCAAAGAATTCGGTCGCAAACGCGCCAGGATTTCTGAGTTTCTCAGATAACGGGTAAGATCCAAACCCTTCTCTCCGTATGTAATCTTCAGAGAGTGCTTTTCCCTTACGAAAAATAGGGATTATTAATAAATTTTAATTATTTTTATTTTAAAACGAAAATTATGGAAAAAATAATTTGGGTCGGCGGCTCGAGGCTCGAGTACTGACTCGGGCTTGAAGGCCGTACTGATCGAGTCGAGCGTCTGATTTTCACGCTATCTGTCTCTTTTTGCCAAACAAACGAGCCGAGCTCGATCACCATTTCTTGGTTTTCGGCTGAAGGCTCGGGACCGACTCGAAGCTCACAAAAAATAAACGAGCGGATCCCGAGCAAAACCGGTAACTCGCTCAGGACGGTCGTTATACCAACACCTACTTAGAATATCTGAAAGAAGTTCCTTTTGCAACGGGAAATTCAGACCGCCTTGTTTGGTAGAAGTTCTCTAATGTCTTTAAGGAAACGAATACCTTCAAAACTGGAGAAGCAATCAGTGGAAGATAGCTTTTGGGAGAGTTGTCTACAATTCACCAGTTTCAAAATCCCCTACCATTGCATGTACATTCTTTTTTTCCTCTATAATCTAAAAACACTTACACGCTTGTAACTTTGGGACCAGGGGCGAGTAATGAAGGGCTGGTAGGGGCACGCGCCCCCCCTTAAAAAAAAAAAAAAGAAGTTTGCTAAAGCATAACACTGCAACGCCCCCCCCCCCCCCCTTGTTTTAAACAAAAAACAAAAAACAAAATATCTGCAGGCAACTACGCACTGCACAATTGCACGCCCCTTCTTGGTTTTTATAATATATATGCACTACACTGCACGCCCTTGTTTTTAAAAAAAAAATATATATATATATATATCTGCAAGTCACTAGTAACGGCAAAAAATCTACACGCCCTCTTTGGTTTATATATATATATATATTATATATATATATTATATATTTATATTATAAGACTGCAAACACCCCCTTGGTTTTTTTGTTTTTAAAAAAAAATTAATTTAAAAGACTGCAAACGCGCGCCCCTTTGCTATGGTTTATGTGATGTTGATTATGTTTTTTAGGGCTTTGTTTAATAGGAAAACTATTATGAGTTGTTATTGGCTTTAAGAGTATGGCCATTAGCATTTAGTCATGAGTTGTTAAGTTGTTTGTTAGGGGACTTTTAGTGTGGAAAATCTTTAAAACTCTTAAATTATAAAATAAATTTTTAGATTTTCGACAATCTTAGATTACATTCATGAGCAAAGTAAAAACAAATTGATTGCAATTTTTCTTTAAGAAAAATAGTGGCTGTTTCGAATTCTAAAATGTCTACGGCAGCTACTGAGCGAGCATTTTCAACTATGAAAGTTGTTAAAACAAGATTTCGTAACAAAATGGAGGATGTGTTTTTTGAAAATAATTTAGTTATTTACATTGAGAAGGAAATTTATGAGAGCTTCAGTTCAGATTTGATATTTGATGATTTTGTGTCTCTAAAAATGCGTAGGATGCCGTTTTAGACACTTTGTATTTTGTATTTTTTTGGAATTTTTTTTGTATTAGTGTCTACATGTGAACTGATATATCAATTTGGCATATATTTATGAAGTTTGATTGCTATGTTTTTCTTTATACATATATTATGTTATAATTTATATTTTGAATTGTAATTACTATACTTTTATATATTATAATAAAAAAATAGTATATAAAGATAAGAAAAAAAAATTGTCATTATATTATATTATTTTAGGGTCCGTTTGGGATTGCGATTTCAAAAAGTGCAAATTTAAAAATAGCGATTTTAAAAAGCGCAATTTTAAAACGTGGTTTTTGAAAACGCAGTTAAGCGTTTGGCAAAATCACAGTTTGACCTTTAAAAATTGCAGTTTAACCTATAAAATTCTGCGTTTTCAAAAAAGAACCCTCTTATCTACGATTTGAAAACACAGATTTTCTACGTTTTCAAATCGTAATTTTTTAAAAACGCAGTTTCTAAACGATCCATTTTTTGCGATTTGGTTTAAAACCGCACTTATTGTCTACGAAATTGCAATCTCAAACATACCCTTAGTTTCGCTTCCGCCCCTCCTTGAACACATTCCTGGCTCCGCCCCTGCTTGAGACTCTATTCCAACTGGATACTGGGCAACTTGAAATTTTGTCTCTTTTACTAATATCGAATTCACCCTTTTAATGATTTCTTAAATAAATTCAGGTTCCTTCCTACCAATACAAAATTTGTAAAATTACATAATGTGTTAAAAATGACTAATTTTCAAAATATGATCTTAATGTAAATGAAAGTTTTAACGAATTTAAAATGCTTTATGATAAGATAAAAAGAGTGGTTTGAAATACCTGTTCCCTAAATGGTATCCGGACAAATCAGCCATTTCTGTTAGGGCCGTCTTCCATCTCTGCACCTTCATTTGATTATCTTTGAACCTTTCTTCATGTTTGACGAATGCTTCTTTAAAACTCTTTCTTTGACATCGTACTTCCGATGGATCTATATTGTAAAACACCGGTAGAACGATTTGTCCCCTCGTTTCCTTAGACTCAAGGATTATCGCAAGTTCGTCAAAGCACCATGAAGATGATGCATAGTTTTCAGAGAGTACAATGATTGAAATCCTTGACTCTTTAATAGTCTTGAGAAGTGCTGGTGAAATGTTCTCTCCTCTTTCGAGATCATTATCAATGTAGGTGTTGATTCCCTCTTGATCCAAAGTTTCGTATGGATGGGCAGTAAAATTGTTTCGAATATCTTCACCTCTAAAGCTTAAGAACATATCGTGAGCCCATTGATGAGTGAAAGAAGAGGAGAAAGAGGAAGACGAAGAAGCTCCGTTGAAGGCCATGGACGAAGTTGCAAGAGTACTAGTTTTACTTGCCTTGAAATTGAGATGGGAATTGCAGGAGCGTTCGTTGCATATATGAAAAGAATACAAGTTGGTCCCGTACACGTCGCGTCAAAAGAAAAATGAGCAAACTTCTTGGCAACTTTCCTTTGTTTAAGTGGTTCCATTGTTTGAAAAGAAGATGAAATAATTGCACCCTACAGACTGAGGATTTGAATATATTGCCCTTGCCTGCTGCTGGATTATCTACGTTCTAAAATGAGACCGTTTCTTACATGAAACGGTTTGGAAACCATGGACCCACTTAAACAAAGGAAGTTGCCAAGAAGTTTTGCTCATTTTTCTTCTGACGCGACACGTGTACGTGGGACCAACTTGTATTCTTTTCATATAATGCAACGAACGTGGTATATTCTTAAATGAAAAATGTGGTATATTACTCATGAAAATTGACTATATTTTTGTTTTATATGTATGTTATAAAAAAGTTTTGAGCAAAAAATTATATTTCGATTTTATGAAGAATAAACGTTTCTTCAAAAGTTAAAAAAAAAAAAAAAAAAAAAGCCTCTTTAGAGCGAAATTATTTTTTACTGCCTTGAATAACATGTCTACTTTCTAATATATTGTATTTTCCAAGTCATTCGATGCAAAAAACGGCTTTAAATAGTGTAATTGAAAATTTAAAATTTCAAACAAAATTGTAGAAATCCTTCTCGGAATAGCAGAACCCCTAGCAATGGTTCCTTAATTAAATATATAGAAAAATAAGTAGCTTCTTGCCAACTTCCTAAATGCTCCCAACGTAATTTCCTTAATTAAATATATAGAAAAATGAGCAACTTCTTGGCATCTTCCTAAAAGCTCACAACGTAATTATTAATGCAGGAGAAACCTTTGGCTCTGCCACTTCAATAAGAGAATCTATTCATAATTTATCCACTTTAACAACTACTTTGGTATTCACTTGGACAAGTTCGTCGTTATTTTTGAAATTAATGTAATTTGACACACTTAAGCCAAATAGCGGGATTGGGTTAAGAAATAAAGTTTTTGGTTTATACAAAAATAAAAGAGCTTTTTTTAAGAAAAAAATTATTTTCTAAGATTTTTTAAACACACAATTTTAAATTTTTTTATAAAAAAGTAAAAAATAGCTTTTAAATTTTTTGCCAAATAAAATAAAAAAAATTCACTTATCCCCAATAAATAAATTTTTTTGCAATATGAATGTCCTTTCTCCTTTGACTAAGGGGTTGAAGGGTAGTGAGAGCTGGGTAGTGAGAATTGGAAATGAGTAAATGTAAATGTAACACATAGACAAGAATGCTAATTGAGAATGCTAAGCAGCATTCTTCATTTTATTATGCTAAATAATATTATCAATTCATCTTTAAATCAACTTTTTTTAAAAAATTTAAATGATAGATTAATAATGTCATATCAATAAATATGTAACATTTTTTTTTTTTTTTTTTAGAAAAAGAATTCACATGAGAAACTAGAAAAGAAAATAAATGCAATGTATTCTAGCATGAGTGTTTATTTTTCTAATATTTCTTTTGATGGAGGATTTAATATTACCTCTATTTTGTCCTCTTCTTACGCACTCGGTGTTTGGTACACTTTTATAAGATGAATACAGGGGCAGGAGTCATCATAAAACTAAAAACTAAAAAGAAAGTGATGTTCAAGTGAGTCCATTATTTACTTCTTAAAAAAAGAAAAAAGAAAAAATTGAGTCATTGTTTGAAAGAAGAAGAAATAAATTGCACCCTTAAGAAAAAGAAAATAATTTCTTTTGATGTTCAAGTGAGTCCATTGTTAACATAAGAAATCAACATTTTAAATTACCCATTAATTGTCTTTGGATAAAAAGATGTCGCCATGGAAAAGGGAGGTGACACTTGGGACTCCAAGCCAAGGGTAACCAAAGGTTTGAGCTTATCCATCCATGAGTCTCAGATTATATATATATATATATTATGATATGAGTAGTTACACATCTTAACAATTTTCAATTAGAATAATATATATTTTTTAACGCGTTTTCTTTTGGATTATATGCTGTTTATATATATCTCTATCTCATGCATTTTATATATGATTATGGGACAAAGAGAAAAGTACAGCGAATTGGATGCAAGCATAAGGTTCAACGTAGCCGTGGGGTGTGGTGGAGAGCAAGAGAGAGGGAAGAAGGAGCTTTTTAAGAAAAAAATTATTTTTTAAGATTTTTAAAACACACAATTTTAAATTTTTTATATATAAAAAGTAAAAAAAAGCTTTAAATTTTTTGCCAAATAAAAAAAAATTCACTTATCCCCAAATAAATAAATTATTTTTTGCAATATGAATGTCCTTTCTCCTTTGACTAAGGGGTTGAAGGGTAGTGAGAGTTGGGTAGTGAGAATTGGAAATGAGTAAATGTAAATGTAACACATAGACAAGAATGCTAATGAGAATGTTAAGCAGCATTCTCCATTTTTTTATGCTAAAACTAATATTATCAATTCATCTTTAAATCAACTTTTGTTTAAAAAATTTAAATGATAGATTAATAATGTCATATCAATACAATATGTAACATTTTTTTTTTTTTTTAGAAAAGAATCTACATGAGAACTAGAAAAGAAAAATAAATGCAATGTATTCTAGCATGAGTGTTTATTTTTCTAATATTTCTTTTGATGGAGGATTTAATATTACCTCTATTTTCCTCATTCTTACCCACTCGGTGTTTGGTACACTTTATAAGATGAATACAGGGCAGGAGTCATCATAAAAACTAAAAACTAAAAAGAAAGTGATGTTCAAGTGAGTCCATTATTACTTCTTAAAAAAAGAAAAAAGAAAAAAGTGAGTCCTTGTTTGAAAGAAGAAGAAGAATAAGAAGAAAATAATTGCACCCTTAAGAAAAAAAAAAGAAAATAATTTCTTTTGATGTTCAAGTGAGTCATTGTTAACATAAGAAATCAACATTTTAAATTACCCATTAATTGTCTTTGGATAAAAGATGTCGCCATGGAAAAGGGAGGTGACACTTGGGACTCCAAGTCCAAGGCTAACAAAGGTTTGAGCTTATCCATTTCCATGAGTCTCAGATTATATATATAATATTATGATATGAGTAGTTACACATCTTAACAATTTTCAATTAGAATAATATATATTTTTAACGCGTTTACTTTTGGATTATATGCTGTTTATATATATCTCTATCTCATGCATTTATATATGATATGGGACAAAGAGAAAAGTACAGCGAATTGGAGGCAAGCATAAGGTTCAAACGTAGCCGTTGGGGTCATCGCCTATCATAAGAAATCAACATTTTAAATTATCCATTAATTTGTCTTACCCCAATCGTCCTACCTCGATGTCGCCATGGGAAAGGGAGGTCACACTTGGGACTCCAAGGAGGTGTTGAGCTTATACACTTCTTAACAATTTTCAATTAGAATAATATATATTTTAAAGACTCTATGACCAAGCTCCCATGTAAGAGAATTGAAAAATTCAACCATAAGACTAATAATGAGAAGCAGGGTTAGGTGTTGTGGGTGCCATGGCCTCCAATCCCCTACTCACGAACTAAGTAATTTTCTGCTTATTGTAATTTTTACCCCCTTCATAAATTATACCCTCAACACCTGCCCCAGATTTTTTTTTTTGTTCTTTCTATCATGTGAAAATGAAAATATGATAAGTGTGCGTTCTGTTTGAGAGGCAAAAGCAGGGCATGTGTGTGGACAGTTTTAGTTACTTGTTAGCGTGGTAGTGGTTACTTTTGCATCAGTGGGTTCAATAGATTGTGTATTTTAAAAGGTTAAAAAATGCGAACGATGTCCGAGTATGGGTGATGGGTGAATATAGTCAGGGGTTGGTTTCACCCATTTCTATACAGCCGTTGGGTGAATCAACTTTTGGATTTGTTGGACTCACAAATCTAATAATAAATATGCGAGAGGATTGAGTAGTGCTAAACGTCCGCACATGCTCTCATTTTAATTTTTTTTTTCAACGTCTGACCTGGCGTGGCTGACCAGCATGTGAGGACGCTAGAGGCGAACGTCTAGCACTATTCATGTGAGAAATGAAATGAAAAATGATGTATAACATGACTCTTTGCAATAAGCTTTCTAGAGTTTAAAAAATCATTTTAAACTTATTTTTGTTGAGCATAATTGATAAATAACTCCTTATCTAAATCTTCCGTTTAAAATCTTTATTGGAAACTGTCAAAATGTCATAACAACACCAATAATAAAGAGTTATTTGTTATTTATGTCTATCTTATAGAATTTCAAGTATTTTTTAAACTCTAAGAAGCTTCTTATGCTACAGACGAGGTCGCTTCCACTAAGGCATCCAAAGCATCGGATGAAGAGAAGGAATATTTGAATAAGTCTTCTCACCAACAGCTTTATTCACGTGAAGAGAAACAATTTTAAATATACACTTTCTTATTCTCATCACCCTTTCTTGACTAACCAATTAAGAATAAATCTAATTAAGAAAATTAGAGCACGAGAAATAAAGGAGATGTAGCATTTGCTATAAATCCAAAAGAAAGGTTTGAAAGTTTATCTCAATCCAAAGAATTCACGCGCTCTTCAATGTCTTTTGCATGCAAATTTCCTTTTATATATGTGCCACATGGGCCCCATGATGTCAATAATTTGCAATTGATGATAATGTACCTATTTGTTTTTGTGGACCGACTAAGAATTAATAAATAAAAAGAAAGTAGACCAAGACTAAATAAATCTAAATATCTAATTAACCAAGACTCTCCCTTCAAGTCCTCTACGTACGTGCAAATTGCTTGTTAAATTCTACATGAGGCCATGGTTGTCCATTATTTGCAAGTGATAATATATTTTATTTAAATTAAATGTTTAAAAACTAGACAGCTTTACAAAGCCAAAGCCGTCAGTTTCATCAAGTGGGGTCCGTCCATTTGTTGAACTTTGTCCATAGACCTAAACGTATTCTAGCACGATTTTTTTTTTTTTTTTTTTTCTATTTCTTTCTTTCGATGGAGGATTGAAATATTACCTCTATGTTGTTCTCATTGAATTTTGTCAAATTCAATTTCGTTTTGAGATGGTGAATTGCCCAAACTCGGTGTTTCATAAACTTTTATAAGAGAGAATTTTTTTTTTGGTTTGAAAAAGTATATTCATGTGACATAAAAGTAAAATAAAATATATATTTTTTATGAATGAAAAGTGAGAAAGTTTATTTATTAATGTTTTGACTTTTTTTGAATTGAAAGTTAAAAAAAAAAAAAAAGGTTAAAGAGCTTCATTGTAATCCATTTCACTCATTCACCCGTATGTTGAATCAACTCCATATCCACTAAGTAAATGTTTATCTCTTGTTGTTATAATTCAATTCGTACTTCAATTTGCTGGATTTCAAATTCAGAAAATTATTTGTTGTGTCAAATATTTTTCATTGAATTTTTGTAGCCGGCTTTTGCGTTAAAATGTAAATTCAATTGTAAAGGCATTGGTAGCTGAATTGCAAACGAAGAATTAAGGGGAAAAAATAAGGAACTAACATCTTCGCTTCTCAGTTTCAATATCAGCCACCCCATGTGCATCCTACAAACTACAACATAATGCTATGTAAATCAAGCCCAACAAGGATCGATCACCAAGGAAATAAGAGAAGTGTAAAAATAAACACTGCTATGGAAAAAACTTTGCTTCCAATTCAGTGAAACAAAGCCGAACCACTGTTTGGTGATACGGAGTAGCAATTTGGTGGAAAGCAGTCTCAATAGTGACCAAGTTGATGTATCCGCCCGCGATCGGCACCCCTTTATGGTTTATCAAATTATGTCCACCTTCTAACATTCTGCCGTTTTGGAGAACAAGAGCCATCTTGTTGAATGTCATCAACATGGGAAGATCAGATCGAGCGTATCATGGGGTGAGGTACACCACATTTTAGCCGTCCATCATATCTCCATTATTGATTCTATTGAGATACGTGCAGAGATATCCTCCACATATAAATATCCTACAAGGATTCAATAAATTAACTCATTATTTCAAGCATCACAGAAATATCTATCCATGGAAATCCCATTCTACCAATACGTACATTTTGCTCTTTCTCTTCTTGTATTTCCTTGCAAAACATTTGGTCCAAACAAGAAAAAGACTTCCACCAAGCCTCGGTCTTTCCCTGCCCATTATCGGCCACCTCAATCTCTTTAAGATTGCCCTTGAAACATCACCCACAAGGGACCGGATCCTCTCTATTTCAAAATGGAGAGGATTATTTTCCACTCACAAGTGGGGTATTTGTATCTTCTCTAGTTGAGTTTAATCGGGGAGGAGCCGATCTTTGTAAAAATAAGGGCATTTTTGTGGATAAAAATGCCATCATTATAGACTATACACTTCTGATCATATATTTAATATTTCCATTAAAACTCATGTTTCACCTTTGCAACCAAAATCATACACACCCAACACATGGAGGATCCGCTGATGCGCAACGATAAATACAAGGTCAAGCATGTTATGGAAGGTTTTGAGTGTGTTAGTAGTACTTGTACATCATGGTTGTATGATGCTGTACATAATTTTCAGGAGTAATACTAGAAAAAGGACTGAAGTCCTTCTTGACTCATTCCAAAAGTGATATGGCTTTTAAAATTATCATTAGATTAAAATTCAATAGTCAACTAGCACAAATTCAATGACAATTTTAAAAGTTACATTATTTTTGGAAGGGACTTAGATCCTCCTAACATTACTCAATTATCAATTATTTTCCTTATATCGTTAAAAATGGAATGAAACCAACCTATTAATAGTAATACCATGGGACAAATAAAGACAAAAGCGCTGGCATGAAACGCAAGTTAATGACTTTGTCCCAAATAGTTGGCTGCTCTGCTGCATAACATGTGATATTTAAATTTAGCATACATAAAATATTGAGAATAACTATAGATCAATATTTTATCATTTTGTTACAGGGAATTATTTTTTTATTAATAAAAACAACAAACAAAATTATTCACAGCCATATACATATTTTGGACAGTAAAATTCTTAAATTTCCTCATCAAATCTTATAATAGCCAAATTATTGGGTCCATGCTTGAACACCCTACAATGGAACAATGACTAGTTATATTTAACTACTTTCTTACACATGTATGTTCCAGCTTTTTAAAAGTCCCTAATTGGTGGCCTTCCGTTTTTCACAGAGGATGAATGCAGAGGATCATTGAATAGCTTCTTTCCAGGCTATTCAGCTCCGTTAGACCAAGTGGAAGAATTTCCAATATACCCCAAATTAATGAGCCCATTAAAATGAATGAATTTAAGGAAGGGGTCTTGAGAGGGTGAATAGAAGGGCTGACCTCCATATTTTTCATTTGGGGATGTAATTGAGTTAAAATCACCCAATATAAGCCAAATCCCTGAGGATTTGTTCCCCTCATTAGAGAGTTTAAGGCCATAAGGTATATTTCCCCAACCAGGTAGGGGGGCTATAGAATAATGCTAGAAATTCCTCGTGTCATTCTAAAAATGAGGTGACTCTTAAAATTACTATTGGGCCTGTGATTAAACATTATTGAATTTTGATCAAATGATGATTTTAAAAGTCACCTCATTTTTGGAGTGACACTAGAAAGACACAAGAGGGACTTCTAGAATTACTTGGGGGCCATATAAACACAACATTAAGCACTTAATCTGTTCAACTATATATATATATATATATATCTTCCTTATCTTGGTGACTATAAATTTGTTGACATTATCCTTTGCTAGCTTATGAAGATAGACAAAATCAGTCTTCATAAACAATGGAATATGAAGCGAAATTGCCCTTCTTAGACAATAGCATAAGATGAGTATCTGGAAATGACAGAAATTAGTTACAAACTGGTTTGTAGCAATTAACTACAAACCAGTCTAATAAAATGACATGTGTCCCTTAGCATGTGAGAAACACTGTTTCTTATTAATGCTATAAAAAAAAGCATGTGAGAAGCACATGCTATTAAAAAAATATGTATTTTTCACATGCTAAAGGGACACATGTCATTTTATTAGACTGGTTTGTAGGCTAATGCTACAAACCAGTTTGTAGCTAATTTCTGTCCTTACTGAAATACTTTTTTTTTAAAATTTTTTTTTGATTATCTGAAATACATTTTTGGCTTATAATGAATGTCACCACAAGAACGCTGAGAAGGTTAAGAAGTTTCTTGGCGTTCGAGTTTAAGCCTAAAAAAATAAGTTATGACATTACGTAAGGGGGCGTATATTATAGGCTGATAAATAAAAGTCGAGAATTAATTCTCCGTGTTTTCTTTTATTTTTATTTGGTGACTTTAATTGACCACCGAGAATTTTTTTTTTTATTGTTATTATTTATTTTTTCGTGGTGTGACCTCACTTAAACAACCTACTACGTGAAAAATAACTACACAAGTTCACTACATGAAAAATAATTGTACCATTGATCAAATAACTTCAGTCTATCAAGTGACAAGCATCTAGATGTCATATTTAGAAGTCTCTTACGTTAAAAAAGGCAATTCTCACCATTTAAAGGAAAATTTCATCCAAAATAAAATTTATGGAGCACAGTTGAACGCAATATTTTTTTAAACAATAAATTTTAAGGGAAAAAAAAAATCCTATATTTACACGGAAAAGAAAGCTTTTTTATTAAAGGCAAAGATTGTTACTATTTTCGTTTAGCCAAGATATCTCTAATCTTAAAAATGATACCATCTACCGTTTATACTTAATGCAATGGTTTATAATTTCAAATTATAGAAATTCGGGTGAGAGTTATGTAAATCGCATTATATAAAAAAAGGTTAAGATCTTTAATTTATAAGAACGTTGAGCATATTTCAACTCCCAAAGACTTTGTGCCGACAAATCAATTCCCTGATGAATAGGTTTTACTGGCGACATTCGGACCAGGCTTCGAAGCTGAATTGGCTGAGTTGGGAGAAGATGGGATTACCGAAGAACAAAGGTGGAATGGGCTTCCGTGATCTTGAATGTTTCAACCTGGCCTTACTAGCCAAACAAGGTTGGAGACTCATTCACAAACCAAGTTCTCTGATGGCCCAGATTATGAGAGAAAAGTATTTTCCACATGGGGATTTTCTGAAGGCAAAGCTAGGGACCCGACCATCTTATGCTTGGCGGAGCATCTATAAGGCCAAAGATCTTCTCTCTAATGGCCTGGTATGGCGGGTGGGAAACGGAAATGATATAAAAATTTGGCAAGACAGATGGATTCCTCGTCCAGCGTTCTCTACCGTGCACTCTCCAGTCTCCCGATTGGATCCTACGGCAAAGGTATCTGCTCTTCTTGATCCAAACACTGGTTGGTGGAATTTCCCACTTATTCAGTCTATATTCAGCCCTGAAGAAGCTCAACTGATATGTAGCTTGACTCCTAGCCCCTCTGGCCAAGCTGACAAACTGATTTGGATGGGAACAGCAAGTGGGATTTTCACGGTTAAAAGTGCATACCACCTCCAAAAGGAACTGGTTCAACGTGCACAGGGGGAATGCTCAAGTGATTCAGGGGCCCGTCGAGTGTGGACCAAAATTTGGAGTTTGCGGGTTCCCAGGGCTGTCCAAAACTTCTTATGGCGGTGGTGCAACGGTACGCTTCCCACAAAAGCCAACCTGTATCAGAAACATATTGTCCAAGACCCACTATGCCCGATATGTGGCCTTAGCCCTGAAACAACAGTCCACATTCTATGGAACTGCCCTTCTGCAATGGGGGTTTGGATGGAATGTTCTAAGCGAATTCAGAAACTCTCTATATGTGCTTATGACGGGTTCCACTTATTTGAACAATTGATGGGGAGTCTCGACGAGGCTGAGTTAGAGACAGTTATCTATCTTGCTCGTCAACTATGGCTTAGACGCAATGCTGCTGTATTTCACGGAGAGTTTTCTTCGCCGTTCCAACTAGTCAAGAGGGGGCTTGCTTCATTACAGGAGTACCACGAGGTGATCCAAAATTCCACTTTGACGCCACGTAGATACTCTAACCCTCCTGAGCAGCAGCGTTGGCAGAAGCCATCTCAAGGGAAGCTCAAAATTAACTGGGACGCCGCTCTAGACTCCAAGCATCACCGAATGGGTATTGGTGTGTTAGTGCGTGACGGCGATGGGGCGGTAGTAGCAGCTTTATGCGCGACTGTACCGTCCATTAACGACCCCACAGTGGCAGAGGCGGTGGCACTATGGCGGGCTGTCTTACTGTGTAAGGAGCTGACTCTAACCTGCATCCATCTGGAGGGGGACTCCTTGGAGATAATTCAGGCCCTGCTTAAGGAAGAGGACTGCTGGACACGCTACGGACAGCTGATTGATGACATTCGGATCAGTCTCAACAGCCAATTTTCATGGTGTATATCCCATATTCGGAGGACTGGCAACGAGGGGGCTCACCTCTTGGCACGAGCAGCTGCAACTCAGTCAATTAATCAATTGTGGCGATACTCATATCCTGCTTTCATTCATAGTCTTGTAACTTTTGAGCAAGGCTCCTTGTGATTAATAAAAGCTGGCTTCGTTTTCAAAAAAAAAAAGAACGTTAAAAAAAAATTAAAAAAAAAAAATAGTTGATTAAGTCATTGGACTTCTATGGTACATGGAACAGTATTAAATGTTCAGGTAATATTTAAATTTTGGCCATAAATACAATATAGAGAGTTAGGACACAAATTTCCTCCAATCCGGGTTGGAGGAAATTTCCTCCAACCCCTTAAAAAAAAATGATAAAAATTATGAAAAAAAAATCGAAAAAATATATATTTCAATCCACTTATAAAATACAAGAAAAAAAAGCAAAAAAAAAAATTTTAAATCATGTATATACGAGAATATTACAAAAACAAAACAAAGGCAAAAAAAACAATTTTTTTGCTTTGTTTAAGTGGTTTAAATGTCGCTGTATATATGATTTTTTTAAATTCTTTTTGCTTTGCTTTTCTTGTATTTTTGATAAGCTGAGTGAAAATATATTTTTTCAAATTTTTTTTTATAATTTTTGTCATTTTTTTGAAGGGATTGGAGCAAATTTCCTCCAACCTAGGTTGATAATTTAACTCATTAAATGGTTAATCTTGTATTATCTAAAATCAGTAATAAGAAGATTACATATGGATATGGTATTGGACAAACTATTAACTTATTACTTTCTGTTTATATTGTAGGGGACAAATTACTTGTGAATGACCCAATTTTTGTAAGGATCTCTCAAAAGGATCTTGTGCATTTCCAATTATTCAAGCCAGAAACTAAATCTCCCATTAGTTATAGGAAGAAAACCTCAGCTTCTATTTTCTTTTCTTTTCCTTTTTTTTTTCCGAAAAATTACCTTTTTCATGTGAGAAAGTCAATGGGCTTTTTGTCTGCCCATAAAAAAACTTTCTTATGTGAAATTTTGAATCGGAATAATCAATTCCATCACCTTCTAAAAATAGTCTTTATTCTTTATTTGTTATTTTTCCTTTTTGGTTGGAGAAAATGAAAAAGAATTCCTACAACTAATTGTTCAAATGGTACGCAGTTCAAACAGCTTCCACCGAGATGTAGGGTCTATCTATTCTAAGTAAGTCCTGCAGCCCTTTCTCTGTGAAGCTACCCCACAAAATTCGGAGATCTAGTTTTATGAAATCTTAGTATAAAGAAAATCACTTTACATGATAAAATTTTGATTTGGATTTGAAAGGAATCGAGATTGGCCCAAACTATATGTATTTGTATTTGCCTGGATTCACCCTTTGTTGTTTGCCAACTTAATATGGAATCTTTAATAAAGGTACGATTAAAATAACTCTTGTGCAGATTAGTTTATAAGCTTAAAAAATGCAGAACTTCTTGCATAACCACAAGCTTTCCAATGGCTTTAGTTGCAATCTGACTTGGACAACAACTCTTTTTGGATAATGAATTTTGGTTAAGATCACAAATATTGGATTTTTTTTTCTTTATAACTTGAATTAAAATTCTCTAGATTTATTAAAATAGTTTCATTATAATCATTATTTTAATTAAATGATTTGGATTTTATTGACTCCACATATAACCTTATTAAGATATAATAGATTTAAAAAAAAAAATGGATGATCTCTCAAGTGATAAATATTAAGATGACAAAATCTCAAGTGATAACTAAACATTAAGACAACAAAATCTAAACAATTTAATTAATTGCTCAAAATTTAAAGATTTTACAGTGGTATTATCTTAGAAAATCTAAAGAAATTCCTCATCCTTACAACTCCCTAAGCATGACTTTAGACACCAACATTGTCCAGCCAAAACAATAATGGGATCTGAGCAGTAGCCACTAAAAGCATGAGATAATGGTGCTTGCTTGGTTGCTTTTCATGATCTTTACCAATAACACTCCTATATGCAGAAGGATTCCCACAATGTAACCAACTTGAACAAATTCCACACAATTCCAGCCAGCAAAGTAGTCCATTTGGCAAATTGCAAACCCTACAAGAAAAAGAGGAAAATGATGAAGTTTAACCACTGTACATGTCTATCAGCAAGAGCCAAAACCTTGAAACTGTCTAGCAAATAAATTTCTAAACAATGGTTTATTTTGAACCATATTTT
>FXXK01000603.1:95569-118636 GCA_900184695.1 Betula pendula | reverse complement strand
CTACCCAATACAAACATTTGTTAAAATTTAACATAACTGTGCACAAAAAATGGGACTAATTTTTCAAAAATTTGGATCTTAATGTAAATGGAAAAGTTTTAAAGAATTTAGATGCTTTATTGGAAAGAGTAAAAAATGGTTTGAATACTTGGTTCCCTAAATAGGTAATCACGAAACAAATCAGCCATTTTCTTGTTTGGTCCGTCCTTCCATCCTCTGCCACCTTCATTTGGATTAATCTTTGAACCCTTTTTCTTCATGTTTGGACGGAATGCTTTCTTAAAAACTCTTTTCATTGACCATCGTACTTTCCGATGGATCTATATTGTAAAAACCAACCGGTTAGAACGATTTGTCCACCTCGTTTCCTGACTCAGGGATATCGCAAGTTCGTCCAAAGCACCATTTGAACGGATGGATGCCATAGTCTTCAGAGAGCAGGTTAACAATGATTGAAAATCCCTTGAACTCTTTTAATAAGTCTTTGGAGAAAGTGGCTTAGGTGAAATGTTCTTCTCCGTCTTTCGGGAGATCGATATCCAATGTAGGGGTTGATTTCCTCTTGATCCCAAAAGTTTTCGTATATGGACTGGGCAGTAAAAATTGTTTCGATATCTTTCATCCTCAAAGGCTTAAGAACATATCGGTGAGGCCATTTGATGAGTGGAAGAAGGAGAGAAAGAAGTGAACCGAAAGACGGAACGTAAAGCTTTCCGTTGAAGGCCATGGGACGAAGGTATGCAAGAGTACTAGTTTTAACTTGAGGAAAATTGGGAGATGGGAAAATTGAGCCCAGGAGCGTTCGTTGCATATACTGATGAAGGAATACAAGTTTGGTCCCCACATACCACCTGACCGCGTCAAAAGAAAAATGAGCAAAAACTTTCTTGGCAACTTCCTTTTGTTTAAGTGGGGTCCAATTGGTTTGAAAAGGAAGGATTGAAAATAATTGCCACGTTATATTTAAACCAGGGGCTGGAGGGATTAGTATAAATATTAAGACAGCCCCCTTGGCTTAGCTGCGTGGAGTTTTGGATTATCCTACCGTTCTAAAATGAGACCGTTTCTTACATGAAACGGTTTGGAAACAATGGACCCACTTAAACAAAGTTGCCAAGAAGTTTTGCTCATTTTTCTTCTGACGCGACACGTGTACGTGAGACCAACTTGTATTCTTTTCATATAATGCAACGAAGGTGGTATATTCTTACATGAAAAATGTGGTATATTACATATGAGAATTGAGTATATTTTTGTTTTATATATATGTTGTAAAAAAATTTTGAGCCAAAAACTATATTTTGATTTTATGAAGAATAAACATCTCTTTAAAAAAAAAAAAAAAAAAGCCTTTTTAAAGAGAAATTATTTTTTACTGTCTTGAATAATATGTCTACTTTTTAATATATTGTATTTTTTAAGTCATTCAATGCAACGAACGGCTCTAAATAGTGTAATTGAAAATTTAAAATTTCAAAAACAATTGCAGAAATCCTTCTCGGAATGGCAGAACCCCTAGCAATAGTTCCTTAATTAAATATATAGAAAAATAAGCAGCTTCTTGCCAACTTCCTAAATGCTCCCAACATAATTTCTTAATTAAATATATAGAAAAATGAGCAACTTCTTGGCAACTTCCTAAAAGCTCACAACGTAATTATTAATGCAGGAGAGACCTTTGGCTCTGCCTCTTCAATAAGAGAATCTATTCATAATTCATCCACCTTTAACAACTACTTTGGTGATTCACTTGGACAAGTTCCTCGTTATTTTTGAAATTAATGTAATTTGACACACTTAAGCCAAATAGCGGGATTGTGTTAAGAAACGAAGTTTTTGTTTATACAAAAATAAAAGAGCTTTTTTTAAGAAAAAAAATTATTTTTCTAAGATTTTTTAAAAACACAATTTTAAATTTTTTATATAAAAAAAGTAAAAAAATAGCTTTTAAATTTTTTGCCAAATAAAAAAAAAAAATTCACTTATCCCCCAAATAAATAAATTATTTTTGCAATATGAATGTCCTTTCTCCTTTGACTAAGGGGTTGAAGGGTAGTGAGAGTTGGGTAGTGAGAATTGGAAATGAGTAAATATGAATGTAACACATAGACAAGAATGTTAATTGAGAATGCTAAGCAGCATTTCTCATTTTATTATGCTAAAATAATATTATCAATTCATCTTTAAATCAACTTTTGTTTAAAAAATTTAAATGATAGATTAATAATGTCATATCAATACAATATGTAACATTTTTTTTTTTTTTAGAAAAAGAATCTACATGAGAAACTAGAAAAGAAAATAAATGCAATGTATTCTAGCATGAGTGTTTATTTTTCTAATATTTCTTTTGATGGAGGATTTAATATTACCTCTATTTTGTCCTCATTCTTACCCACTCGGTGTTTGGTACACTTTTATAAGATGAATACAGGGCAGGAGTCATCATAAAAACTAAAAACTAAAAAGAAAAGTGATGTTCAAGTGAGTCCATTATTTACTTCTTAAAAAAAGAAAAAAAGAAAAAAGTGAGTCCCATTGTTGAAAGAAGAAGAAAATACATTGCACCTAAGAGACAGAAAATAATTGCACCATAAGAAAAAGAAAATAATTGCACCATGAGTCTCAGATTTATATACTTATATATATATATATATATATATATTATATATATATATATTATATTATATATAATATAATATATATATGTATAGTATTACACATCTTAACAATTTTCAATTAAAATAATATATATTTTAACGCGTTTACTTTTGGATTATATGCTTTATATATATCTCTATCTCATGCATTTTATATATGATATGGGACAAAGAGAAAAAAGTACAGCGAATTGGATGCAAGCATAAGGTTCAACGTAAGCCGTTGGGGTCATGCCTATTCATAAGAAATCAACATATATTTTAAATTATCCATTAATTTGTCTTACCCCAATCGTCCTACCTCGATGTCGCCATGGGAAAGGGAGGTCACACTTGGGACTCCAAGGAGTTGTTGAGCTTATACACTTCTTAACAATTTTCAATTAGAATAATATATATTTTAAAGACTCTATGACCAAGCTCCCATGTAAGAGAATTGAAAAATTCAACCATAAGACTAATTATGAGAAGCAGGGTTAGGTGTTGTGGGTGCCATGGCCTCCAATCCCCTACTCACGAACCTAGTAATTTTCTGCTTATTGTAATTTTTACCCCCTTCATAAATTATACCCTCAACACCTGCCCAGATAGATTTTTTTCTTTCTTTCTATCATGTGAAAATGAAAATATGATGTAACTTTATGGGCCCTGTTAAAACCAGAAAGAGTGGACAATAGGAAGAATTGTCGGGGCTGTGCGTTCTGTTTGAGAGGCAAAAACAGGGCATGTGTGTGGACAGTTTTTGTTACTTGTTAGCGTGGTAGTGGTTACTTTTGCATCAGTGGGTTCAATAGATTGTGTATTTAAAAAGGGGAAAAATTGCGAATGATGTCTGAATATGGGTGATGGGTGAATATGGTCGGGGGTTAGGTCAAACTTACAAATTCAATAGTAAATATGCGAGAGGAGTAGTTCTAGATGTCTGCACATGCTTTCATTTTTTTTTTTCTTTTTCAAGGTCTGACCTGCAGGTATGGCTGACCAGCATGTGAGGACGCTAGACGTCTGCCACTACTCATATGAGAAATGGGATGGAAAATGATATGTAACAAAGCTCTTCGCAATAAGCTCTTTAGAGTTTAAAAAATGATTTCAAACTTTTTTTGGTGAGCATAATTGATAAATAACTCCTTATCTCAAACTTCCGTTTAAAATCTTTATCGGAAACCGTCAAAATGTCATAGTAACACCAATAATAATACGACACGTATCCCTTAAAAAAAAAAAAATACTAGGGTTTTGGATGGACCACCCTTGAATTGCCCAGATGGGGTGGTCGAACTTGGGGTGGTTCGGTGACGTCAAAATTTCATATGGAAGTTCAAGATTATGAGTTATTTGTTATTTATGTTTACCACATGAAGTTTTAAGTCATTTTCTAAACTCTAGGAAGCTTCTTACAAATTGATACAATCACATGGACTAATTTTGAATTTATTTTTTCTTTTCCTTTAAAAAGAGGGGAAGAATAGAAAAATAAACTCTTTTGTACTTTGATGTGTTCCAACTTCCAACCCCAATTGGAACTCGTTAGTGTGAATTTTCATTTCAACTTTTGCGAATTATGCACTCGTGTTCATCAAACTCAGCTCCTTTTTTACTATTTCTTTTTATTTTTTGGTAAAAAAACAAAACTCAATTATATTTTTATTTTTTTGAGGTAACAAAACTCTCTTTTCACTCTTTGCTAAACCAACCCCCAAAAGTTATGAGAATAACTTCTATAAGGTCATGGCACAAATTATGAAGTAGCAGCAGAAGAAAGCGTAGTGGGGTTCAACGGCTTTCAGCGGCGCTCAATGGTGGCGTGGGCAATGGGTGGGCGGTAGGTCACGACTATGGCTTTGTGATATGTTGAAGAGAAGGTTTAATCGGATATTTTCGTGCTTATTTGATTTTATGTAATATGGTTATGTGTCAATTGTTTATTGGAGGACACAGAAGACCTGGTTTGTGCTCGGATCTTATAGAAGTTATTCTCATTCTTTCAACTCAATTTGAAGAAAAACTCAATCCAAAGAGTGGTGTATAGCATTACTCCCTCACTACACAACACTAATTGAACGCCTCACACAACCAAAGCATATGCAATCCTGAGGTGACACTTGGCCAAAAGGTTATGCTAAGGAAGGGGTCATGTTCGGTACAATAAGGAAAAGGCACCCGTAGCAGGTATAAGAGCACTAGCAGCAGCTTCCTTAAGATTTTTTCTCAGTGTAGGGAACCAAACTACTTTTTGCTCCTTATTTAAATAATCTTCACAGCAGTTTCTCTTATCTTTTCCATATACTATTTAAATATTATTTAAATTAAATGCTAGAAGAAAAGAGAAGAAAGAGAAATCATTTAAATATTGTTTTAAACAAATAGTAGAAGAAAGAGAGATGAAAGAGAAAGTTTTTGTATTAAAATAATGCTAAGAGAACCAATTTTGGTTCCCTAGATGAAGGTAACAACTTTTGATTCCCTTGATGTTTCTACAGTTTGGAAAAGCTGCTGCAAAATTTTTTTTTTAATTTTTTTAACAGTTTTTTTACAGAAGGGAAGAAAATTCAAAAGAAGCTGTTATTAGTGCTCTAACACTCCTAACAAGTATAACACTTTGAATATTCACACTGCTAAAGAATTTTTTTTTTTTTTCTTCGTTGTCCTTCTAAATGACAATTCCAACCGACTCAAGCATAAGAGACAATATCTCTTGCCTGCACACTCGGCCCCAACAAGCTTTCGTGCTAACCTCCATCTCTTTTGCATGCATTCTTGATAGGGTTTAGATGTGCGGTCATCTGTACTAACGTTACTATGCTTTTGATTATACTTCTTGAAATAAATTTCCCAGGTTGGTTTTGCCATCCTATTAAAAGAGGGTTATTTTTCCAAGTGCCTTAACATTTAGGAAAAAAAGTAAAATTGGTCAATGTGATTTACTAGATTTTCAATAAAGTTCATGTTGTTTCAAAATATTTTGAGAGCTCCTTGGAGTATTTATAAATAACAAATTACTTTATGCTATCAAATTCCGTAAAAAAACTTGATGGATTTCGTTAGTGTGCCAAGTCAAAGCAAATAAAATCACGATATGTGTCATTTATAATAAAAATATATATAAATTATTGAATATGAAAACTATAAATATATTAAAATCTAAATCTAAATCTAAATCTACAATTATGGTATAGAGTAAATACAATTATGGTAATCAAATCTCTCAAATTTGATTACAATCAACCTTAAATAGAGAATATTTCAATATCAACCAATACATATATAAAAAATAAATAACGTTAGCATAATAGTACTAGTAATAACTTTTCTTAAACTCTATTTCCTTCTTTATTGTAGGAAAAACTGTTAAAAAAAATTTTACAGCAGTTTCTCTTAGTGTTCTCTAAAATAATAAAATATCAAGAAAATCAAAAGTTTTTTCCTTTATCTAGAAAACCAAAAATAATTTTCTTAACATTATTTTAATATAAAAAAATTCATCTTCCTTTTAACATTTAATTTAAATAATTTTTAAAAAATCTAAATAAATCTATTGTTAGTGATCTAAGGTCGTGCCCAAGAGTCAAGACGGAAGGTTTAAACCAGGCCAGCCGGAGTGTCATCGAAACTATGTGCAATTGGTGTGGCTTTCCCACACACGAATGTAAGTGGAGGGCTGTTTTATCTTGTTTGCTTATATGTCAGGTTGTCCACAAATATCTCATCGAAATTCAATGTGGCGGCCTGTCATGGAAGAGCTTTGCTGGCGTTGACAACTAGGGTCTGAGTATTTTATCCATCGATGGAAGCGTGCAGACAATGAATTTTATTGAGTGTGTTGTATTGGAGAAACCAATGCCGTAACGTTTGCATCATAAAATAATATGCGTTAGTTAAAAAATAAAAAAATAAATGAGCTTCTGTCATTAGAGAATATTCAACTCTTGAAGTCTCATAATAAATGACAAATTGCTTCAAGTTGGTTTAGAAAAAATTTCTAAATATGCGTTAATTAAAAAAAATATATATGAGAAACTTCTTGGCAAGTCTCTTACGGTGTCGTATGGATTATGCAATGAGGAAACCAGTATAAAACTGATCGATGGTATAGGAGTGGTTAAGGCGGGCGGTTATTAACCCATTAAACGGATAACCGGAATACCGGATTACCGGATAACGAAAACCGGAAACGGAAATAACCGCAACCGGATAACGGATAACCGGTTAGAGCCGGTGCGGTTGCGGTTATTAATTTAGAAAAACCGGTTATTAACCGATAACCGGAACCGTTTTTTATATATATTATATATATAATATTTATTTATTTATTTAATATATATTATAATAAAAGCTCCCTTATATATAATAAAAAAGCACCCTCTCCCTGCTCAAGCAGGGGAGCTCCCTGCAGCAGGGAGCAAGCAGGGTGCTCCCTGCTCAAGCAGGGAGCTAGCAGGGAGCTTCCCTGCTCAAGCTCCCTGCAGCAGGGGACTGAGCAAGAAAAAAAAAAAAAAAGAAAAAAAAGAAAGAAGAATAAACTTGTTCCACATTAAATATTAACAATTTTTTTTTCATCCCTTATTTGAAAAATAAAATTTTGATGAAAAATGATTAAAAATAATTTTTTTTGTAAGTCTATTAACATAAAAAACCGGTTACCGGTTATTAGCAACCGCAACCCGGGTCCCGGTTGCGGTGCAGTTGCAAAAAAATTAAATAACCGGAGCCCGGCTTGCGGTTGCGGTGTATTGCCCGTTGCGGTTGCGGTTATTGCCCAATAACCGCAACCGCAACCGGTTGAGCACCCCTACGAGGATTCATGAAATTGCACAAAATACACCGGCATTACACAAGTCTCATGCACCTGAACAAGTATGGCGAACATTAAACCTTAACCAAATAACAATTAAAACTCTACTCACCTTATATGGTCAAGTGAAATAAAGATAATTTATTTCACGAACCAGCTTTTAGTACCAGCTTTTAGTTTGTTGTATTGTATATAGTGTCATGTCTTTATATATATATACCATTAGATATATGAAATTTAATCTGAACCATGACTTCATTTCACTTAAAATAAAAAGGATCTCTAATCCACAGGTGAAATGTTCACCCTCATAATTAATATTTTTTGAGAAAATCTATTTAATAGATTGTAACATCATCATGAAAAGTTTTAAAAAACTTTTTTTAACTTTAAAAACTCTATTTCCTAATACAATTCTAAATATGCCATAAGACGCTCCCTCTTGATTAGTTTGAGCAATTACAGAACAAAGTTAAGCAATGATATTGTTTTACAATTCTACCATTGTAAGTTGACCATTCCACCATTTTTGTTTTGAAAAAAAAAAAGCTTACCTGGGATATTTCTTTCATGGTGGTCCTAAATCGAGTGGAAATGACCATTCACACGCCTTAAGAAAGTTGGGTGCACGATCTTTTCCAGAGCAATGAGTTCACAAAAATCATAAGCGACAATTCCTATTCTTCGTACGTTATTGCCATATAACCAAAGATGGAATAGGCCTGGATGCCATCATGTTTAAATTTGTGCATAGTTGAAGACCGAATCAAGAGCCCTCGAAAATCGATAAAATTTTTCTGTAAATCAGTTTCAAGGAAACTTCTTCAAACACATTCCATTAAATGATAAGTGTCATTTAACATGTTTAGGTTTTTAAGTTAATAGAAGGATAGTTAATGATTATTGAAAATATTAAAAAAATATGTACATCTCACATGTTAGAGAACACTTAACATTTATTAAAGTGGGTTAAAGAAAATTTTCTCCCAAATTGAAAGAAATTTGTATCCCTTGAAAATAAGGAGCGACAAGCCCCCTTATAGACCATGGCCCATTCAGAAAGGACAAAGATTTCCTCCTAAACTCGAGTTGAAAAATCTTCCAATCGAATCTATAAAAATGATATGTGTTTCTTTGCATGTGAGAATTATTATTATTATTATTATTTTAATTATAAAGACAAATTTAGAAGAAATTTTATTAAAAATGCATGTGAGAAGCACATGATATTTAAAAAGTATTTACTTCTCACATGCAGATGGACACATGTTATTTTTATAGACTAAGTTAAAAAAAGTTCTTCTAACCCAATTTAAAAAACCAAAAAAAAAAAAATGTCCCTTCAAAAACCCCTAGTTCCGTCTCTCCATATAACAGTATCCATTATCTTCATTACTCAATAAGATCGAGGCCTTACACTGAAGAAGACATAATTCACTGTGTTTTGATAATAATTAAACCATTTCAATAGCAGACCAACTATGAAAAAAATTAACTAAGGAAAAAAAAAATTAGAAATTCCAACAAAACTTAGGAGTGAGAAAGAGCTCAACCAACGTTATTCCCATTAACTGGGTCGTGGGATTTCCTCTTAAAGGCCTTCTCAATCCTTTGGAGCTCAACAATACAGTGGGCCCGCATTATAGAAAATGGCACTAAAAACTAACAATTAGGGCTTGCCCATCATTCTAGGCCTCGATAAGGTTTTTTGTACAATAAAATGTGCTCACACTTACAGTAAAATCATTATTTCAATTTGCTCATAGTTAGAATAAAATACTCATTCTGATTTCATTCAATCATATCAATTTTTTTTTTTTTTTATAAAATGTGAGTCTCCGTGAGGTCACGGTGTTTCTCTTAGCATACATTTATCTATTTTGCACCCTACGATCTTTTGTCTAAGAAAGTACAAAATGTTCTCAGAAACGATGCCGACCGATGGTAAAGTTGATCGCACGGTGAATCTCGAGCAACGAATGCCTACAAGAAAAGGTAAGCATGATCGAAGACTTGTCAATGGTACTAATAAAAATAAAAAATAAATTATGATGCTTAAGTTAGCAAGGATGGATGATGAATTGTCGAGGGTTATTAGAGAGAATGGTTAAGCGAATGTACCTGAAATGATTGTATATCTTCTCCTTATACGAAGCATCCACTAATGAAACACAGTCTTTACCTACACTCGGCGGTTAGGACAAAAGTGAGTTGGTTATTCTTTGCACCTTATTCCTAGGGTTCTTTATGTGAATGGGACCTATGGCTTAGGCCCAATCTATTCAGCCCAAATTATGGGCTTCTAAGCCAGCACTCGCAATTTGGGCTGGCCAATTGAGTATCGGATATATCATTCTTATAGTTTATCTGCTTATCCTCTTCCCTCACCCACATGTTTATCTTCTTGAGTGTGGATAAAGAGAAAAAGTAGAGCGAATTGGAGGCAAGCATAAATTATCTATTAATATGTCTTACCTCAATGTCGCCATGGGAAATGGATAAGGTGAACATTTGGGACTTCAAGGTTAAGGAAAGGTATTGATCTCATCCAATTCTATCAGTTAAATATTAGGATCTAGATTCTCACAATTATTTGTCTAAATTACTTGCGATTTGAACCAGAGATTCTCTCACAATTCCCTGCATAAATGACGAGCAATCCACAGAGAGAAAAAAAAAAAANTCAATGTCGCCATGGGAAATGGATAAGGTGAACATTTGGGACTTCAAGGTTAAGGAAAGGTATTGATCTCATCCAATTCTATCAGTTAAATATTAGGATCTAGATTCTCACAATTATTTGTCTAAATTACTTGCGATTTGAACCAGAGATTCTCTCACAATTCCCTGCATAAATGACGAGCAATCCACAGAGAGAAAAAAAAAAAAAAAAGAGTTGAGTTCAAGTAATTAGCCCACTTAACAATTTTCAATTTGACTAATATTTTCTCGTGTTTCCTATTAGATTATATGCTCTTTATATATCTCAATATCATGCATATCATTAATATTCACAAGTTTTGATAACCTTACATGTATTATCTCACCTATCACATGTTTCTATAAATAAAAATTCCAATTTTATATTCTCCATAGCCCTTTTCATATATTCTCTTCTCTCTCTTTCCTTCGGCTTTTTTCTCCATATTTTATATTTCCCATAAATTACTACAACTACGAAGTGCAAGAATTCTGATTTTATATTTTATATTCCCCATAAAAATTCCGATCCTGATTAATTTATACTGTAAGAAAGAATTTCAAATCATGTTATGTCTTTAATTAGTCCTACAAAATGACAGAGAGCAAGTCTTAGAAGGTTTTTCTAGCAAAGGGATGTAATTGGTCTATTAGGTTAGTGGGCTTTAATTGTAATGGGCCTATTAGATAAGTGGCCCTTTATCAGGTTAATAAGATTAGTAGACTTCTATTGGTCATTCCGTTGTTGGGCCAAGCTGCCTAGTGGTAAAGTTTGTTAGGCTAGAGGATTCCTCAAGAACATACATACCAAAACACACAAGACTGGTTGAATCCATTCCTGTTTCCCCCCTTCCCTGAAGTTGAATAAAAATCAAAATCAAAATCAAAAATCAAAAAAGAAAAAAGACTGGTTGAATCCTTTGACTCAAGGTTGCCAACCAGCCCTTTGACTGTGCCGCCACCATCCATCATTATTTCTCAAAATAAAGCTAATGTGTATATCACCATCATTCCTGTATATGAGCCATGTTGGTTTCTTAACCTGGCTCATTCACTTGAGCAATATACATTTCTACTCCATGCTTTGAATTTCTCAGCTAAAATTCACTTGTAATGAAAAAAAAAAAAATACACACCTTAATTACAAAATAAGAGTCAAAATAAGAGCCAGGTTCTGGGGGTGGTTTGATAGATGTAGAAATATCCTCTACATCTGAAATATTTCCTCACCAAAAGGCAGAGTACAAAAGCCGGGGAATGTAGGTACAACAGAGTCCATCCAAATATTTTCACACGGTTCATTGCTTCTGGAAGAGTCAATCCGTCCAAGCGTTGGTGGAAGTTTTGGAATTTCTCGCAGTTTCCTGCAACCGTTCAAGAGAAGATCTTCATCAATCCAATAGATTTGTTGAGCCACGCAAGAAGGCTAACAATAGCGCCTCTTGATAGATCTAAATATTCCAAATTGGATGGGCATTCATGCTGAATCAAGAAATCTGATTATGCTAAAATAGACCAAAAAAATAAAAGAAAAAGGAAATTCAATTATGCTAGAACACTATTTCCAAGAATCACCTACCTCACAGGCTTTGGTGGGTCCACTTCTTCTAAAAATATTGCCAATGACACGCACCCCTCCACAATCACAAATTCTACATTTCGTGGAAGCCCCAAAATTTCTCGAAGCTGCTTGCAATTTATCAAATCAAGGATCTCCAAATCTTGCAACTGATAAATGCCATTTGGGATATTCATCAGGTTTGTGCAATTGTTTAGAGATAATCTTTTAAGCCTAGCGAGATGCCCAATGGATGAAGGAAGTTCTTTTATACCAGTACAACCATTGAGAGATAAATACTCTAAATGTTGCAATTGATGAATACTATTTGGAAGATTCGTAAGGTTTGTGCAACCACCTAGATTTAATGTTTTAACCCCAACTAGGTAGCCAATGGATGAAGGCAGTTCCTCTATACCAGTAACTTCAAAGCTGACGTATTCTATACATTCCATTTGACACTCAATTTCAGGAAAAATTTTAAGCCTAGAGCAACCCCCAAGGACAAGACGTTGTAGAGATCTCAACTTGAGGCTTCTANGGAAAAATCCTAAGATTTGAGCAGCATTCAAGACTCAAATCAATGAGCTTATCAAGAAATCCAATAGAACAATGAACCTCAACTAAATTTTTGCAACCATTAAGATATAATGTCTCTAAATTTGGAATCCTTGAAACATCAGGGATTTTTTCGAGGAATCCACAATAAGAGAAATCCATGGTTGTCATGTTTTGGAAACTCTATAACAAAAAAGAGGAAATAAATTAGTTTGAACTTTGAATGAAGTTTACAACGTAATTGAAACCAAGAAATATTAAAAGCAATAATTCTACCTGGACTCCCTCGAATCCTTTGAGATAGCTATAACGCATACGTAACTCAACAAGTTTCTTTCCATAAAAATTGGATGGCAAAGATTCTCCAGGATATGCAGGCCAATCAAGCAATCTTAACTCATTAGAGAGAAAATTAGGCACTTCAGAAAAGTGTGCATTAATGTTTATAAACATTTTGAGCCCTTTCATCTTCTTGAAAGCTTTGCGACTCAAGTGTATAAAGTCTGGTACAGGAAAATCTATCAAGATAGCCTCAACTTTGTTTGTTCCCTGGCAAGACAATGTATAGTTAAGTATACTAGCAAAATCGTAACATAAAGCTCTCCATATTTTAATACTTGCTAGAACTATAATTCTAGTATTGTGTTTGTGTATATATATATACTTTGCAGAAATGAACAAGTTTATACTCCATCGGTTTGTCTTCGTGTATTGCTTTTGTGTTTTATTTTTTTTTTTAGATTTTCAAAATGAGTAATTTGTTTTTTGGAATGTCCTAAAGTGACTGATCTTGACATTCTCAAAATTAAATGTCTTTTATATATATTTATTTACATATTACCCTTACTTGTAGATAAATGAAAAGGCAAGATACTCATAAAAATTGAGCACATCTTTGAATTAAAAAAGCAGTTACAAATGATGATTTTCTTTATTCTTCATAATTAAAGCATTCCATTTATTCAGCTCTTTTGTGATAATATTTGTAAAATTTCTTTTATTAGTTATTATAAAATGAATGAATAACAAATCATTGGGGGTGGATATGTTTGGCAAAGTTTGAGGAAGTGTTTTGGGTTTTTAAAAATGTCAAAATTAGAATATATTTGGTAGGGGGCACATTTTAAAAAAGTGTTGCAAGTGGGGTCCACAAATGAAAATTGGTTTAGTAAAATTTTAAGAAGTATTTTGAAAAAACAAAAATTGAGAAATATTTTTATAAAATAAAAGAACAATTAAAAAAGTTTTATTTTTTTATTTTTTATGTGTTGCTCCATAGTAGCAGCAGCCACCGCCAGAACGCCACCATGGTGTTTATTTGGCATCCTAGTGGCCACCGCCGAGCCAATAGATGCGCCTACAGCCACCTCGAGACCACCATATGCGTCTGGTAGCTGCCAAATTTGTATGGCGGCAATAGCACCACCTCAAATTTCTTTTATAAACGTTATTGTTTTTAATTTTTATACATGTAATCAACACCAAAAAAAAAATTGAGAAATGTTTGTGTTTTATTTTTTGATAAGCGTTTTGTAGTTTTTGAGAAGAGTTTTGTAATTTATTTTGAAAAGTATGTTAGTGGTGGAGATCATTTTTGAAAATCCTTTTGGTTAAATAGTATTTAAAAAGATTTTTCAATGTTTGAGAATGGAAAAAAGTTTTTGAAATTTTTACCAAACAGGTAGTAAGGGCATGTTTGTAAATTTTTTGAAAGTTGTTTTTGATTTTAGATTTTATGAAAAAGTTCTTAAAAAAAATAAAAATTGATATATTGTATGTATTGTCCACAAATAAAAACTCATTCGTTAAAAATGAAAAATATTATGGAAGCCAAAAATTATAAAGAGTTATCAAAACAAGAAAGAAAAAATAGAAAACAATTTGTTAGATGTTGGCTTCCACAAGCGGCCCCCATCCCTTCACTTAATGCGGGAGGTGGGTTTCTCCCCTCTACCCTCTGTGAGAGGCACGCAGGGGGTGAGTCTCTATCTGCCTCTAATGAAGGGGTGACCTCTAGCCATGGAGGCCGGTCTTCGCTTCTTGTTCTTCTTTTTTTTTTTTTAACAATTTTCTCTTCTTTTTTTTTTCATAAATAATAAGATCAAGCTCTAGACCTAAAAAAGTGAGCATGTGTTTTCAAAACATTCAATTACGAAGGTGTATGATGTTTTTTAAAAAATGTGTTTTTATGAAAAAAAAATTATTTTCCAAAAATTATATTTAAACTTTTTAAAATGTTCATTATAATCTTTAGATCTTCTTCTTCTTCTTCTTTTCTCAGGGTGGGATTAATCTCGGATGTTCTCCTTCCAATATGAGCATCACTAATATTTACATACATATTCAACCTTTGAAGTCCCATAAACATCTAACTTCAAGTAAAATGTTTATTTTGTAAAATCTCAAGAAAGGTCAAGATAAATTAATTATCCTATTATTTGAAACAAGTTTACAAATGATTTTACAAAAACACAACCAATTAAACAGTCGGATACGATTGTAATTATGGTAAACTTTTAATTTGGTTTGAAATTAAATTCATTCTACTTATTCAATTGTTTTCTGTAGCATATATGCATCAACATTTATACATATATCTGCATGTAAGTACTTTTCTATCTTTCTTTAAGCAAAATTTAAAAATAAAAAAATAAAATAAATTTTTTTTTTTTAAAAAAAAAAGGAAAAACATAAAAAGCCTCTCTCAACTACCAGCCATTTTCAAAAAAGCCCCGTAAAGTGATAGGTGTGAAAATTTGATTCATTAAATTACTATTTTATGTCAAAAAGGTCACTCCATTAGAGATAGCCATCAGTTTAGATGGAAAAATGGTCACGTACTTGCTTTTTTGTCATTATTCCTAAAATATCCATATTTTCTTAAAAAATTAATTTAAAAAACTAAAATGACAATAAAATAAAAAAATAAATACTAAAACATTAAAAAAAAAAAAAAAAAAAAAAAAAAAAAAAAGAGCAACCCAAAGGGTGGCCGAATCAAACCATTCAGCCACCCAAAATGAAGGCGGAGGAGGTGGCTGAGCCACCCCTAGAGGGTTGGGGGTGTCGCGAGCCACCCCCTCCTCCTTCATTTTAGGTGGCCCAACCATCCCTCGGAGGTGGTTTAACCACTTGCGTTAATTATTTTTTAAAAATTTCGGTTTTTAAAGGCGAATTTTATTTTTCAGAGATGAAATAAGGGCATTTTTGGAATTTTTTTGGTCGAAGCATGTGACCACTTCTCGATCCAAGCTAACGGTCAACAATAATGGAGTGTCCTTTTTTAATACAAATGGTAAATTGATGTATCAAATTGTCACGCCTGTCACTTTGTAAGACTTTATTAAAAATAACTGGTAGTACTTGAGGACACTTTTTTATATTTTTCTTAATGAATGATATATTTCTGGTAGCTTAACTTATGATAAAAAATAAAAATTAAAAAAAAAAGAACAATGTAAATTATAAAGGATTTTTAACATATGTCTTACCGTATTTTCACTTAGGACACGACGAACATCTTCATGAAACCACAACCTACTACGTTCACCAGGTTCGTTGGGTGATTCCTGTCGAACAATTTCTCTACCCATTTCTTGCAGCAAGTCGTGCATCACCAATGATCCCGAAGACGACTGAGTTATGAGACACTTATCCTTTAATTCTTCGATACCACTATATGAGAGGAAATCACAACTGGCTAGTATTTTTCTAACATATTCTATATTCTTTCCTTTGAAGAAACACGCGATATGAAGGAAAATATTCTTTGCATTTTGATCTAATCCATCAAAACTTATTCTAAGTTTTTTTTGAATATCAACGTGAGGAATTTTTTTGTACTCGTCCAATTTACTTTTCCAATAAAGTATATCTCTTCCTTTTAGTGTTGAGCCTAGAACCGCTAAAGCTAGTGGCAATCCTCCGGCATAACGTACTGCATCTTTTGTGACTTCCACATAACCCTCATCAGGTTTGTCTCTATCGAAGGCATGACAACTAAAGAGTTGAAGAGCTTCATTGTCATTCAATTTCTTCACCTCATAGGTTAAAACTTGATGCTTAGTTAGTAAAACTTTATCTCTTGTTGTTATGATGATTCTACTTCCTAAACCAAACAAATTGCCTTTTCCAACTATCTTGTCTAATTGGTCTAAATGATCGACGTCATCAAGAACTAGAAGTACCTTTTTTAGGCGAAGCCTTTGCCCTATCAAAGTAATTCCTTGATCAACATTGTCAATCATTGAACATGAACCTTCTAGAATCTTATAAAGAAGTTTATTTTGCAAATCGATCAAACCCTTTTGGCTAGAAGTTTCTCTAATGTTTTCAAGAAAACAACTACTTTCAAACTGTGAAGCAATCGAATTGTAAATAGCTTTTGCAATAGTTGTCTTACCAATTCCACCAGTTCCAAAGATTCCTAGCATGCATGTACTGTCCTTCTTCTCTATATCTAAAAGTGACTTCACATCTTCTGCACGGGATTGTATTCCAACTGGACACTCGGCAACTTGAAAGTATGTCTTTCTTACTAATATCGAATTCACCCATCCAATGATTTCGTGAATAAATTCAGGTTCATTCCTATCAAAACAAAAACATAACAAAACACCTACTGAGTTACTTCCACAATATAAAGAATAGGAATATGATCTAGATACAATGATTTTTTTTCTCTTTTCTCCATAAGTAATGACAATGGTAGGCAATGAATTATGATGTAAGGGATAATCTTCCCCTCCCTAAATCCCAATCCCCCCAGTGACTACAAGTGCTCCTCTTATTAGAAGAATTAAAAATAAATAAATAAATAAATACTTTAACAATCTAGAAGGAAAGGTGCAAGAATGTTTAGAAATACTTGTTCCCCAAAGGCATCCCGGACAAATCGGACACTTCTTTTAGGGCTGTCTTCCACCTCTGCACTTTCATTACATCATTCTTGAAATTTTGTTCAAGTTCAGCGAATGCTTCTCCAAAACTATTGGTTTGATGCCGTACTTCCGATGGATCTACATGGTAGAACAGCGGTAAAACATGTTGCCTCCTTGTTTTTCTACACTCGAGGATCTGGATTAGCTCGTCCAAGCACCATCGGGATGATGCGTAGTTTTTAGATAGTACAATGATTGAAATCTCTGAATCTTCAATGACTTTGAGAAGTTCTGATGAAATTTTCTCTGCTCTTCTAAGCTCTTTATCCATAAAGGTGTTGATTCCCTTTCGATGCAAAGCATCGTATAGATGGGCAGTAAAAGTTGAGCGAGTATCTTCACCTCTAAAATTCAAGAATACATCCCATTCAAGAATGGAAGAAGAGGAAGAAGATGAAGACGAAGAAGCTCCATGGAAGGCCATGGACGAAGTTGCAAGAGTAATAATAGTTAGTAGAGAAAATTGAGAGAGAATTGCAGAACTGCTGGCTATAGCTCCTTAATCAAATATATAGGAAAGTCGATGCCGCGTTGCATCATAAGAAATGAACAGAGTCAAAAGATAGGTGTTCCAACTTTGACTAGCTTTGGAGTCTTCTGCTGCAAACGGCAAACCCATGTGGCATGCAAGTGATGGTTGTAGGCTTTCTTTTTCTAATTTGTTTTTTGTTTTTCTTTTTTGTTCATTTTTTTGTGGGGTGGGGCCCTGGGGGGATAAGGGCTCTCGATTATAATGCAATTTCCAACCAACGGTGTCGCTCTCATCCGCTATCCCCTCAAAATTTTCCACCGCCTCTTGTTTTTTCACATCATTAATTTTTTGGTAAGCAAGCAAGCAAATTATACAAAACATTAATTTTTTTTTTTGGTAAGCAAGCAAATTACATTTTTTTTTTCAAAAAAAAAATTTACAACAAAGCTCTCTATAAAAATTCATGGTTCAAATTTTGTTTTGATATATTTAACGGTGACAACATATTCACCATGTATATATCAACGTATACATCATTAAATTTATAAAATTTAATATGAACTATCAAATGGTTTCTTTCCATATTTTACTTGAAGTAGAGAAGATCCTATCCAAACTTGAGGGTCTCTAACTTCACCATTATAATAGAGCCTCACCATTATAATGAGGGAAAGAGAGGAAACATGATAAAGATTCCTTATAATTTTTTTAAAATTTAAGATTATCAAATTATGTTATTGTGGGCGGTTCCTTGGATCGAATGCTATGTAAAATGCAACATATTAAAAAGCATACATGTTACTGACGTAGTTGAAAAGAATTTTTCTCCCGAAAAGCTTTTTTTTTTTTGAAAATACACTTCTTCTTTATAAAACCAAAATACAGTTTTTGTTCAAAACTTTTTTACAACATAGAAAACAAGAATCTAATGAAAACATGCTCAATATTTATTAGTAACATACCACCTTTTTAATAAGTGGCATTTTTTAAGCTGTTCGATATAAAAAAACGCCTGAAATAGTGTAATTTGAGAATCCGAGAAAACGAGTGAAAGTATGAAGAAATGTGAGTAAATTTTTGGCGTTGGTACTAGAAATCTATAAGATGGAACCGTCTGGGTCCTTCCACTGCCAAAGGAAAATTTTTCCAACTTATTATATTAAATTGACATTTGTCTTTAGAATATGTGGTTCCCGTATGCATTTTTAATAAAATACAGTACACATGCATGCGGTTAAATCACATGTACTTATCGGAAAAACTTAAGCTGGTAAGAATTAAATTATGAATTTAATATTTTAATACTTCTTTTTTATATGTGTAAGTTCAAATTTTTCCTTATTAAGTGTGGCTTAATACGTAAACTATACGTTCAATTAAATAAAAAATAAGTGACAGAGATAATATTTAAACTCAGAACCTTTCCTAACAGAATAAATCCATCATGGATTGTCAACTTAAACTCGTTCCAGGCTTTAGTCATCTTCCGTTTGCATTTTTGTTAACACACGTACACGCACACTCACGCACACATACAGATCATATTATTGGATCCAAGAAGATTTTCAAAGCTTTCTGTTTTGATGCTCTATATACTGTTTGATTGGGACATGAATCATGCTTTTTTCAAACCTGATTCAATTATCAAGCTTATCTTTAACCCTCAACGAATCATGTATCAAGCTCTCTTTCAAACGTAATTGATTTAATTAAAGCTAAGATGTGGATCCTATGGTTTGAACATGAGCCAAGCAATAAATAAGAATGTTGAAACTTCACGCAATGGTGGGGTTAGGATTTTGGTTTATAGAGATGAGAGATTAAAGCTCCACCGTCCAAATTATGATTAATTCTAAAAGTTTCTCTCGTGTCCATCTAAAAATAAGGTGACTTTTAAAATTACCAGTTAATCAAAATTCAATATTAATTAATCATAAGTCTAATGATGATTTTAAAAGTTACATTATTCTTTGATAGACACAAGAAATACTTCTAACATTACTCCCGAATTATGTGAAAGAATTTTAGTTAACATAGAGGAGAGATTAAAGCTCTACCCGCCCGAATTATGTCTTTCACATACTGTCGCTCCCAATGAGAATTCTTACATAGAATGGCTTCTTGTCTGACTTCTCCTATCATCCTCGCAAACCTTACCTCCTATTTGGGAAAAAAAATTACTTGTCCCTCTCAAACTATCTATTGCGTGAAAAATTAACTGTACAAGCTCACTATATGAAAAATAACTCCCGGCTACTACATAGAAAATGACTGCACCATTGATCAAACGGCTCCAAGCCCACTTGTGACAAGCATCCAACAAACCAATCCTATAGAGTCTCCCATAAAAAGGGGCACACATCTTTAAGTAAGTAGATTCTCTCTGCTCCTTGTACTCTTCATTCAGTTTTTATTGAAAATCATTACTGACTTAAGCATCAGAGACTCCCCTAATCTCCGAGAGTACTAGTAGTTTCCGGTGACCCATCGCTGGTCCAACCGCCTGAAAATTTTTCTCAACACCTCCCATTCCTCTCTTCGAAGAAGAATTTTTGCGGTGGCGGATTCTTCAGAAGAGAATGGTAGCAGTGACAGTAATAGTTGGTGGGCTAGGGGATCATTTGCCTCCTCCCAACCCCTAGCTCCGCCATTGACTTCAAAATTTAGTTTTGATTCAGTTTTAGTTAGAATTAGATGAAACACGTCTTAATAATTCCAATAGATTTAATCTTAATTGAAATCAGACCCAAACCAAACCAGAGCCGAATAATTAAACAAGAGCTCTAGATCCGCTCCTAGTTAGAGCATTCCTAGTGAGCTCTCTAAATATAATATTTTTCTAAATTTTTAACCAAATACCCAAAAACTCTCATTTAACAAGCTCTCTATCTAAGTTAAATATAACATTTGTCAGATTTCATCTTTAAATTTAAAGAGCCAAACTTTAAATGTTAAACTTTTTTTAATATTACTTTTCAACTTTAACTCCTACAAACTTGTTTCCCTCTACTTTGTTTCTCTCTCATAGTAGTTAATGTTATCAATAAAAAATAATATTTATTTAAAGTACGTAAAACATTTAGAGAGTTTGTTATTTAGTGATTTAAAAAAGTAGTTCTCTAAATTTTTTTAAATAAATTTTTAGAGTTAAGTATTAAAAAACTTTTAAAATAAAAACTCACTAGAAATGCCTTAATCTTAATGCCCTTAACCGAATGCCCTTAACCGAAAGCCCAATTAGGTTATTTTACTTTTTTTTGTCGTTGATCGAATCCAAAACCTTGCTCCTAGGGCAGGATCTGATCCTCACCGCATTTACAGATCAGAGCTAACTGTCACTTTCACCAGCCAATTATAGGGCCGCAAAAGTTGAAATATGGAAGGCATCGTGTTCGTGTGGCTTGTGTTGGACCGTCAATTAAAGAAGGCCTAGACTTTTCGTGGACAATTAGGCCAATGACGGTGGACTTCATTAAGAAAGCCCACGGTATATGTTCACTGCCTCTCACATCCATTATGATTGTCATTGTCAACCTAAATGGTTGTTCATTTCCCATCTCTACGTCAAAGATGTATTTAAGAATAAAAACACATTTAATAGTGTTAGGAAATTTTCCAAATTTTCACAACCAGTGAGAAGGGAAAATTTAAAAAAAAACAAAACAAAACAAAAATAAGTAATTACAAACACAGAGATTTAATTATGTGATTCAATATTAAAGGCTACGTCCACCGAGTTACAATGACATTTTACAATTTTTTAGAAATAATACAAAGAAGCGTCAATCACAAGATAAACTCTAAAATATAGAAACGACTATAAATACGACCCTCAACTGGGTCAAAACATTGAAATGGGTCAAATCGGCCTAAGCCTCCACTCTATGAATTAAATCTCAAAAAAACTCATTTAAACTAGCAGTGCTTCTAGCGTCAAACTGAGTCGGGAGCGAATCGAATCTGACACAAACCAAGCTTCATATAGCCTAACAAATAAGATGGATTGGGATTTTTGCTATTAAGCTGTACAAAATAGAGGTTTCCTACACCGAGCAACTAGTTCATGTATCTTAAGCTATTTGGGACAAGTAGGCCCTGCAATCTCATCTCTTAAATTGTGAAAAATTTGAGAGTCTAATAATATAAATTTCTGTCCCTCTAATAAAGAGTAAGGTCCCGTTTGGTTTGCGGAATACACATTCGGAATGGAATGATTATTCCTATAGAATAACCATTCTTTTATTTGGTAATGGATTATTCTAAGGAATAGGTATTCTGTTGGAATACTTATTCTCTTACGAAGAGAAATACCTATTCCTCTAAAAAATGAGAGGAATAGCTATTCCTTCATGAATAGACAATATTTTCCAAAAAAACCTTTTTTTTTTCTTTCAAACTAATAAAAAAATAAAAAGGGTAGAGCAGTGGGTGGCCGACCACCCCCAATGGGTGGCCAGCCACCCGCAAGAGAAGCCGGGAGTGGCCACACCACCCTTGGAACGCCTCGTGGTGGACCCATGAGGCACTCCAGGGGTGGTACGACCACCCCGGTGCCATCGGGGGTTGGCCCGGCACCCCGATAAGCATCGAGGGTGGCCTGGCCACCCCCGATTCGCTTCGAGGGTGGCGGCGAACCACCCCCAAGCCCCTCGGGGGTGGTCGCCGCCACCCTCTGAGACACTCGGGGGTGGTTGCAGCCACCCCCGATGCGAATCGGAGGTGGCCGCAACGGGGTTGGGTCCACCATGAGGCATTCCGGGGGTGGTGCGGCCACCCCCGGCTTCTCTTGTTGAGTGACCAATCACTCCTTTAGTTACTTAAAAATAAATAAATAAATAAATAAAAATTGAGAATAAGAAATCAGGTAAATTTTTTAGTAATTTTGGTTCAATTTCACTTAAAGCATATGTGTTTTTACCAAACTAAGGAATTAGAATAACTATTTCATTACACCCACCTCTATTCCGCGGAATGAATATTTCTTTTCTTAATAAAATACTCATGTCGCGAACCAAACGAGACCTAATTATGTACAAAAACCGCGTGAAATAAAAGTATATTAGAATCGATTATTACATGGTAACCAAAATTAAGTAACGAGTTATTTATGTAAAGTTCTGGCTGCCTTACCCCTCTTCCCTCTATTAAAGGGGGTAATGGTGTACAAAAACCGCGTGAAATAGAAGTATGCTAGCTGGAATCACTGCATGAAAGCCAAAAGTAAACGAGCTTGTTCGAGCTTCTTTCTGTTTTGTACTTTGTTGGCCCAACAAGTCAGGCTCTGGTAGGGAAAAGAAACTACTTGTGATTTTGGGCAAAGCATGGATAGCGACAATATATAATAAGTAAAAATGATTTTCCTTGACTCTTTCTCTCTCTCTCTC
>FXXK01000603.1:65932-84340 GCA_900184695.1 Betula pendula | reverse complement strand
AACACACTTCAAAAAATAAAATAAAAAATTAGAGACATGTATATTTCTCAAAAAATTATTTGATTTCTTCTTATCTTCAGTTAGTATTGACTATGCACTTCAACAGTTTGTAGTAACCACTAAATCATTTTCATGAGTTCCTTTTTCTCTTTAAATGTGTTTTCTGCAGAAACTGCATAGAAGGAAGAAGGGACCATTTGTTTTTTTCAGTGTAGATACGGTAAGAGAGTTTGGAGAGAAACTATGGGGAGATGTGACATGAATGATCCACCAACAGAATGGGAGGAAGTTATGAGTCGAGGGTTGCAAGAATTAAAGAATAAGAGCTTAAAAGCAAATGTGTATATATACATATATATATGCAACTTGGTTTATAGTGCAGTAGTAATGTACAATATATGGAGGAATATAAATGACATCAAGCACGGGAACCAACCAAGAACAGAGGAAAAGCTAATGCAAACGATTATATAGGAAGTAAAAACAAGGATCTTGGGGAGGGCTCCGGAGAGATTTAAGGAATTACAAATGAGAATCTAGATTTGCTGTAATTGGGGTATAAATGAAAATTTGTTGTCAAGTAGGAGTCATGTATGTAGGGGGAAAATGTAATCGTAGAGTGTACGATGCTACTGTGTAGCATCAGGTGGTCCAGCTGATAAAGACAGTTTGTAAATGTATGGTTTTCTTATGTATAAACATCTCATTCATAAAACAAATTAACAAACAATTTTACTACATTCCTTTGCAAACTCACATGGCATGCCATGTCAGCCATATAGTCATAACCTTCTCTTCCACGTCAGCGCTTTTGTCCATCCTGCCACCTCGGCCTGCCTCAATTATCTTTACCTCTGCACACGCACAGACAACACTAACAAATTTATTTCATCATCTACTTCTAATGGAAGGATTGCTCGTCCTACCACCGCCATAGAGACCCACAACCAGGCTATTGGTCTTCACGGCTAAAGACCCATGACCTAACCACGGGTCTTTATAAAAGGAGATCCATAGCCAAATTGTGGGTCTTAATTCATACGGCTAAATCATAAGTCTTCTGAGATACAGTACGGTTGTGAAAACCCCCGACCAATCATAGGGAGTATTCATCCACCAAGCATTTTGGGAGNAAAACACTTCAAAAAATAAATAAATAAATAACTAGAGACATGTATATTTCTCAAAAAATTATTTGATTTCTTCTTATCTTCAATTAGTATTGAATATGCATTTCAACAGTTATTAGTAACCACTAAATCATTTTCATGAGTTCCTTTTTCTCTTTAAATGTGTTTTCTGCAGAAACTGCATAGAAGGAAGGGACCATTTGTTTTTTTCAGTGTGGATACAGTAAGAGAGTTTGGAGAGAAACTATGGGGAGATGTGACATGAATGATCCACCAACAGAATGGGAGGAAGTTATGAGTCGAGGGTTGCAAGAATTGAAGAATAAGAGCTTAAAAGCAAATGTATATATATATATATGCAAATTGGTTTATAGTGCAGTAGTAATGTACAATATATATGGAGGAATATAAATGACATCAAGCACGGGAACCAACCAAGAACAGAGGAAAAGCTAATGCAAACGAGATTATATAGGAAGTAAAAACAAGGATCTTGGGGAGGGATCCGGAGAGATTTAAGGAATTACAAATGAGAATTTAGATTTGCTGTAATTGGGGTATAATTGAAAATTTGTTGTCAAGTAGGAGTCATGTATGTAGGGGGAAAATGTAATCGTAGAGTGTGCTACTGTGTAGCATCAGGTGGTCCAGCTGATAAGGCGAAGAGTTTGTAAATGTTTGGTTTTCTTACGAGTAAATATCTCATTCATAAAACAAATTAATAAACAATTGAGAAATGCTGCAACATTTATCAATATCCTTCTTTCATCATCTACTTTTAATGAAGAGATTGCTCGCCCAACCACCCCCAAAGAGACCCACAATCAAGCTATTGGTCTCTACGGCTAAAGACCCATGACTTAACCACGGGTCTTTATAAAAGAAGATCCACAGCCAGATTGTGGGTCTTCATACGGCTAAATCTTAAGTCTCCTAAGCTACGGTACAGCCGTGAGAACCCCAGACCAACCATGGGGAGTATTCATCCACCAAGCATTTTGGGAGGAATGTAGCTGATGTGGGGTGGGGTCTAATATGAGTGTGCCACGTGTGACTGCCAAATCAGTTATTGACTGAGGTGATAATTAATTATCACCTGAACTTTATAAGATAGATATAATAAATTTGGTACTACCCAAGCATTTTCCTTGATCAAAATAAAACCATACAAGTGTTTGAGTATTGGATGGTAAAGCACCAGACTGTAGAGCCAATACGTACGTATCAAGATCTGTTGTCGCCTGATATTTGATTTTTCTTTTCTTTTTATCTAGCCAAGTGTACACCTAAAATCTACTTCTATATGTACCATCCCTACTCTGTTCTTTTTTTTCTTTCACCTTAGCAAAGGACAATCTTGCTCTTTAAATTATTGACAAACTATATAATATATATATATATAGATGTCACAGAAAGAACCTTTGCTTCTTTGTTCTGTAATCTACTTTAAGTCTGTACAAATGTCTTTCTTAGTCAGGAAAAATTAATGCAACCAAACACCGATTAATGAAATGAGTGATACCTTGGTGTCTGATGTGCAAAGAAAGGTCAACATATAAAACTTGTCTTTTAGCTAGGTAGATCTGATAGTTAAATGTGACCAATCAAATTTGGTGAACCACTTTCAATGCAAGTTTATATATAAATTAAAGGTATAATAATTTGTTGAAGGATATTGACCAAACCACTAAAGACACAAGTTTCTTCTTTCAGTACCACCTACCAAACGGGCGATTAATCCCATTTACAGATAACTAATCTGCTAAAGACCAAAGTTGATTAACAGACATCTGTCGAATAAAGGAAAAATAATCAATATATAATGTCGTTGTCCAAAGTTAGTTTGGATTTTGTTGTTGAATTTGAACGAGTTTTTCCCTTGGAAAAATCGTAGGGATTTTGACTTGCACCATGTGTCTAAGAGTCTTGGGGCGTTTCTACCCCAATAGAAATGAGTGATAGAGACTTGTGCGTTGGTTAATGAGCACCCCTTGACCAGGCCTCCAACGTCCCTTGTCTTATGCCATATCCAAAAAATCAAAGCTGGAGGCCTATCGATGGTCACAAGACTTGCAACCCCAAATCAAATTCATTAATTAAATGATTAAATTTATCGGTACTTATCAATTTAATTAAACTTTTAAAATAAGTAATAATTTAATATGATTTCAGAACAGAGGTTTCAGTTTGAATTTGCATTTTGACTATAATTCAACCTCAGTTAAATGAGTAATGATACAAGTCACCCTCCATGTCTATCTTGTGTCAACAAAAAATGACGTGACTTTTAAAATTACCATTAGATCAAAAATCAATAATCATTGATAATAAATTTAATGGTGATTTTAAAAGCTACATCACTTTTGGTTGACACAAGGTAGACATAGATGTGACATATATAACTACTCCAATTAAATATTTCACATGATTTAACATAGAGATTGTTGCGCTTGGCAGCCCCCTTAGGCCTAGCAACCCGAATACTCAGCCCACTTAGAATAGGGCTCAGGCATCCAAGACTCACTATAAAAGGGATACTCTATCTACGAGACAAGAGAGATAACCTCTCTATTTCTCACTCTCGATCTCTCTTTAGCATAAGACTAACTTAATTAGTGATTGGAGTGTCCCCAGCCTCCAAAGGGACCGATGGGCTCCGATGACTTCTTTATCTGTTTTGTTTCGCCTGCCCGATAACTGTATCACCTGAGATAGAGTTAGGAGCCTTGACTAACCTAATCTCAAGCCAAGCTCAAATAGCTAGGTTGGTTTGACATATATTGTTACGTGATGATTTTACAAACACGTAACATAATAATTGGGATTAATTTCTGCTTCCAGTTTATTAATTGATCACCCTTTAAATATGAGACTGCACAACTCAAACTAAAAGACTTGGAGATAAACTCTTACAAGAATTTAGAGATAAACTCTTATGAAAATACAGACTTTAACATTTAATCCTAATACAACATTGACTCTGATAATAAAGATAAAGCAAACTACAAGATTACAATATGTAATCAACTACATGACTACCATATATAATCCAACTATAACACTAACATATAATACAAAATAAGAATAGATAATAACTAAGTACTCTTAATGCAACTCTAACTTCACAATAGAGGTAAATACTAATCACTATTCTTCATAATTATTATAACATATATAACCTCTCAAATGAGTTATACAGCCTCTCAATGAGTCGGAGGTCCAGTACGTGGCTTGGCACATTGTATATTTATCCTTAAGTTACATCTCTTGTGATGCATTTATGATGCTGCTTCTTGGTTATTAACTAAGCTCTGATCCATGTATCTATCAATTGCCTTGTAGGACCACCTATTCAGGGACCAATTCTCTCTCTCTCTCTCTCTCATTTGGGAGAGATCTACCCAACTTGCAGTAGTTGTGTAGTAATGCAGCAACATCAGCTGGAACCCCAACCCTACTAACCTATAATTGAGCCTTCAATTCCTTCACTCAGTTCTAGGCATTCAAACTCTCTCAAGAACAGAGAGAGATAGAGAGAGAGAGAGAGAACTGCAGTCTGCACCCCATTATGGAGGCTCAAATGGCATCAATCCTTCTCTGCATCATCATGTCCTTACTCTTTTTCTCTTCAACCACTGCCATTGCTGCTGTCGTCCCAAAACAGCAAAAGCTAGATCGAATTTCCGCGCTCCCTGGACAACCGCCGGTGACGTTTTCTCAATTTTCCGGCTACATTACGGTCAACGAACAACACGGCCGAGCTCTCTTCTACTGGTTGACGGAAGCCACTGCTTCTCCTGCGAACAAACCTCTTGTTCTTTGGCTCAACGGAGGCAAGTAATTTTATCGTCCTTCTAATTCACCTTGATTTTCAACTGGGTTAATTATTAAGATGAAAATACTTTCTTTTTTCTTTGCCTTTTGGGGAACACTCTCCATTCGACACTTGCAGAAACCATTAAATGCATTGACGAGTTCTCCTTTTCATATTAACTAATTCAACATTGACAAGTTGTATGGAATGCAAGGACAAAATTTAATGACTACCCATGAATTGCTTTCCAGAAATTAATTTAAGTAAATTATTTTTTTTCCTAGTTAGTGCTATTATAATTTTATTTTTGAAAACTAACGCAACAACTATAGTAAAACTTGTTCTTTTTTTTTGTGCATTTTTCTTTCCTATAATTATCAGTTTAGTATTAGCTAATTAGAAAGGCAAAGCACAATTTGGTTTGTGTTTTGGACAATGGTGATGATGCAAAAATGATTGAGCATACTATTTCTGGCCGCCAATAAATGCGTCATTAAACTATATGTTGCACGTGTCACCACCCCACGTGTCCTACTTTGTCCACAACTTCAAAGACCCTTCTCCATGCCCATCAACCATCAGAGCACATTAGCAGGCAGCCACTAACCCAGGCTAAAATGCGCCAACATCACCATCAATTGGGTGAGTGCAGTGAGTGAGTGAGAACAACTGGCTTATGTTCTGTGGTGAACCACTTCACCCACCATGGAGAAAAATACACCCACATGGGTCCTCGTGATCTCTCTCTGTCTTTATATAGGGTTTATTCCTTCCAAAACTGACGCTTATTCTCTCTTTTCTAAGCACTACTCCTTTACCTCAGTGATTTTTTCTGTGAATATGGTTGTGGGGAAAAGAAAACACCAAATGCTGCTACAAAGTGAACCAACTTTTTCGCTTGAAAAGCTTTTCTGATGTTTCCATATTGTCCCAGCAAAAGATGCCTCTCTCTCTCTCTCTTATGCACATTCACACACTGTGTACTTCCATCTTTGAAGCACGCGCATTCAGAAGTCACAAATAGTGATGATGATGATGATGTGGGGTTATTAAGCTTTTTTCCCTTTTTGGGACCCCAAAATATGGGAAAAAAACAAGAAGGAACTCCAAATTTCGTTAGAATCATATCATTGGAGCAGTTTGATAGAATGTTAGAGAATTGTCGTAATACAATTTCATGATGTGGCATTCTGATTATATAGTAATTATATAGTAGTTTATTAAATAGCATCACTCTAGAATAACTAAAAGAAAACTAATTGGACATAGATAGATATCAACAAAAAAAAAAATTAGAATTGTTTTAGGAATCTACAATAATGAGGATTTATTCAACGAGTGATTCATGGTAGGTGGCGGTAGATAATATTTCTGTTTTGCCTGAATTTTCATGTTGAGATTGTTTTCCTTAACATTAAATGTACGCGTGGAATAGTACTGCATGGAAGCTGACATCTAAAAGAATAAAGTATATAGCTAATTTTAAATGGGTAGGTGGTTCAACGTTGAATATTATTGCAGAGTCAAATAATACATGTTTGTGAAAAAGTTGTAAAGATATTATGTAGTCAAATCAACACCTAATTGTTTCCAGGAACTTGACTATTGATCAGCAGCTCTGGTTAATTTGTTTGTGGTGCTGGTTTGGTTTGTAAGGTTGTATATATAATTGGTTATCTAATAAAAAAGTGGGATATTGAACTTTAATTGTGACTTCACAAGAAAGTTAATCCTAATTGTTCATATTAAGGGTATGAATTAAAAAGGCCTCCAACTAGATTGGCCAGTATAAGAGATTTAGTGAGCTTTAATTGTAATTTAATTAATTTTTTAAAATTATAGCGTAAATATGACTAAAATTCTTCTTGAGTCGTAAGTTGTGCTCAAGTTCCACCCTGTTAAAAATGGGTTTTTTCAATAGAAGTTTGTATCCCCGATTTGTGGTTTGTATTCATCATCTTGAAGTACGCAGTATTTGTTATCTTTTATTGCTACTCGAAAAACAAGATTTATTCTCTCAAAAGATTGACCACAATTATCTAAATAATAATAATAAGAATAAGAATGGGTTGTGCAATTATGCAGGGCCAGGCTGTTCATCAGTAGCATATGGAGCATCAGAGGAAATCGGGCCATTTAGGATTAACAGAACCGGTGTATCTCTTTATCTCAACAAGTATGCGTGGAATAGAGGTAACCGGCCACCATTAATTATTCTTTTTTTTCTTTTTTTTTGATGAATGTAATTTTCTTGTGGAGAATATAAAATAGAACATGTTCATCATGTGGCACATGCAATCCCCATCACATGCGTCATAGATTACATCAACATGTAATTCTAACCATCTCGGTCAAATGGTTGACAAATTAACTTCTACTCTAGCTTGCTACCAATCAAACTATATGCCAAAAGAAGAAAAAAAATGAGATGATAATTAAGGCACCATGACTTTTATGACTTTTTTTGTTTTAACTCCAAGTAAATAATTAAGGAAAATATTTGGGGAACTACAATTTTTAGGATGCATTTGAGATTGCAATTTCGTAGACAAAAAGTACAATTTTAAACTAAATCGCAAAAAATAAATCATTTGGGACTGCATTTTTTAAAAAGTTACGATTTAAAAATTTAGAAAACGTTTTCAAATCATAAGTAAGGATGTGTTTTTTTAAAAACACACAATTTTAAAAAGTAAATTGCAATTTTATTGCAATTTTGTCAAATGTTTAAATGTGTTTTTAAATAACTATTTTTAAAATCGCAATCTCAAACTTCTTTGCAAATTTATGTGGCAATTTACATAAGTGCTACATGGCATCATATGGAAGAAAAAAATTAAACAAAATTAAATTATTTAGTGATTGATGTAGTAAGTATCACATAGTACCTGTCACGTCAATTTGTAAGGAACTTTTAACATATTTGGATCTTTTTCAAAAAAAAAAAAAAAATCAATACTGTTCATCCCTCTAGAGTTAAATTCCTAGTCCGATCTATGTCTAGGAGTACTCAATTGTTAAAGCATGCATGCAGCTAGTTGGTAAACTTTGTCTTTGTTTTTAAAATATCTAATTTTATTTACTTTAATTTTATGTTTACAGAAGCAAATATTTTGTTTCTTGAATCGCCTGCTGGTGTTGGTTTCTCTTACACAAATACAAGCTCCGACCTTAAAGATTCTGGAGACAAGCGGACGGGTAACAAAAATCAATGATGATCATATTATTGTTTTGCTGCTATAAAATTATTTCGTAATTTAATCCTAATTAAGAGTTACCAATTTAATTTTGTGACACAGCTCAGGATGCTCTAGTCTTTCTAATTAGATGGATGTCACGGTTTCCACAATACAAATATAGAGAATTCTACATTGCTGGGGAGAGCTATGCTGGTATATATATATATATAAGCAATTAACAACTAGTAATTACCTATTAATTACTTTATCATGAAGTTTTAGTAATTACATAAGCTAATGTTTTTACTCTTTTTTTATAGGGCATTATGTTCCCCAGTTGGCAAAGAAAATTGTCGATTATAATAAAGCTGCAAGCATGCATCCCCTCATCAACCTTAAAGGTTTCATGGTAAGTAAAAAATAACTCTACAATTTTATCAGTATTTTAATTAATTATCTATCGAGTGTTGCTAGGGGTGGTAAAGCTTTTACTACAAATTTTTTACAAATTGATGTGATAATCTATGTGGCATTTACTATGACAACTACTAAAACGTGAACTATCACGTAACAGTACTCCACACTGCACTTACCGAATAAGGATCTATACAATTTTAAAGAAATTGTAAATTCTAAAATTATGTAAATTCAAACTGTTCCTTGTATCAAACGACTTAAAAAAATGTTGCTCATTAAAAATGTAGCATGTTATAAAGGCAACTAAAAACAATACACGTAATACTCATTTTCATAAAATGCAGGTTGTCACATCAATTTATGAAAGACGTACAATAATATAACCTGTACACCAAATATTTTCCTTCTCAATAATAGATTCATTAAAGTTTGTAAACGAAATTGTAATATTGCAGGTGGGAAATGCCGTAACAGACAACTATTATGACAGCATTGGAACTGTTACATATTGGTGGAGCCATGCAATGATATCCGACAGAAGCTACAAATCAATTCTCAAGGATTGCAATTTCAAGGAGGAAAAAACATCCCAGCAATGTGATGATGCAGTAAGTTATGCCGTAAGCCATGAGTTCGGAGACATCGATCAATACAGTATTTATACACCATCTTGCTTGGCGTTGCCTAATAGTACTACTACAATTAATAAGCCTCTGAGGCTCAAAAATACTCTTTTACGTCGAAGGCTTTCTGGGTACGATCCATGTATTGAAAATTATGCAGAGAAATATTATAATCGCCCCGAAGTGCAAAAGGCAATGCATGCAAATGTTACTGCAATTCCTTACAAATGGACTGCTTGCAGGTACGTACTCTATTTTTTTTTTTTTAATTTAGTATGAGAAGAAAAAGAAAATCTAGGGGTTTTATAATGTGATTTATATCTTATTTGAAAATATAATTTTGTATTGGGCAGTGATGTTCTTATAAAAAACTGGAACGATTCTGAAACTTCTATGCTACCCACATACAAGGAGCTGATTGCAGCTGGTCTAAGAATCTGGGTTTTCAGGTAAAAGTTCTGATTTAACCTCTATAATATCATAAAATATCTTCTAATTGCTGTTGGTCTTATTTCTTATTCAATCCTATCCCCCCTAAACCCTAATCAGGATAAACTCATTTGGGCTCCTAGAAGAAATGGGGATTTCTCTCTTTTCAACCTATAAAATGATCCATTCTCCTCTAAGATAAACTCACATTTTTATTTTTTATTATTATAATTTTTTATTTTTTTTTTGCTAAAAAGCAAATTCAAACAAAAAAATTAGATACTTTACATAACACGAATGCTCTTAATTATAAGTTAGGTCTCATTATTTTTACATTTAATGGTCATTAATTATAAGTCTTAATAATTTTTAACAGATTTTATTAGGAAAACAAGGAAGATTTATTATAAGCTTCTGACTCTGAGCAATTGAAAGGCAAGCATTGATTGCATGACAGTNCTCCTTTTCCTTTAGTTAAAAAATCAATTTCAGATTGTCTAGTCACATAAATGATACAACATCCACATACTGTAGCCGATTGATTTGATGGTTGAGTGTTGGTCTGTGCTTGATAAGACTCCAGTGTTGTTCAGAATTTGTTGAGTTATCGATCGATCCACAATCAAACTCCATTTTTCTTTTCTTTCTTTTGACCGTAACATTAATTTTAGTGATGGTAGCCGTTCTGCTGCCGAACTGAATCCGCTTCACTGTAGGTTTTGACTTTTGGGATTTTTTTTATTTTTTTTTATTTTTTTTTATTTTTTAAGTAACGCCTTTTGGGAGTTACTTTTCATTTGGCTATGTTTTCTTACTTTTCTTTTCTATTTTTTTTTTTTTACTTTTGCTTTTTCTTTATAAAATAATAATATTAACAAATAACCCCAAAATATAAATTATTCCTTAAAATATAAAACGTTCTTTTATAAATCTGTTTTATTGTAAAAATATTTTGATAAAACAAGTGTTTTACTTTTGCATAAAGTCCTAACTAACTTTTTATAAACCTTTTTTTTTACAAAGACTTCTATTTGTTTGAAATTTTCAAAATAAACAGATACACTTTATAAAAAATATTTTTCTCAAATGTGGACCAATGCTAGAAAACACGTCTCGAAAAATAATTTTAACTTTATGTTACGTCATAATTCTTTTTATTTTTTAAAATAAAAAATGTCCTTTCAAACACATTAACAAATATAATTTTTTTCTAAATTGGATTGGATTATTATTTTTTTATTTCAATCTATTAAGCTGATTATATTTCTTAGATGCATTTTCAACAAATATTAATTTAATAGACCAAATTGAATAATTTTTTTTTTTTACCTAATTTAGAGGAAATTGTATGCAAGTAATATATGGTCTTTGTTGTTTTGTGATCCTGGACTAATTTGTAGCCTGATTTGTTTATAGACGTACACAAAACCCAAAGCAAAATATGTCCTAAATGCATCAGAATTTTTTTTTCGTTCCCTGAATTAAATGTAGGACTTAATGCCGTGTAAAGAATTTGAAAATTTTGAATTGCAAGCAAAGAGATGGGAGATGGAATGTTAATGCTATTGCTTTCACTTTTGATGCAGCGGAGACACAGATTCAGTTGTTCCGGTGACTGCCACTAGGTTCTCCCTCAACCATCTCAATCTCACAGTTAAAACTAGGTGGTACCCTTGGTATTCTGGTCATCAGGTAATCACAAAATTTCATTCTAAAATCAATCACAACTTCTACAAACATGATCACACGCGGCTTGGATTATGTGTTTCATGCACACAAAATGCAAGCGGAAAGTGTCACGTAAATAATCAGAGACGTGTGATACAAGCACATGCGGCTTGAATTTTGTGTCTTGTGCATTCAAAACACAAGTTAATAGTGTCACATCAATAATTAAAGACACGTGATATTTTCACACATGTGGCTTAGATTTCATGAACGTAAGACGCAAGTTGAAAATGTCATGTCAATAATTAAAGACACGTTACACTCATTTATATTTTGTGTACAAGTACAAAGACACAAACCAAACCAGTAGGATAGAAAGATTTATATTTGTAAAGAAATGTTGAAAAAAAATGTTAATTAAATTCCTTTTATAGGTAGGAGGATGGACAGAAGCCTACAATGGATTAACCTTTGCTACGGTAAGAGGCGCTGGCCATGAAGTTCCACAATTTCAACCCAGGAGAGCCTTCATTCTTTTCAGATCGTTTTTGGCAGGGAAAGAATTACCAAAATCTTGACAAATTACTTGGAGATGATAACGAACAATAAATTGGTCATCTTCGAGGAAGTTCTTAGTATAATTGTTTCAATTAACTTGAAATTCCACATAATATTGGTGGGTGAAGTGGCTAGGATAGGAATCATTCATTCAAATTAGTATTTATAATTTTTAAAGACAAAATTGTTACATTTCATGTTATAGACTAATGCAAATTTAAGTTTTCCGTTATGAAATTGAATTAATATTGTCACACCCCAAGTTCTTCAATGCATAGATTTTCCAGATAAAAAATGCTTGGGGTTGTACCTTTTAACTACAACTCCCGTTTAAACACACGTGATCATTCACATTTTATGAAAATGAATATCAAGTGATTGTCACATGACAACTCATATTTAAGTGGCTAACATAGTAAGTGTTATATAAACTGTCACATCAATTTGTAAAAACTCATAGTAAAAGCTATAATATCCTTAACAATATTTTTTTCATATTCAACTTTAATTACTTAGTATGCTTTTCAATAGATGTAGCAATTTGTGTTGAGTTCAGGTTGTGCCAAGACATGGGTATAAGACCATATAAGTCAACCATAACCCGACCCATTTAATTAAACGAATTATACCCCATCAAACCTAACTCACTAATTTTATATTAGGTTATTGTCAAGTTAATGGGTAGTATCAAAAATTATAAGCCATACTTTCAACACGCTTTTTAAAACCTAGGTATTCTCTCATGTATGTCATAATCCAATTTCAATTCTTACTAGGTCCAAAAAGTATATTTGGATGTAGAAGTCAACAACTGGAAAATTGGCTGCACAGAGGTTCCAAATATCTCTACTCTTCAGTCTTCAATTTGAATAAAACAACATTGTTAGATTCAAGGTCATAGTACAAGTATTCCTTCTCGGTTCACATACAAAACTGAAGTGCATCTCAGATACTAGTCTAAGACGAAAATATAATTACTTCAATCCCTCACCCATGCCTGGAGGCATTCCCAAGCTCTGAGCAAGATCACCCATCCTCTCCTTCATGGCCTGAGAAAACATTAAGGCTTAGACTTTCAGTTCTATAGCAAAGATGGAAGAAGAGTTTCAATTCTTTATAAACAAAAAAAAAAACAAAACTGGAAATTCTCACCTGGACACTCTTCTGGTGTGCATCCTTGTATGCCTCAGTAACTAAAAGTGAAAGTTTCTGCGCATAAAACAAAATGTATTTGTAAGTCTTAAATTGTAAGACGCACATCAAATTAATCAATTCCCCTATCTGGAAGGATTACTGAACCCAAACCAATTGGATACTTAAAACTATTTCCTCCATTTTCAAAGATACTGCCCAGTTGAAGGATGACCAAACCCCAAGTAAAACAGTTTCCCCCATTTCAAAAGGTGTTTCCAGATATGCACTTGATAACTACTGGCTCACTAAATGAGCATATATTTGAGCCTAAAAATCAAAAGGTCATCGTTTTGAAAATGTGGAGCTTTAAATCCAGCTTAGTTCAATATTTTGGCAGAGGAAATAAAAGATTATTCAGATTCTTTTTGTTGTGTTTCTTCAGTAAGTATTCTCCAGAATATCACCACCCCCAACCCAAAGAGAGAAAAAAAAAAAAAAAAACTCTTTCCAGGAAATTCTCCATGATTTTTGAGTCAAAGACTAAAACCATAGTCAGTGCCTGCAATCAGCATCCCCATCCGGGCACAAGGACAAGGAAATGAAAAGGCAAACAGGAAACACCTCATCCAAGATTGAAGTATAATTGCTTCATGGCCCATTTTGTTGTCTAATGGGATTTGAATGGTCCTAGTCGTTCCAAGAAGTCCAAAGTCCAAACAAGTTAATGGAACAAACAAAGAAGAGTAGTTATCATCATAAAAAATTTTGGAAAAAAAAAAAAGCTTTGTTCCATGAATTCTAAACACTGATTCCATCCCATCCATTATGCTGATCAGTTTTTTTATGGCCCCACTAAAGATGATGGATTTCATATTATAGATCATAAACAAGATATAAATGAAATTGCTCAACTTCCAAGGGAGAACTAAACAGGCACTTATAACAAATTTCAAGGTGTGATAAGATCACGCTATAAGAATACATTTTGCCTTTTATTTGCCAATGGTCTTTGGACCAAATGGCATCACCTGCCCAATAAACAAGGGCTGGAGTGTGAGGTCACAAGTCCAATCCCGTAATGGTGTATGACAGTATGAGTTGTGTTTATCTATTTATAATTTTTCGGCAGAAAAAAACTAACAGAAAGATGAAGTCAAAAGAATGTGTGAATTGGATATACTTGCCTCTGGTCCTAATTCCATTGCAGCCTCAGTGATCTCTGTGCGAATAGGTTGCTGGTTTCCAGACAGTGTTACCTACAAACATAAGAACTATTGTGAAGTTCATTGAAGAAATAAATTAAGGCTTGCAACACTACAAGGTTGACTCAAAACATTTGAGGCAGTTCCTAACATCATTAAGATGGGAAAAGCAGTCCTGTCGTAGAATTGAGCAGCAGTAACATTCAAAAGCTAAAACAAAATATGCCACAGGGTACTTCAACATTCAGAATCATAACAAAGATATCAATTACGCCAACTAAAATGTCAATATGATATTTACTGTTTTGCACAATGATTCTGATCTAGCTTTTAAATGAGTCTATCCAGAAAGACAGAAATTTGCCTTCAAATCACACTGAAAACAATATAATATAACCAAATTTTTCCATGTTTTGCGAGCTCTTTCTAAGGCAAATCAAGTCAAACGCTAAAACAAAATTTTGTCCTCATTTAAACATGAGCAAATGATTGACCTAATAAAAGACTTTACCAGTTCACCTAATGAATGTCCAAAAGCAAATTACGAACACTCAACTGCAAGCACACACACAGACAGCAGCAGAGAGACTAAATACCTTGATTAGCTCACCTTCACAGTAACCATCAAACTCTGCTCTGCATAACAAAATGATAAAAATAGATACATATAAGAAGAATTCACAGAAACGGAGAGTAAAAATTCAGATGCAATAGGTGAAACATATAATCCTACGCAGCGAGTTCTTTTTGCACCCGTACTGCCTCAACTTGGACAACCATTTGTGCCTTCTTCACTGTCTCGTAAAGATTCTGCATGTTTCCAAAAATTCCTGCCTGCAATAACGAGAAAAGTAATATCTCAGTTCAAATATATGAGTTCAACTCCATTTCATCATGCAAATAAATACACAACACCAATAAAATTGATAGTCCCTATAAATTTGATTTGAGACTGCGAACAAATTCTTTTTCACCCTATATCCACCTGTAGATCTTACTGTCAAGGGAACAAATCATTTTGACTCCTCAGGCACATAAGGTATAATTCCATACCTGTTCTGCTAATGAGAATTAGAGAAGGATGAGACACATAAGTGTTCAGTCCCAGGCTACACCAAAAAGAGTATTCTGACTCCTCAGGCATTTATAAACCATTTAATTCAATACTTTACACGATTTATTTAGGTATTGCAATATCATCTAAAACTTGGCTCCTCTCAGCAATATCATCAAAAAACTCGAGACAACTCTGAGGAATTGCTTTATGATTGAATACAAGGATATAGAGTGTTTTCTTGTCAAAGTCCAAGAAGCATCCACGTAATAAGAAGCTCCTGTTTAAAGCAATTCCTCACTCCAACAACTAGAGAAAGAAAATGAAAGCATCATGTTATTGTGAAAATAAAGAAATTCAGATTTTTAAATTCTCTATCTCACAAGTCACAAACTAAAATGAGGCTCCGACCAGCTCCTCTCCAAACAATTCTTTTTCATTCGCTGTCCATAAGGAAATTGATTTTTTCCAGGGATGAAACTTAAAACCTATGAATCTTACTCAGGCATGGTTGTGATTTTAAAACAGAACACATCTCTTGTATGTCTCTGTGCATGTGTCTATGTGTATATGCTTATGGAAACCTATAAGGTAATACAGAAATTAAATTTAAGAAAAAAAGGCAAATGGCCTTATATTTCTCCACTCTTTAAGAAAATAAAGGCAGGCACTTCCACGAGTTCCAAAATAGGCAACAGATAAAGCCAGACAAACAAGCTTCATCTTATCAAGAACCCAACATACCAGCTGTAGACAAATATCCTTACTTAACATAGCTTCAAATGAGTTTCAGTATATGCATATGTTATTTCCTTCCTGGTTTTTTCTCACTGGCATGCACCAAAGAAACCTCTAACTTACATCAAAATTATCATGAAATTGGGTTTAGAGGTTTTTCAAGTCCTTCAATACGCCCCACAAACAAAGTTCCTCTAGATGTTCAATAGATAGTGTCAACCTATGCGATCATGTTTTAGAACCGACACATACTGTTTGCTGAGAAGAAAAAGTAAACTCCATTAACCTTTGAAGGCGCATCTTCACCCTTTTCATTCTTTTCCTTTTTTCCTCCAAATAGACTGTACACACGGAGGGATCTATGATTATGCCCATATTTTCCCTGACGACGCCGAGATAACATCTGTATACCCACTAAATTGGCATTTGATGTTAGGTTACCTGTAATGAGCAGGACAATAGTAAGTTACAAACGACTCTCTTTTACTATCATAAATTATTCAAATACACGGCTTGGAAAGCTAGAATCATTATAAAACAACTGGAAGTTGCGAACTTAGAAAATGAACCATTACAGAGAAGTTGAAGACCAAAATTCTCTTTGGCATAGTGTCCTAAAGCACATTCAACGGACATAAAAAAACTCAAGACAGCATCAATAAATTTGATTAGAATTAACATGAGTAAGAGCCATATTTTCTTTTCATATCAATTTCGATTAGATTTTCTCTTCTCATTTCCATGATTGTCGGGTCATCCCACATTCTTTGTACAGAGATCTTTTATGTCAAAAACATGTTTTTTTTAATGTTCTTAGTTTTGTGAAACTAAAGCATCCACCTATTGTGTAAACCACAGTCATTTTCACAAATAACCTAATTCTGTCAGGAGAAACTGCTTTAACCCCACCAAAGCCAAAGCACTCTTTAGACCCGTAATGGTTCTCAACTTCATGAAACTTTCAACCACAAAATACCCACATCAATATTAAGAGCTCAAATTGATACAAGCAAGCAAATTCAGAAAAGCACAATATACAAAACATATCCTTAAAACAAATTCAGGTGGGCAATACATGATTTGTTCCCACATAGACCACACTTCACAAAAGAACCCGGAATCCCAGCCAATACTTGTATCCATATATTCTCACACTAGGAAATATATTCCCTGATCTCCTAAGCTTTCCCGGCAACCAAACAGGTAATTAGAATACAAAAATATAGCCACAGAGAGAGAGAAATTTACAGAGGGAGAGAGACGAAGGGCAAGGCTTAACTCCTTGTAGGTTTGACATCTGACCAGTGAGAGAAATCGTCGACGCCATTGCTCAAAGCTGTGAGAGAGTTCTGAGCTTTTTTGGTTTTTGTTTGGAGAGGATAATGTGTAGGTTTTTTTTTTTTTGTTTTTTCCTTAGAGACTGTTCAGAGTTTAGTGGGTCTCACCTGCTATTTAAGTGCTACAAGAACGGACCAATTCTAGAAGAGCACGTAGACTGAGTACGGGACAGAGTTATAAAATTTGTAATCAGACCACTATTATTTGGCCCTTTTATTATATTTTAAGTAAATAATAATTTTGTTTTTTAAGCTGGTATGAAACGAGTGTAAAGAGTAGTATAACACTTGATTAAAATGTGATTATTTGTAATTTTTCAAAATATATTTGCTAATAGGCATATTAACATTAGTTTTTACTAGAAGTGGTACCTACCTTCCTACTCTTATGGTTAAAAATAAAATCAATTTAAAGTGTGTTGTGAAGTACTTTGTCAAACAAACTAATCGCAAGAATGTTTCTTTCTCTTATTACAAAAGAAAAAAAAATAACAAACTAGTTATTAATGAGAATGAAAAATTTTAAATCTACCGTTCTTTTATAATTTTTTACAACTTTGACACTTATCAACATACGATTAGAGTGCGTTAAAAAATTATTTTTAATGATTAACATGGCACGACTCCTTACAAACACATAAAAATCTATTTGACATTTATTATATTAATCACATCTGTCATGTCAACTACACAGTTCTTACCCTTTATTATATTTTGAGACCTTGTCACCTTTAACCACCACTATAATACTTAGGGGTGTTCGTCGGTTAAGTCGGTGTTTCGCCAAATCACAGTCGGTAAAGTCAGAAATTGTACCAACTTTACCACATGTGGGCTTGTTTCGCCTACCGACATTACCGACTTTTGTCAGTAATGACGATCGGAAATGTCGGTTAAATCGGGTTAAGTTTCTAGTTCGGCTGGAGTAGCCCATGCACTTTTTTGGCCAATTTTTAGGTTATGGCCTTGCAGCCTATGCGTTTTTTGGGTCGAAAAATAGGGTTTTTAATATTGTCATTTTCAAAAAATTATGGATATTTTCAAAAATATAATATAACCCAATAATATAAAAAACCTGTTTCAAATTTACATTCTCATAATCAACATTCACAAACCTATTAAGCC
>FXXK01000603.1:32728-65686 GCA_900184695.1 Betula pendula | reverse complement strand
GGTCATTTACATTCTCATAGTGACATCATAAAATATTTTAAAAAAATTTTACAAAAAAATTTTTACAAAGTGATGTGGCACAACATGATTAGATTTATCAAAATGTGAATTTTTCTCATTTCCAATTATATTGATTATGAGAATGTGAATGTCGGTTAAAGTCGGTAGGCGGTCGGTACAAAACCATTTTCGTCTACCGACCGACAAATATCAGAAGAAATTTTTTTCTTCCGCCTACCGACCGCCAATGGGCGGTAGGCGGTCGAAGACGGTCGATACATGGTCGGTACGCGGTAGGCGGTGAACTTGCACACCCCTAATAATACTATCGCATCATGGGAGGAGACCCATGACTTGGATCTCAATAACCCCATGGATAGAGACCCACAGTTTGGTCATGTGTCTCCACAGCTAGAGTCTCACGGCCTAGTGTGAGTGTCTATATAAATCTATTTGTTTTCCATTTCCATATTGAAATTGATGCCCAAACAAGGAGAAGCCGAGTTGGTTGGATTCTTTGGTGCGAGTGCAAAGGTAGCAACATATGAGGCAAGGCAAGGTGGCTGTCTAAAAGCTCTAGTGCCACGTAAATTATCACAACAATTCATCAAAGACTTGTATTAAAATTTATAGCATCCCTAGCAACATTCATTATAGCAACAATTAACGAAGAGCACTGATTCACGTCAGCCCAGGCTGATTCAACAGTGAATCAGCCTGGGCATGTGAACAGTAATTTTGGTGGGTCCCATGATTAAAAAAGTAATTTTTTTTTTTTTTTAATTATCATCCATGCCCAGGCTGATTCACTGTTGAATCAACGTAGGCTGATCTATATCATTTCTCATTAACGAATATTATTTATTAGTAAACAGAAATTTCTTACAAACCGACATTTAAAAGTGTTATGTATCCTTAGCATGTGCTTCGCAACTGAAATTTACATAATTTTGTGGACTAACGTATGAATTATGATTATGTCTTTTTTATAAAAAAAATCGATACATTTTGAATCTAAAGTATCTGCTACATAAAGGGGAGGTTTTTGTAACTTACTATTATCTAAAGGGTAAATGTATGATAAATTTTTAGGTAAGAGCATCATTTTTTTTATTTTCTCATTTTTTAATTTTAGAAATAAGATTTCTCAATATTCGCACTTTTCAAATCAATCTCTCTGTTAGTCAACCATCTAAAAAAATTTGGAGCTATTAGTCCCTTGGCCCCAAAACGACGCAATTTTCGATTTAAAATGTTTTTCCTAATAATAATAATTTTTTTAACCTAATAATAATAATAATAATTTTTTAAAAAAAAAAGAAAAAGAAAATAAATGAAGGGTGGCTCGGCAACCACCCCCTTGGTTGGGGTGGCCTGTGAGCCACCCTAGAGGTGGCTGGGTAGCCGTGCGCCAACTTTGGCCACCTCTGGGTGGCTTGCGGGACCCCAACCACTTGAGGGTGGCCATGAGCTACCCTATGCATTGGGGGTGGCGGATAGTGACTGCAAGCCACCCCAGAGGTGACGAATACCTTTGGGGTGGCTTGTGGCCACCCTCAAGTGGTTGGGGGTGTTTGAGCACCCCCAACACATGAGGTGGCTAGCGAGCACCCCAAGTGGTTGGGGTGGCTGCGAGCACCCCTTGATTTGATTTTTTAAAAAAATTATTATTATTATTAGGTTAAAAAAATTATTATTATTATAAAACATTTTGCACCGAAAACGGGTGTCGTTTTGGGTCAAGGGACTAACGACCCCAAATTTTTTTAGACGGCTGACAGAGGGATTGATTTGAAAAGTGCGAATATTGATGAATCTTATTTCCAAAATTAAAAAGTGATGGAATAAAAAAATATGGCGCTATTACCTAAGGATTTATCATATATTTACCCTTATCTAAAACATCCATATTATCAAACTGTCCATATTATCCATATTAAATGCGTTTATTAAATAATGTGATATTATGCATGTCATTAGATAAAACAAAATAAAATCTTAATCATAAAATTAATTATTTCTCATTTTATTTTTAGCAAAATAAAATCATTTCTATTTTACTTAATATGGAGAATAACCATTTTACAATTCAAATTTTTATTTTATTTTATTCAATAGGGTAAATGGTTGTTACGTCATTTAAGATAATTTTAAATGATGTGCTTAACATATTTATCATGTGACTAAATATCTACCATTAAATTTATGAAATCCAAATTAAACCATAAAATAATTCTTCAAAATTGACTCATCAATTTTTAGCATAACATCCAACTTTTTTTTTTTTTCTAAGTTCATAACATCCAGCTTGGATAGAACATTTTCCTTTTTTTTTTTTNCTTTTCAAATATCGTGTTGAAAGGCCCAAAAACTAAAGCAGAAACGAAGATTTTTAAGCCCACTGGGCCACTAGGAGGAGCTTGTACATCCTACATTTGTTGGAAACTTCCGTTGGCCAATCAGTCTCCGGCTAGCTTAATCTTTTAAGTACTCAATCTTGGAGTTTTTGTTTTTTGTTTTTTTTTTTTTGTTTTGTTTTTTTGGTTTTTTTGTTTTTTTGGTTTTAAGCAAATTAGGAATGGGCACAGGAAAAATCTTGGAGTGTTTGATAAGGCATAGAACCGAGCTATAAATAGTTTTTTTTTGGTCTCGAAAATTGGTTTCAAATTTTATATTTTCTTTTATTCAAACTGTATAAGAACAACATTGAAACTAGTTGCTTGGGCTTAGACAGTTTACACTCCCATATATTTATGACTAAAGGTCCATTTATTTTTACCATTTTAAAACGTGGGATTGAAAAATAGTAATTTTAAAATATGTGATTTAAAAACGTAATTTTAAAAAAATACAGTAAAAAGTTTGATAAAATTGTAATTTTGTCTTTAAAATCATAATTTGATATTTAAAATTGAGTGGTTTTTAAAACTCACCTCCTTACATGCATTTTGAAAATTTTTAAATCATTATTTTTTTAAAATGTATTTTCAAACAAAATATTTTTTGTAATTTTGTTTAAAAGCTCACTTTTGACATGTGATTTGGCTTTAATTTGGTGTTTTTCCTGATGAAGAGCCGCTTCTTTCTTGCTTGATGGGGTCTAAATTCCAAGTCTAAATAGCTTGAGGTCGTTTCGATTTTGTTTTTCTTTTTTTTAATTGATTTTAGAAAAAGGAAGTCGTCTGAAAAGTCCTCTTGACACCGTTGATCCACAAGTCGTTCCCAAGAAAATTCTTTTGTCAAGCAAGTGGCCAAAGAAAGATCCTTACGTGGGGGCAGATCATATATGCCAACACTCACAGCCGGCTGCTTGCTTGACTTGTTCCAACCCAATAGTTTCTGGTCATATTGGAGTTTCATTTTTCTTTAGAGAAATAATAACATCAAAAGCACTTTTGGAATCACTTTGATCGGACACAAATCCCTACAATTCCCTGCCCCAAAAAGAGGGTAGGAAAAAGTAGAGGAAGCAGTGAGAGGTCTCTCACATAATTGGATTCCAATTGTAGGAAATCCCGGTTCATTTTGATCATACATGATTGACCTGCCATGCCAGCTTAGAACTGCTAAGACAACTGTTAGAACAGTTTTCGAACAGTCGGACCGGCGATGATGCTATTGTAAAACAGAAAAAAGAAGTTATCAGAGCCCGTCAATCTCTCAATAGACCAGGAACACTCCAATGGTTAAATTAGTATTATGCTGAGAAAGAGAGAGCTCCAACGTCCTCCAAAAATTGTTCTAACAACAATTAACAAAATGTGCACCTTGTTAGCATGTGGAATTTATCAGGTATTGTGATGGTCCATGGAACATGCTCACAGGGGATTGGTGTTCATGATGCCAGGGGGGAAGAGTTGCTGTTGATGTCCAGTAGTATTCCGATAGAATGAGTAATGCCCTTTCTCATGCCTTGGGCCTTTTTGCTCATACAAGAATTAACTTTGCCGTGCCTTGAAATTCTCACGGAATTTAAACCTGGATGATGTTAATCGACCCAATGCTAATGGGTGTATGATTTAAGCATGCATCTGGGAAGTACCTTTCTTTTCTTGTTCTTTATATTCCCTCTTTTTGAAGACAAAGACGAAGTCCACCTCTCCTTTATATCGCACTCACATGTCCGTGTCACACAACAATACATCTCTGTGCTTAGGAATTAACTAATTGAAGCAATAGGAAAGGTGCAGGACAAGGGAATTAAAAGCCAATTAACTTCTCTCTCTAAACTGGAATACATCCACATCCACAAGGATTAATAATTTTGACACAAATCTCTCAAGAATTCAAAACGAAATTAAGTGGTTAGGGTTGAAGATGTCTAATTTGTTTAATTAAATAAGTTGAGTTAGGGCCATTAATTTTTTATATGACTCTCAAATTCTAAATAAACCCAACACAAAATTAACGAGTTAGAGTTAAAAAATTTGACACGTTGAATTAAATAAATATATAATATTATACCCACAATTGTCACTGCTAACAAAGTCTCTCTCTCTCTCTCACTCTCTCTCTCTCTGGACTAAAGGATGCTCTCCCCTACAAGATTGTTACAGAAGGGAAACCAAACTTCAAGGGAGATCCACCAGCTTTTTTGTCTTTCACCCCCCTCAGTTTAGGTTGTGTCCACTCCTCTCAAGGGCAATATGTTAAATTACATTACTTAATAGAGCTCCTACCATGGTGGGTATTCACAGTGTGTCCACTACGGCACTAGCACTTGAAGCAGGGATTTACTAAATTGCCCCTTATCTTCTTTAAGCAGTAAGCATGGGTAATGGTTCGTGGAGTGGTAGAAAAGAATATCAGCATATATGGTTGGCCCCAACATTACCCCAAGAGGCTGAGAAAGCTTTTTCCCATCTTTTCTAGTGGATAGGCAGGTAGGTGGTGACACGCAAAAGTCCAGAAGGTAGGTGTAGATGGGAACTTCTCTATTCAATAGTTTGACAATGGCAGATAAATTTACCAACAGACCCTTCCAGAAACCATTCATGGATTGGACAAAAGGACAACTTTTTTGTTTCTGGCTGGAACCAGAATTGGGTCTTGTTCTGCTTTATCTGATAAATGCTGGAAAGCTTATTGGGTTGTAAAAACAGAAGGGAGACAGCATCCTTAACATCGAAGCAAAGACTAAAAATGGTCATACCTGTAAATTCGCACCCAATTGACCTGGTATTAATAATGTGAAATGGAGAAAAAGTGCCCCTCCTATTCAGAAACACCAGCATCTCAAGACCCTAAAAATAAGGTTGTACCAACAACATCAACTGCAACAGCACATCGGATAATATAACAGCATCATATGTATCTCCCCATATAGCTCCTGCTTTTTTCAGCCCTCCTCATCCTTATCTCTCTAAAAGACTCTGTCTTTCTCTCTCTAACACAGAGGCCAACAACAAATACAAAGAAAGAAGAAACATGGAAACTCCACGCACCCGCCTCCCTATCAAAAAACAAAGGAAGAGTCCACACCACCCAACTCTCTCTCTCTCTCTCTCTTTCTTCAATGGCCCAGCTGGACCAAAATTTATGTGGAAGAAAAACAAAAAAGAAAGAAAGAAAGAACGGGAAAGAAAAGAAAGAGAAGATAGATAGATAGATAGATGTTTTCAATTGTCCTCCAACCAAACCCATCTCACAGCCTCGCTCACTCTCTCTCTCTCATAAAAACATGTTGCCAACAATACCCTTCTGCAACCCCCCAAAAAATCCCCATCTTCATCACTGTCTCTCAAAAGAACATTATTTTTCACCGAGTTATGTGGGCTTTTTTGGGTTTCTTTGTCTCGGTCAGAGTTTCACAGAGAAAACAGGGAAAGCAAGAACCTTCTTACCTCTTCCCCTCTCTATCTCTCTTTTCCTATTTGTCTTTCTTGTTTCTTTCTCTCTATTCTGTCTCTCTAGCCTCCTCTCTTTCATTATTTCTTACCCCTCTCTCTTTCTTTTTCATTACCCATCTCTCTGTCTCTCTCCCTCTATTTCTCTCTCTGTAATTGTTGGTTCCCTGCTTTTGGGTTCTGTTTTTCTGTGATCTAATGAAGAAGATGAAAGGGGTTATTGCTATGGAGTCTTCTCCATATGCTTTGTATAAGGACCCGAGGAACAGGTTCAAGCATCAGAGTCTTTTGCAAGACTTTGAAGAGCTACAAAAGGTAACTTCCTTTGTGGGTTTCAATAGATTTGTAATTTCTGTTGTGGGTTTCATCAGATCTGATGTTTTGTTTGATTTTCTGGTGGGTTTTGTTCATAGGTTTTTTGGGTTTCCTTCATTTGGGTTCTTTATGTGTGTATGGTTGCTTAGAAAACTGAGTATATGAAAGAGAAATTAATATTTTGGATCTTATGTTTGATATTGTTATTTTTAGTTTCAAAAAAGCGAAAGATCTTGCATAAGCAAAGCCAAAAAGATTGAATTTCCTTGTGTTTTTTTCTCTGTGTTTCTGGTTTTATTTGCTCGATTTTCTTACCCTACCCTATGTTTGGTTGCTGATAAAAACTGATGAAAAGGAAATGGAATTGAAATTTTATATAAGATGTTTATATGGAAATATATTATATTTTCCATATATTCTGACAATTGGTTTCAAATATAATGAACTTTCATAAACTATGCCTAATACAATGAATTGTTTGTTTATATTATACTCTATTTTGTATTCCAACGTTTCTCATCATCCAAACTGACCATTAGGGGCGAAACTGTTGTGATTTAGTAATCATGAGTTTAATCGGTCTTAATTATCAAAAAAAAAAAAAGAGTTTAATCGGTCTTTCCCTGGGTTGAGACCTTTGCTAATACACTTTGTTTTCTTCATTTCTGTCTTCCTGCTGTTCTATGTGTTTGTTGTCAGTATTTTTACCTTGTATATGTGCTTAGTTTTTCTTTTACTACTTACGTTGACGGTTCAACAATATTTTGTAGGTTTTTCTTATATAGTTTTTCTTACAATACTTATATTGAGGGTTCAACCACAGTTTTCTAGGCTTTTTTCTTCCTCGTTTTGGTTACTCCTTGTTAATTTTGTTTCCCTTTGTGGGCTCTGCCCGCGCAGGTTCGAATCCTGCTGCTCACGCTTGTTATTTGTACTTCACTTATCAAAAAAAAAATTTTGTTTCCCTATGTATTTGTGTTATGCTCTTGCTAGTCTTGATAATGTTTACCTCGTTTGGTTTGTGAGGTCTTGGCTAGCCTTAATTTATAGTCTTTTGGGGGGCTTTAATTTTCTTGAGTTAGCCAGAGATGATTTTGTAATATTGAAGCATATTTCAGGAAACAGAGGCCATGAAGAAGAAATTGGAGATGATGAAACACAAAAAAATTACCCTCTCAGGGGAAGTCAGGTATAAATAATACTCGTGTATTTTTGGCGGATTTGGATGAGTGCACATTCATTTATCAATAGAAATTTATAATTTAGGCCATGATGTATTCGTTTTAATTGCAGCTTTTTGAGGAAACGATACAAATACTTGATGGCAAACCAGTCTTCCAAACCGCAACCAAAGCAAGACTTTGTACATCCAAAGAAGTTTGATATTCGAAATACTAGTGCTGCAAAGGGAAAGAGTTACAGTAAAAAAGAAGCTGCATTACGACCCCATGTTCCAGTCTCTGATTTAAAAAGAAAGGAAAGGATTTACAATGGAACGGAAACCGCCTTGAGGAAACCTGCTCCGGTCTTCGACTTAAACCAGAAGGCTAGGACTTTTATTGGAAAGGAAGCTGCTTTGCAAACCTCTGCTCCAATATTTGACCTGAACCAGAAGGAAAGGATCTACAGTGGAAAAGATGCCACTAAACAAAACCCTACTCCGGTCTTCGACTTGAACCAGATTTCGGTATTATTTAGCGACCTGGGTGAATAAGCTTCAAGTTCTTGCATTTGCTCTTTTTGTTATGAGCTTAATGTTTTTATTGATTTTGCTGTTTTGCAGACAGAGGAGGAGGAATTACAGGCTGATTGTGAACTATCAAAAACAGAGGAGCCTAAGAAAAGTTTACTCAGAGGTGGATGTGATGAGCAGCACAATGATATGAAGTTATCAATTTGCAGGAATATCGGAAATGGGCCAAATCGAGCAGGGAAAAGGAAGATTTCATGGCAAGATCAGGTGGCCTTAAGAGTTTGAGATCTTTCTTCAATTGCTATTGAAGATCCTTATATTTTGGTGGGGGGTAAAAATGGTTGCCTCACCTTGTCATGTTGTTGATCTTTTCTTTTGTATCCCTCCAGTGTAAAAGTAGAAATAGTCATATATAGTGAATATATAGATGAAACGATAGGATTGATGATCAGGAATCAAATGTGTTGACATATACCTCATTAGTTTTTTTTTTATAAATGCTCGGAGAAGTAAACTAGAAGTGAATTTGGAATTTCGCCTTTGTTTTGATGTTTCTTTTTCCTATGGCTTGTTTGTGAATGCATGTGGCCGGCTTGGTTGTCTTCTAAAAGGAGCTGGAAACTTTAACCATGCCAGCAGGCTGGGCTTGGACAAAGGGGGGTGATAGTTTCAACATCTTCTCACCTCTAATGAGTATTCAAATGGAACGTTTAGCTACCCCTGTTGAACTCGTGTACCGGTGATCATCATGTTTTGTTGTCCAAACGTGTCTAAGGTGTTATATTATTTGAAATTTTAAATAAAGTGGTAACATATATACTACTGATCTGTGAAATCTAACTTTATATACTACTGATTTGTGAAATCTAACTTATCCTCTTTAATTCACTCGAAAGTTGTCGTTCATTAGGTTCGGATCATGTTGAGATATAGATATAAAACCATATAAATCAATTTTAATCATATCTATTTAAATAAACGGGTTAAATCTCACAATTCTAACTCGCAATTTCATATTGGGTTTGTGTTAAATTCATAAGTTATGTTAAAACTTCTCAACCCTAAATATCGCATGTTAGATTCAAGTTATGTCGAAACATAGATATAAAACTATATAAGTTAACTCTAACTTGACCCATTTAATTAAACGAATCAGACTCTTCATATCTAACCCGTTAATTTCTTGTTAACTTCCTATCAAATTTGCAAATCAGGTCAAAAATTGTCGGCCTTACTTGAAACAAGGGCAAAATATCCGGAACAATGATTTGTGTGGAAACTACTACCACTCGTATATTTGTTTGCTGTTACTTCCGTGATGGGAGATTGTTGGAGGATACCAGCATAAGAAGTCATTGTTGTACTTATTGTTACTTTGGATGGTGGGAAAGCAATGGCCACTAAGCAGGTTAATGTTGGTTTTCTTGGAGAACTAATGGCATGATAATGTTGTTTTTCTTTGTTCTTTCCGTTTTTGTTGAGTAATAATGTTGTTTTCAGCTTGTGGGGGACCTATAACTTTTATGTTACTTTGCTGTTAGCCCCATTAAAGATTGTGGACTGAGCGGTAATAAATGAAATTATTGTTGTATTTCTCTTTTATTAATCTAGGTAGGAAAGCAATGGCCGCTAAAAGCAGGTTTACAGTGCTTTTCACATCTGATTTGCACATCCTGTGGGATAAATCGTGAGGGGGTCTGGTTTATGTCTAATTTGAGTAATTTCTGTCTTGAATAAACAAGATACACGTGTATACAAAGACTAGCAAAATCTTGCCATACTTCAATTTTACTCCCACCCCCTTACGTACTGACGTAGCATTATCATGTCAGCCCAAAAAAATTTACCCAACCTCTCCCATAGATAATCGGCCACCCCAATCGAACCCCTAGAGATGGTCGCACCAACACTGCGTGGTGGTTGGGATTGGCACCAGTTAGGAGAGGGAGTGCAATTTTTTTTTTTTTGCTGACATGGCACCACGTCAATGCATATATGTAAAATGAGAGTATGACAAGCATTACTCCAAAAACTAACATAATCCCAGAAAATGAGTCAATGAAAACACATTCCCCAAATCCAAAGGTTAGTTCAAAATACTTCTTGGAAGTAGTAAGGCTTCTGCATTATTCACCAATGCTCAGTGTTTGGTGCTTACGCATCCAATGAAAATTTGGATAAATGACATTCACTCAATTTAATTTTCAGTGGTCTATAAGGGCCAAAGAATGGCATATAATATTTTCACAGCCGTGGCTGGGATTTGGATCATAGGGTATTGACATCAATATCAATTATAGCAAGCCCCTGAGAACTAGCATGTACCATCAGGTCTATCAGGAAGTGAACAATCATGAAGCACAGAAAATAAAGACAAGAAGATGAATGAAGCACAAACATGGAAGAGCTAAAGCATTGAGAATGGAGTTTTACTACTAACAGGAAGAGAAGAGAACCAGCCAGAGCACTAACATGCGAAGACCAGCCAAGAGACCGCACTCCATTGTTGAGTAATTAAGCACTGTTATCATGCACAAAGAGTCAAAGGGCATATATATACACAGGTTAATAGAGCTTACTCATCAGGACAGGAGTTGCTATAGAACAAGGACTGCATCATATCTACCTCAGAAGCCCCCTTCATATAGAAGTCAAGTACTAGCGGCTCTGGCCAGTGGTCTGAAGACTTTAGAACACCTCTTCTAAGTTCAACCTGTCAAATAAGAAGCTTGCCTTGTTGCACTAAGCATGCTACACTCTCAAGGACAGCAAAAGATGATTCCATATGCTTTCTATCATGAGAAAGTCAAAAGTAGTGAAATGCAACATGGGGACATCCGCATAAGCAGATGGTACCAGACTCATTTTCAAGCATGGAAAAAAGAATTTTTCCACATCAACCAGGAACATTATAAGAAAGGATGGAAGAATTTAAAGGGTCGCCTAGAGCCATTGCTATGTAGACTCCATCACAATCACTGTCAAAGAAAGAAACCAGCGACAATGAACATTAACCCTGGTAAAAACATATTCTTCATTCATCTAAAGTTTCCAACGGTATAACATTTCCATTCACAACATCAAAAGCTAAACATGTTTACATGACGATTTTCTGTTGAGCATGTCTGTAACGATATTCAGGCTTTCCTTTAATCAACAGGTAATGTCAAAGTCCTTCTAATAACTGTTGTTAAAATTTCAGCTCGGTTCCTCAAATTTTCTTTTGAGTTTCTTATCCCCCCTACCACAAAATAGTCAGAACAGTCAGAATATCATCACTGAGTTTTCTAGGTTGTTAGATTAGGATAAAGCACATTCTATCTGTTGCTTTTGATAGGGATAAGTTTATGAATTAAATTGCATAACTCCCCCTTTATAAATAATAATAAGATGTGTGTTGGTGATTAAGAAATATTGCCCTACCACTTATTTTTTCTCAACATGGTTTCAGAGCACTGTCCCAATTAAAAAAAAAAAAAAAAAAAAAACTTATTAGAATCCCCTTTTCTCCTTTCCCAAACACACGAGTTCCTTTCCTTTCTCATTCCCACTTAGTTCCTTTTCCTGAGAGTCATGTACTTTATCCTAATCTAACATCAGTTATCAATTGATACTTGTCCTTAACCTCATCAAGCTTAAGGACTTTGAAATAATGACAGGGTCTACATAGAACAGTCCTATATTTCATAAGCAAAACAGAAATAGTGCTCGCAACCCAAACCTATATCTGGAGCGACAAAACTGTAAATGGATCAGATATGTTTCTTGTTCCCCCATCTCCACTAATTAATTTGTAGTGGAGATGAACCTGATTTTTCTTCATCTGCAATAACAGTTTCTGCTGTCTTTTCATTTGCTTCTTTGGCCATTACATCGGCATCTTCTGCCTTTTGAGTAGCATCTGACTTATTTGCTTCTTTGGCCGCTAAATCTGTATCTATTTCCTTCTGAGTATTAGCAGATCCTGCCATGAAAGATGTGGTCACATCAAATCCATCTTTTTTACCAAGTTCCTGAAGCTGAGACCTGTGCTTTTTCCCCTTTTTATGACCCTCCATCACCACTTGAGAGTAAGCACCAATTTGACACATTTCACACCAAAACTTAAATTTCTTTTTCTTAAATTCTGTAATTTTCTCAGCTCCCTGGTCTGTTGCCATGCCATTTGTCTTAGAATCCTCTGCATTTTGGTTTTTCTGCTCATTATCATTCTTCAAATCTTCTGTAATCTCCATTTTCTGGTCTGAACCATCTCCAGTTTTATTTTGGTGAAGTGATTCCCCTTCTACTCTTGCCTGCAGTCCTGAGCTTCCAATATCAGTGGTATCTGTAAGCGTAGAAGGCTTTGTAGTTTCCTTTGGCAGTGGTGTTGAGCTGGCAATCTTTCCCATTGTCTGAGCTCTAAGCCATGCTTCTTTGGCCTTGTGCTTCTTACCTTGAAGGTGTTCATTGAAACCTCTCTCGCTTGTGGCACTGACCTGACAGAGGGCACAACTCCACTCCTCCTTAGGTCTCTTCTTCAAAACAAATGGTGGGAGCTCACTAGTGCTTCCTGCAGGTGGTGTCACAGCTTTCCGCTTTGTTCCAGAAAGATTTGGGTCGGGCTTAGCCTGCAATAGAATACTCAAAAACAATACATAACAAGGAACTCATCTATATACTAAACTTCTGGTGAGTGGTGAAAGCCTCAGCATCATTTCCCAAGTGAACTTAACCCTCAGCTTTTGTAAAACAGAGTAAACATAACTTTCAATTATCTTGTTTTCAACAATTTAACAAGAAATACAATGTTTCAGAAGTTTAAATCTGTACAGTGAAAAAAAAAAGGGCTAAGAAATTAGGGATTCAGCATGAAGAATTTCTTCATTAGAGAGTTGGGAATATTGCCAATAACATGTCATTTCCAAGGGGGAAAAACCAGGAATTACCCATGAGATAGAATAGCTTCAAGTAGATGCACGGTTCTATTCTTAACAGTGAATTTGATATAGCCATACTTCTCATGAATATAAGTAACAACAAAATCCATTTTTGATTTGTATTATATCTTGTCTCTTTAGAAAGTCATGTATATTGGCATGTAAGTACTGTCCAAAATTGCTGATTACGACCCATGTGCCCAGAGAGATGGGGACGTGGAACTTTTTCTTTTTCATTTTTTATGAGAGAAGATAACTCAGAAAGTTTCAGTCAAACAAAACCTATAACAATAATAATCATAGTTTGTATCTTCACCTTTGTCAAAATTACAAAGGAGGAAATACTAAACCTTTAACTGTAAGATTAAAGCAAGTTCATCATAATGACAAAGTCACGCTTATTTGAAGTTGTAGGATTAAGAATGGCAGCTTTGAGAAAGTTAAGTATTCAAATCATAAAGCATAAGATCTTTGAGAAAAATGAAGAATTGTATCAGAAAGGATTCATAACTAAGATTTTTAATAATTTTGGATAAAGGACCAAGTTATTTGATTTAATTTGTAGATCATAGGATTTCAACAGTTACGATTTTTATAATCATAATTGTCAGTATCTTATGATTTACAATAACAATCCTTTGAACCTTAGCCAAAATAATTATAACAATAGTTCTAAATCCTTTGTGAGAGAAATCCTTCCGTTTTCTTTCTTAATTTATCATCCACAACTTAAATCTTGAATACTGTCAAATTCTTACGCTTTAAATATAAGGGCTTTTGGAATGGAATGGCTATTCTTATGGAATAATTATTCTTTTATTTGGTTGCACACCATTCCTAGGGATATTCATTCCCATAAAAATGGCTTATTCTCCTAATAGAGGAATACCTATTCCTTGAGGAACACAATAGAGTTTCTAAAAAAACCCAATTTCTTCTTCAAACCCAAATTTTTTTAAAAAATAATAATAATATTCTATGGGTGACCGACCACCTTAAAAGAACACTGGAGGTGGTGCGACTACCCTTAGTGTTATGTTAGAGTGGCCAGCCATCCATAGAATATTCATTTTACCAGGAATATAAGAAGTTGGAATGAAATGACTATTCTTATTTTTTTATTTGGTGACAACATATATGTTCTCACTAGAATTAAATCAAAAGCATAATAGAATAACTATTCCTATTCTTTTATTTGGTAATAACATATATGTTCTCACTGGAATTGAATCAAAACTAAATCACTAGAATTGAATCAAAATTTTAGTAATTTTGATTCAATTCCGGTGAGAACATATATGTTGTCACCAAATAAAAGAATAGGAATAGATTTCATTCCAACTTCTTATATTCCCAATAATACTCATTCCTACTCGTAAATAAATGATCATTTCGTGTACCAAATGTGCCCTAAATATTTTGTAAACAACACTTTTTTGGCCTGTAAATTACAAAACAAAATTTAGTTATGCAGTGAAAAGAAGGGGTGAGGGGAGCTAAGAATATTTCTGCTGGTTCTATGAGGTTACACTTCAAGTTGTTCAGTTTTTTTTGGCAAAAGATAATTCTTCAGAAGTACTTAAAATGTATGGACAAAAGTGACAGCATGACGAGTAGATATCATTGTTGAGCATATCCTGAAACAAGGCTTCTGCTGAGACGTGCTGCATATAAACGAGGTAGCTTTCTCCAAATGAACCCACAGATGAAAAATCAATACCCAAGGGCCATCAGAGGCATCACAATAGATTATTTTATGTCTAGATCACAAGAAAATCTGTATAACGAAATGTCATAGCAAACATTCATGACAGCAGTGATCGACGAAAATAATCTACCTAGTCAATGACCATGATGCCCCTTTAGGACTGACTTTTGAAGTGCTGGTCCAAAAGTAGAATGGGTACCAGATGCATACATAGCAAGCCTAAATAGCAAATACATGTTGTGTGTAAATGCTATCATTACTCAGGAAAAACTGCCTATGCAAGACAGATTAGTTACCATTAATTGATTCAAACATGAATTTTTACAGGGGGTTACATTCACAAGGGATTTCAGAAAACAAGATTTGACTGGTGGGGAAAAAGTATAAAGCTGGATGCTTTATTTCCCATTTGTTTTCCTTTCATTTAGCATCGATAACTACACACACCAAAGTATTGTCACTGCTATATAGACAATTATCATACTTCTTCCATTCTCCTATAATTTGATTTTCATCAGATTTTAGGTTTCATACTCCTTCTCATCCCTCAAATATAGAGATCTCTCCAAGAATCTCCCCTTCAATGGTTCTGGTTGATTCTCTGTTTCTGGATAACCAAGCCAAAATGGTGTCTTTCAGTATGATTAGACCATCAATTTCAATTACTTCTTTATAATGTCTATTTCGGGAATTAGTGTTTAGTCTCCCATAAAAACAAGGTGGCAATAGAACTGGTATAAGATGAATGCCTAATGAGTTTGAGGAGGTTTATGGACATAAAGATAATCATCTATACAATGTATAACCACTATGCCATACATGCATGCATGAAGACAAGCATGAACAGACAAACACATACGACTATATATGCATACGTATATATCACATACATCAAAGTCACAAATCAAACAACAACAAAAAAAAAAGAGAGAGAAAATATTACAACAATATATATATATATATATATCCTCCAAATTTAACAGTATTTCCCAATATCAGAAAAAGCTTTATGACAGATACATTGACCAACTCTTTGACATCAGGACCTAAACATAGAAGTTTCACCAAAGTGGCACTAAACCCAGAAGCAGTTCAAAATGAAAAACAGATTAAGACAGCATGCACTCCGATTCTGACAAGAAACGCAATAAGCAGAACTAAAACTTTCTACAAAACAATCACATTGATAGATTTCCTAATATATTGCAACATAGTTCCCAGAGAAAAATCAGCTTATGTATGAAAAGCACCATAACATAAATTGAGCATATGACCCTCAAAAATAACGAACACTAAGGTGATATAAGATTGATAACTGACCAGTACGATCAACTTATCCTTGTTAATCTCCCGGGGAGGCTTGATATCAAGCGGCATCGCCTCTAGTAACCGCGGCATCATCGGAAGCGTATCGAATGCGCCACCGCAACCAGGAAATGCGAAACCTTCGAATGGGTGCATCAGCGGCGGCAACCTCGGGTCGAACCGCATTGCGAATCGCTCCTCGAACGACAACCCCTCGGGAGTGGCCGTAGCGGCGAGCCTCCGCATTGCCATCTCTCTCTCGATCATCATCTCCGTCCTCACCTCCGCCTCGAGCACTCGGCGCCGAGCGATATCTGCGACGATTATATCTTCTCTAATCCGGTCCTTCTCAAGCTCCCACTCGATCGCGTCACGAACGTCACTCGGATTTCGCATTGGTCCCGGGCCTGTTCTCGGATCACAATCAGTGATAAAAGTCAGATTTTAATCGAATGTGTCGCATGTTTGGTTCACGGGAAAATGTGGGAACGGAAAGGAATTATGGGTCTTAAACAAAAAAAACCTTTGATTTTTCAGTAACTGAACCTCATCCGAATCAGCTATGCTGAACCAGAACAGTGTAAGACATAAGATTCAGACATTTTCCTTTCTTTTCTCAGCAAACAAACGGAAGAAAATAGTATCCAACAAAAATTAAAGAAAAACAGTTCGGACCTCTGAATGCGTGCTCGGTAAAGTAGCTGATGCTGGAAGGAGGGTTGGGACATATTGGCGATCGGTCATCGACGGCTCGAAACTTGAACTCCATGGAATTGCAGAGAGAGTAGTGTAGAGAGAGCGAGAAAGAGAGGATTTGAGGCTTTTAGGGTTTCGAGGTCCGGCTGCTAGGTGGAAGAATTAGCGGCTCTTAAGGGGTGGCCGATCGATGGAGCAACCCACACAATATAACGCCTGTTTATTGAGTTTTTGTGTGTGGAGACTGGAGAGGAAGGGAGATAGAGAAAACTATATGGAGTCGCCGTCACATACTCCTAACTTTAATAGAGTTTGAGATTCTCGTTGGTCTAGTCAAGAGCAAGTCAAAAGCTTGATGTCTTTCATGTCTCTCCTTTATTGTAATTTTTAAAATTATTATTAAATTAAAAAGTATTACACTACAAATTAGTTTAAAAAAAAACTAAAAAATAAATTTAATTTATAATTTTAAAAGTTATATTAATTTTAAGTAGATACAAAAAAAAAAATGTAAATAACATAATTCAATACTAGTCATTACTCTATTTTGGTATTCATTTTTAAAAAATAAGATAAAACGTGCATATACCTCCATCAAACTATCAAACAATTTATAATGCTTCCCTCAAATTTTTAATTGAAGCAATGAATTCTTATACTACCAGAAAATTGCCATGTATCTTCTCTATACCAAAGATGACAAAATACCTGGCCTTTTTTCTTATTTGTGCATAGGCGCTTAGCTTCCTCCACCACGCAGAGAGCGGTGGTATCCTTTCGAAAGTGTTAACCTCCAATAAATGTCCACGCTAAAGCCACCTCTTTTTCTTTTTTTTTTGTTGACAATAGTTTGGTTGTTTTGCAATGCAAACTCTGTGGAATGGTATAGATTGACGAGGTTGTTGGAGATCTATGAGAAAGCCTCTTCATAAGCCTAATAAGGATAAAATTTCATTTTTTTTCAGCAGAAATACCAAAGAAGAGAAGAGACAAGAAATAATCTAGATTTCTTGAATCCAAGCCACACTACAAGAAATATTTGAGACCACCGGCGCTCATTGGCAAATCCAAATCACATGTTTTTAAAAGCATAATTGGAAGGTCAAGTACTCAAGTTCCTCTCACAAAGAGGAAATCAGATTTTACCAAAATCAATCCCTACATATAACATGAGTGTTTTTCAACTCCCGATCACTTTGTGTAAATAAATTAACTCGAATATGCAAAGTTTTGATATGGGCATCAAGAAAATGATTCTAAGATTCATTTGATGAGTTGGAAGAGAATGAGATATTCTTAGGCTCGGGGAAGAAGAAAGGGTTTTAGAGATATGATGTGTTTTAATAGAGCATTTTTGGCTAAACAATGTTGGTGCTTGTGGCATAATTCAAATTCTTTGGCTATAAGTATCATCAAGATAAAATATTATCCACACAACACTATATTGGAGGCAAGATTAGGAAGAAGACCTTCATTTGCATGGAGGAGTTTATTGTCGGCTTGTGACCTACTCAAACATGGCCTTATTTGGAGAGCGGGTGACGGTAAAGATATAAAGGTTTTAGGAGATAAATGGCTTCCAACTCCAATCTCTTATTCTATTCAAGCTCATTGATCAAATGGTGGAACACCAGTTTACTTGAAGAAGTATTTCAAGAGGATGAAAGCAAGAGTCATTTGCCATATACCCTTAAGCCCAAACCAACAAAAGTATTCAATGATATGGAGAGGTATATCACGCCGAGAATTTTCAGTAAGGAGTGCATATCATCTAGAGAAGAAAATTCATGAATCTATGAGGTGTGGCGGGGGATCAAGGCAAAAGAAGGAAGATGGGAGTATGGAAGGTGATTTGGAATTTAAAATTTTCGAATGTTGTGAAAATGTATATGTGGAGAGCATATAATAATCTCCTCCCAACAAAAGAAAATATATTACGGAGAGGTGTAATGTCAGACATGCAATGTCATATTTAGGGCTAGCAAAACAGATTAACAGGTCGAGGTCGAGTCAACCTATTTAGAGTCAATTCGAATCCGACATGATTAGCTAAACGGATCAACCCTATAAATCCGAACTTGACACGCTAATTTAACGGGTAACATAATGCAACCCGTCAATCCGTTTAGTTAACGAGACGTGTTGTGTCAACCCGACACGTTTGACCTGTGTTAGTGAGTCGAGTTGGGTTGATTTGACCAAAGCCCGAACACGATTAGCTAATTTTTTACTTTTTACTCAAAAATAAATAATAATAATAATAATAATAATAATAATAATAATAATAAACGAATCATATGGATTACCTGCGGATTGACCCATTTATGACTCGAATTTGTTTAACCTAAACCTTAATCCTATATTTTCGTGTTGGGTTCGTAAATCGTGTCAAAAAATTACGAACCCTAACCGCATTTGTGACATAAAAGTGAAAACTGCAAAATATATTATTATGGAGTTGCTCCTGCGTAGGATGTTTGGTGGGTTGGTATCAGGGGCGGAGGGAGGGGGGGTCGAGAGGGGTCAAATGCCCCCCCTCACCTCCCAAAATTTTTTCTTATTCCCTGTAAATTTTTTTTGAATATACTTGTTGCCCACCCTCAACCACTAATTAAGGGGCAAATATTTTTCAAGAGGATCAAGATTTATGACTCAAGCCAACGATCTGTCACTATTTTAAGTGTTTGAGAAATTAGGTCAGAGTTGTTCAGACGCAGGTTAACGAAACCAAGGTTGAAGATGAAATGTTTTAATTTTTGCAAAATGCATCGTTTAAGCTTTGTTGAAGAGTTTACAAAAGTAAAGTTTTAATGATTCAAACACACCGTTTCACTTATGTTGCTAGACGTTGGTTTATTCTTAAAGCGACACCGTTTATTGTTGTGAGCTGTGGGAGGCCAATTAATTGCTACGTTTTAGAAGGCGTTGGCTTTTTCTTTTTTGCTTTTTAAATTCTGAGCTAAGCAACAGCTCTGACTTTAAACAATTGAAGGAGGCTTTTACTTCCTTTAATTGTTTAAAGTCGGTGAAGTCTTTTACTTTTCTTTTTTCTTTTTCTTTTTTTTTTGGCAAATTAAGGGCTTTTACTTGTTTTTCTAAAAAAAAAAAAAAAACTTTTTTTTTTCAAGGAAGTCCTGACTTTAAACAGTGACCTAGGTATATAAAATACATAACAACACTTATTTGTGTATTGGTATTGCAAATTTACAATTGTTATTTTGCAATTGTCCATGGTCATTCTTTAAAGCCGTCCAACAATTCAACAATCACATTTTTTAGTTAAATGGGTCGCTTCCAACCTTGTGTTTGGTAGCATTTCCATAGGATCTCCCATTCTCTCTTCCTCTCGGATCAGGAGTGGGAAAGATCCTCCCCTGTTGCCCGTTTTCCCGTATTGATCTAGAAAAAAAAAAAAAAAGACAAATTTCAATTTCTTTTTACAATATTTCTTCCTACTTAAAGCTTTTAACAATTCAATTCAATTGTTTACCTATTTTTTTTTTTTAGAGCCAAGTAAATAGCAAAACTTTTACATTATTTAAGATTTCATATTTACATATATTATTGGTATAATACTTAAAGAGATTGGACAACTTGCTAAGAAATAGTATAAATGAAAAAATATATCACTTGTTCATTGGTGACACTATCATATCGTAACTGTTGAAAGAGCCTTTTCAATAATGAATATTGTTAAAAATTGTTTACGTAATAAAATGGGAGATTAGTGGCTGGATGGATAGTTTGTCTGATCCATACATTGGAGAAGAATATATTCAAGACTATCAGTAATGAAAAATCATGTAATGATTTCAAGGTATGAAGTATGAACTCGTCGAGTACAACTAAATAAATTAACGGAAGTCGTAACAAAATAAATTGTAAGTAACATGTATATGTTTTAAATAATAATAAAATTTTACTAAACTAATATCGTTATTGCATTAATTTTATACGTATATGTGAGAAAAAAAAAAAAAAAAAAATTGCCCCCTGACTCAAAATCCTGGCTCCGCCACTGGTTGTATGAAGAGGATGAGAAAAAGCTATGGTGAGGTTCTACTTTCATTTATGTGGTAGAGGAGATGTCAGGAAGACGTGAGAATTTTCATCATTTGCAGTTTGCACGGTGAGAATTTTCGTAGTCGCTTTTGTTTTTTTAATATATGTTTTTATTTTCTATTTTTAAACAAAAACGAAAAAAAACCATAAGAAATATCTTAAAATATAAAGCTCCAAAAAACACATAAAAATAATTTTCATCATTATATTACATTAGAATTTTCATTTAAAAAAATAATAAAAAGCCAACCAAAAGGGATAAATTTCAGCAATTTTACTATTCAAATTATTAGAATTCCAACATATATGTGAAAAAATCTCACATTTTGGATAGATTTTGGGATACTCCATCTCCTTGCTAGGGCATATCCATAAATATATTCTCACTTTTTTTTTCTAAAATTGTTAGCAATCCTTACAAAAAAAAAAAATAGCAATGATACATATTTATTCCTACCCATCTCTTATTCATTTAATTTTTAAATCTACCATTAAATTTGTGTGAATTTCACTAATCTAATGATGGATTTGAAAATCATTGTAAAAAGATGGGTGAAAAATGAATGTATATCATTTTTCGACAAAAAAAAATTGTCTGAAAATCTAGATCTAACCAAAAGACATCTTAATCCTAATAGAATGTTAGAGGGAAGACCTAAATATTTTTGAATCTTTTTAAAGTTGTAGCTTTTAAAATTATTATGAATTTGTAATAACTAATTATTAAATTTTGAGTCAATAATAATTTTAGAAGTGATGACATCAATTTTTAAAAAATCCGACAAAAACATAGATGTCCGTCTAGCATTGCTCTAATCCTGGCTAAAAATAGTTGAAGGGTCCACTTACGAAGGCTCCACTACGTTGTTGCTGAAATATCAAGGTCAACAAAACGTTCTTCACCACAGCTTGCGGTTTCTTTCACGGTCACGAAAGGTCTTCTCCAAGATCAGATCCCTATTCCAATTTGTTTCCTTCTCCATTAAGAATTCCCTCGCCACTGTGGTCTCTGGATCTCTCATAATATCTCTCTGTCTGTGTTCGAGACCACTATCACCAGCTGAAAATGCCTAGTCGCTGCGAAATCCTCTGCGAGATTCTCCTCGCCATCTTCCTCCCCCCCGTGGGCGTCTGTTTCCGCCACGGTTGCTGCAGCGTATGTCTCTCTCTCTCTCTCTCTCTATTATCGTATACCTTTCTGTTTGGTTACCGAGAAACGGAAAGGAAAGTCAACATTTTCTCAGCACCTAAATGGAAATGAGGAGTTTGGAGAAAAACGAAGTGAATACAATTTTGTTTCATATCTCCAATTTAGGCGTAATTTAAGTTTTTTGTTTTTTTTCAATGTTAATTGTCTTCTGAGCTCCGTGATTACGAATATTAAGAAATTTCACTCTGTTCTTAGATCCACCGATGAATAATTTTGGCGAATTTCGCATTTTCCTATCTCTGTGTTTTGCCTCATTTGCATGGTGACCAAATCAGAGGCTGACGCTCTTGATTTGTTGTTTTTACAGCTTGAGTTCTTCATCTGCTTGCTCCTGACTATTCTGGGTTACATTCCTGGAATAATCTATGCTCTCTATGCCATCGTGTTTGTGGATCGCGACCAGTACTTTGACGAATACAGGCGTCCCCTCTACGCCTAGTCCCGGCATCTCCTTGCCTCTTATGTACGCTTTGATGACGTTTTATCAAACTGATGTCTTATGTATTGTTTAAACTCGATTTTATATGATGAAATGAATACGATATTGGTTCACTTGGATTGAAATACTTGAAGAGAAGGATTTAAATTTATCGATTTTAGTTTAAATGGTTTGAGTAAAGTGTCAAACGTACAATTATCGATGAAATTCACGGGTGGATTTAAGCCTTATATATTTATATGTAGATTTGATCTGATTAGGTCTAAGATGTTATATCAAATTCATAACACAAGTTTCTTTGTTGGAGCAAAACCGCTCAAATCCGTCATTCTCTTGTTGTTAGAATTCATATCAATCAATTTATACTGACACACTTTTGTTCAAATCCTTTGATTTTAAACGCTCAAATCCAAATGCAACCTATAAGTATTAGAAACATCAGTTATTAAGAAATCTGATCAGTTATTATCATTGTTATTGTTATTATCATTCTTGTTGTTCGGATTTGATTTGCTTTGCATTTTAGAATTGCTGCGATAGTCTTTTAGTATAAAGAAATTTGATCTTACTGGTACAAAACTGCATCATATCATCATAACTCTGACATGATAGAATTTTATTGGTATTGTTGGAGTGTAATCTAGTGTGCTACACCGTTAAAAAACTTTTCTAGGATTTACAAAGTTTGTTTGTTGCACTCAACACCAACATGAGTAGTTCTTTCTCTGGTAAAAAACTTTTCTAGGATTTACAAAGTTTGTTTGTTGTACTCAACACCAACATGAGTAGTTCTTTCTCTGGTTCGGTATTCTCTTATATACTTTTTAGGTATCTGGGTTGTGCCTTTGCAGTTTATAATGAATTTAAGATTACTTATTAAAAAAAAGACATCAGAATGAACAGTTGACACTTCATAATCTGTTTGGCATCTTTGTTGTTTTCAAATTATTCTCACCTGTGCTTTGCCTTACTAGAAGTTTAACTAAACTGTGAAAGTAATGATCAAGTTTATCTAATTGAAGTATTGAGAATCTTCTACTGGTTTTAGTTGTGCAACCCTCAATTGTAACGACCTAGAAAACCGTTAGTCACATCTGCGTGTTATCACTTTAAAAGGACTAAACAAGTTGCAATTAGAACTCCATAAAATTGTTTATAAAGCTCAGTCTCACCTAATAAAGTACTAATGTGAGATTTAGTACCTATAAGCTCTTTTAAAAATTATCTGCTCTATGTGAGCCACTCATATTTTTAATATGGGGCTGGAGTGTTACATACATGATAGATATTTTGTACTAAAGGAAGTACCAAACTTTTCATCTTGCATGACTGCACAGTTGGCTGCCGATGGAAAGGAGCCAAATTAAGGTCTCTTGAACAACAAAATTAGAAATGCCTCTGTTTGGTGTAAGACAAGCTGCAGTAGCTTAGGTCTGATATTAAGTCTTAGGTCGTCATTTGTTCTACAAATATCTAAAGTTATAACGAAGAGAGAATATATATAAACCTCTGTTGTTTTCTTGGGGAAGGGGTGAAAAGAAGTCGGGCAATTAAATAGTTTAAGTGATTTACACCTTGCTTGAAGTAGTCTGTAAATACTGGATGAATAGGTAAAGTCATTAGCTAAACAGCAATTTTTTTGAGCGGTCAATCAGATGCCCCTACGTAACTCAACTAATTAATGCCAAAAAATGGAACAATTCAGTTGTGTGTAGCTGAGCAATTGCAAGGGCTAATAAGCGAAGGCGTAGCCTATGCATTTACTTGTGTTCTTTGTGATAGCATGCATCAGAACTATCTGATGAAAGTTTTCAGGTGGCTTGATAATATTAACAAACCAAAAAGGTTTTGGTTAATCATCACTGTCATTTTCACCTACGAAAAACCCATACACTAGGGAGCATATTTTCTAAGAATCCATATTGCTGCTTCTGTCTCTCTCTCTCTCTCAATCAAGCATAATACCACGGGCCCTTGAAGAAGTTAGCACGCAGAATCATTCAAGATTGATATCAAGCAAGCCTTAGAGCACTCCCGTCGGCTCATGTAAATTTTTAACCAAAATGGCTAATCAAAATTCACTTTTGCTAGTTTAGCTAATCAATCTTTAACATTTACCTCCATCAGCTTATCTAAACGACTTCTCTATTTTATTAAAATAATCATTTTTATTATGTTTTATTATTATTTTTGTTAAAACCCTATTTCCAACAAAAACACCAAATGACCTGCAGCGGAACACTGAACACTGAGAACCCAGCATCACCAATGATTTTCTTATGAACCACATCCAGTGAGTTGCTCTCATTCACACAACCCAGCAAGCATCGCCAACGCCTCCCACCATCACAAACATTTTCTTGTCCGACGATTTCACACTTACGGTGGTTAAAAAAACACAAATCGTAAATCCAAAATTCAAAAAAATCACAAATCGTAAAACTCGACAAAATCAACAATTCAACAAATCGCAAATCACAAATCGTCAACGCCACAATTGCCGAACACCCATCTCTTTTCCCCGCCGAACCTGTGATGCGTGTCTTGGGCAGTTGGGCAACAGTGGCTCTATGTCTTGGGCAGTTGGGCGTAAGGTCGTTTTGGGTCTTGGGTAGCAGCAGTTCTCTAGTAATGCATATGTGGGTCTTGGGCGAAGGAGGCTCCGTATATGTGGGTCTGTGGGTCTTAGGCGAATGAGACTCTGTATATGTGGGTCTTGGACGAAGGATGCTCTTGTACGATGGTGGCGTGCGAGAAACAAAGAAAGAGGCAGATTGAAATAAAGAAAGGTGAGAGAGAGAGAGAGAGAGAGAGAGAGAGAGAGAGAGAGAGAGAGATGAAGGAAGAAGAAGGATGCGTGAACGTGAGAGAGAGAAAGAAAGTGAATAAAAAAAAAATGGATGCGTGAACAGATTACACTGTTCACAAATGGATGTTATATCTATTTTAGGTTTTTCTTACATAATATGATGGAGGGGTTTTTAAAATTTGCTTAGTCATTCTAGTATTTATGCTAGAATAGATAAGCCAATGAGAGTGTTCTTGGGTCATCACAATAAAGAAAATAACATTTGTCTTAAAAACGCGTTGTTCAAAAGTTACCATCCAATCTACTTTACTTTATGTGATTTTTTGAGCATGACTCTTCTTTTATGAAGTAATGCTTGATACCATCGTTTTTTGAGAATTCGTTTTTTTTCGATACTAAGATGAATTCCGGAAAAAAAAAAAAAATGAAGAAAAAAAGAAAAGAAAAGAAAGAGGGATGATATCAAGCATTACCCTCTTTTATATCACTTGGTTTGGCTTGATTTCAATTTCAGTTAAAATTGATATCGTAAGAATTGTGACACCTATTACTATGAATTGAACTCGTTAGAATTGGGATAGTCACACGTGTCCATTGGGTTGTTATAAGAGTAATTATACTCATCAGTCTAGGTTGAATAAACAGTCATTCAGTCCAGGTATTTTTTTCTTTTTTGGTAGACCTTACATTAGGCATTTTTTTCTTTTTTGGTGGACCCCACATTATTAAAAAAATAATTTTTATTTTTTATTTTTTTTTATTCCCATCCAGCCTGGGCTGAATGACTGTTAATTCAGCCCAGGCTGATGGAAATCACTATTCTTGTTATAAACTTGTTGTCAGTTGCATTGTCACACGTATGTTGAAAACAACGGGGTAAATGCAAAATTAGTTAATGTGGTTTGAGATTTCAAAAAATAACGCTTTAAATTTTGGAAAGCGATTAAAAGTAAGGAAAAAAAATAGATTTCTGCGATTAAAAAAAAAAATGACAGAATTTATTATTGTGCCGTACCAGCATAAACTGACATGTGTTCCTTAAAACAAAAAAATTAAACATGAAAGATATATTAAAAAATAAAAGACACCGAGATGATCTGGCCGGCCTTTGCCAATATGGAAGTGCCATGGGGTGGTTCGGACTCTTCTCTTGATTGGGAAAGTATATTTTTCCAACTTTCTCATCCAACTCCCATCCAACTTAAGTATAAAAAATTTTTATTTATTTATTTATTTTCATTTATTTTTAAAAAACACAAAGGGGTTGGATGGAGTTGGATGGAAGAGTTGGAGGTATAACATACCTCTCTCTGATTTCATCTTTTATACGAGCCGCACGTGTGTTGCCAGGTGGCTAGTATAGGAGCGGGAGCTCTGTCCATATCCAACCAACAACCATGATTCCATGAATACAGTTAACAACCTAAACCAGACCGCTCTCAAAGCAACAACCCCCCAAATGGATAGCAAGGAAGGAGAAGAAGAGTCCGATTCCGGACCCGGACCCGGACCCGACTGGGCTGAGTTGACCCAGGAGTGCCTGACCAACGTCCTCTCGCGGCTCACCCTAGAGCACCGGTGGCGCGGAGCCATGTTGGTGTGCAAACCGTGGCTCCAAGCCTGCAAGGACGCTTCTCTCTACTCGGCGTTCGACCTCGAGCCCCACTTTGGCTTGGCGATCGAATTGGCTCGCTGGTGGACCCCCGAGTTCGAGAGGAAGATAGACTCCATGCTCCAATCCGTTGTCGTTTGGAGCGATGGGTCTCTCTCTGAGATCCGCACTCGTCACTGCTCTGATCGCTCTCTCTTACTCGCCGCTGCAAGGTATACAAATAATCACACACACACACTCAGATATATGTTGAATTATTTTTGCTTTGGATTGTTGTGAGTGTTTGATGGTTGTGTGGGTGAATTGGGTTTTTGTGTTCTACCTTTTTAACTTTTAATTGAATTATTGAATAGGGTTTTGTCACAAGGTTTGACTTTTGATTCCTTAGTGTTGTGTAGTGGGTCAATTATTTGAATGATTGAACTAAGATTCATCCTAATTGTTTTTTTCTTTTTCAAAGTTTGAGCTTTTTTATGTGGGTAGTTTTATTGTAATGCTAAAGTTTGAATCTGTTTGTTACCAAATATTTCCTCAATGCCTAAGTTTAGTCCATGGTGGAAGCTCATGTAACATGGCTTATGTGATATGGCTGCTATTATGATTATATAAAGTCAAAAAGCATGTAGGTAGGCCATACGTAGTAATGCATTTTGGATGCTAAGAATGGGAGTTGTGTGGAGTGTGACGAGATCACGACAGAGACGGTTATTGGTAGTTACAGAGCAGGGAAAACCCACCTCCTTTCTTTCATAAAGGAAGATGATTAATTTCTTAGTGTAGTCTACTTGTACTTTCCATTAATCTGAAAGTGCATAATGAACCCGTCGAAGAGTTTGTTCCCTTTGTTTTTTCAGTTCGAATTGAGGGGAAATTATGTTGCCAGAAAATGTATGATAAACAGAATCATGAAATTAGTTTTGCTAAATTGCACCCATTACGGTTTATTAATAGGTCGAAGCCTTGAATGATGGGGTTGAACTTTTGGCCTTACCTCTTTTTTGGTTTGCATTTTTTGTTAGGTTGATGTGGTTCATTAGGATATAAATAAATGAATTAAAGTTTGTCATGTATTTGCATTTTCAGGTGCCCAAACCTTCAGGTCCTTTCAATCAAGAGTTGCCCGAATGTTACTGATAGATCAATGGCTAAGATAGCTTCTCGATGCTCCAATCTTAGGGAATTGGATATCAGCTACTGCTATGAGATATCTCATGAGTCCTTGGTATTGATTGGAAAGAATTGCCCGAACCTTAAAGTTCTGAAGCGAAACCTTATGAATTGGTTAGATCCTTCCGAACATGTAGGAGTTGTCCCTAATGAGTATCTAAATGCTTGCCCCCAAGATGGGGACTCAGAAGCTGCTGCTATTGGAAGCTCCATGCCTTATTTGGAGCAACTTGAAATTCAGTTCTCCAAGTTGTCTGCCAGGGGCCTTACTTTGATATGTGAAGGGTGTCCGAACCTCAAGTACTTAGATTTATCTGGTTGTATGTGCTTGTCCAGTAGGGATATTGCTAATGCATCATTGGGTCTGAAGGATTTGGAGATCAAAAAGCCAAATTTCTATATTTCGAGGTCGGTCTTTCACATGGAGAGGTATGGCCATTGGAGTTTGTATGATGAGAGGTTTCAAACAGATGTTTTCCGAATTTGATCAGGCAAGCTGGATAACGAAATCATTTCAATTTGGTCAATTTTGGGAAAACATCTTGTGTATGCTGGTCTATGTAGCTCTTAACAAGGGTTCTGTAGACAGGTTATACAGTGTATGTCTATTTAGTCCATGTCAACTGTCAAGTGACATATGTACTTCGATTCCTGTAATGTTTGTTCTGTTTGATTTATAATACGTTTGGGTATCAAGAATCATACTTTCTTTTACACTTGTATGGTGGATTGGAATTTACCAAATATATGCTTATTAAATTTCTGTATCATCGTAAGGCATTGCCTTTTCACTGTTAATAAAAAGCTAATCTGGTGATAAAAGTGGATTATTGGAAGCGCCTTCCATGCTCTTGAAAATAAAAATTGCACTGCCTAGCTAGTGGCTACTCTTGGACTTAGTTCTATCAATTGTTTGAATGTCGGTCAGATGAGCAACGAAGAATTTACAGTCTGAGTGCTGAACAACTCTTCAGAAACCCCGTCAATGGACTGAAACCTCTTTTGAGAAATTATGTAATTGCGGTCTCTTGGACTGTAACTATAGTCTATAATACGAGGTTTTAGGCGTTAGGGCCCTATTCAAACTTTTGTGTTGATATAAATAATTAATGGGCCCCACTCAAACAACTCACTACATGGCAAGTAATCAGACAGTTGATAGACAGTCCCATTCTACAATATGGCAAGCATCTAGAGACAACTTTCAAGGAGCCTCATATTGAAAGGGGTCGCCCTCTCCAGAAATCAAGTAATTGTCATCTCTTTTTAAACTCTCTCCATTTAGTTTTTTTTTAAAACAAATTTACTGACTTAAACAGTGGAGACTCTCCAGTCTCCTAGGAGCCGGTGGTATTTTAGCAATTTTCTTTTTTTGTTTTGCCGGTAACCCGTCGTCCAGTTCGGCCGTGTGAAATACCGCATCAACAAACTTAATGTAAGTCGTTGAAAATTCTTTTCAAATTATGTCTTCCTCTTCATGACCTAGGAGTAACTTCCTTTGATGTATTGGTTTGTCATTTAATGTGCGGTAAAGTCCATACTTGCATCTTGTGTGTGATTAGAAATCTCTAAGATGAAAATAATTGAGAGAAATGAAGAGGAAATAAATCTTGTTTGTTTTATTTTTTGTGACTTGTAAGCCCAAGAGATGATCAAGTTAGTTGTTGTGTCTGTCTTTCTCAATTAGGACCTATCTCTCGAGTGGTAATTAAAACCTTTTATTTCTGAAATTCACTGGCGTTTGAATTTCTTTGCAGTTTGGTCTTTCATAAAGGTTATCGCAATGCTAATTGACTTGCGCATAAACTTGCTAGATGAACCAGCTCTACTGACCAAAGTAGAAATATTCTCATTTGTTCTCTTACCCCCTATGATTGTGGTTCCTATTATTAACATTAACCACCCTAGCTAGTTCTGTTCCGTTCCCTTTTTTTGTTTGCTTTTTTCTTTTCTTTTATGCATCATTTGCTCAGGAAAACAAAAAAGAACAAGAGACGAAGGGTTGGAGATCTAATGAATTGAAAAGTTTAGTCCTTAACATTGATCAAAAGAAGAGCAAAATAAAGTTGAACGATCACATCTTGCAACTGTTTTTCCTTTCCCCTCTTTGAAGCTGAAACTTATGTTTTAGACAATCACACATGCCATTCAAACGAAGAAAACAGACATGAGCAATCCAAATATAGCATGGCTGAGCACCCCAAAAAACCCGGAAGAGGAGCTTGCTCCACTTCGTCTACGAGTGTTGGGGGGCTTAACGTTATTGGCACCCCCATAAACCACTTTTGCCTTTTGGAAAACCCTTAAATGATGAGCTGCATGATCTGCCCTATGTGTTCTTTGATCAGCTTCTCTGTTTGGTTTGATGAACGGCTCATATAAATCTGAATAGAAAGAAAATCTAGTTAGGAGTACACTAGATATTTTTTGCTTAATTGTTTCACTAATTATGATCTATCACGTCAGTTTGTAAGAAAATTGTAGTAAAAGCTGTATTACCTCTAACATCACTCTTACAGTTAAGATGTTTCGGGGGCTTTAANTGACGACATATCTCCAGCTTTTTTGGTGAAAGTGCTTTCACATGCTGAATAGGAAAGAACTTTGAGGGACACAAGGAAGAAGAGCCATATAATTAAATCTTTCCTCATGTTCTCTTGCTTTTGTTTTGGACCGACTCTTTTAAGGTGGGGAGGTGTTGAGGGAAGAGGAAGGGGTTTTAGGCTGCTAGCTCTGAGGACTTACAAGAAGTAAAATCTCATTTATAGTGGGGTTTCTTTTGATGGGGGAGACAAAGCTTCCCTAGTATGATAAAAAAAAACTGTCCACAGGAAAACCTGGCGTTGGGTTCTTAGAATGGGAATCCAATTCTGAGCAAGAAAAAAATTGCAGATTCTTTTTCATTTTCTCTTTTCTGTATTCTTCTTATCGTTGGTTGGTGATCAGCTTCTTTTAGGATATGCTTGTAGGAAAAAAAACAGAAAAGAATAAAGAGGGCATTCATTTTTTAAAAGGATCAATTCACATATTTTTCCATTAAAAGAAGATCAAGTGAATGGGATGCCTTGTCGGCTTGTCTTTTATCCTTGGAGAATTCTCAAAACGATTGCATGCTCTAATCCTATGTGCTTTAGATTCGGATGATTGCTATAATGATTCATAGTTAGATGTTAGTTATTAGAAAGGAGTAGCGCTAAAAACTACATGTTTATCTTATAACGTTGATATGACAGTCTCAATGAATTCTTGATTTTTTTTTTTAGTAATGTTACATGTCTAACTTTTTTATCCAACTTCATTCAACTTTGTACATGTGACTTTTTATTTTTATTTTTAAAGAGTTTGTTTGGAGTTGGACATAAAGTATTACTTTTTTTTTTAATAAGAGCTAATTCAATGATTGGTTGAGACTGCCACATCAGCATTATAGAATAATTGTGAGTCTTACACATCTATTGTCCATCTTCATATAAGAAATGTGCAAATTTACCATTGAATCTGTGGGATCCACATGTAGGTCTTACAAATTCAATGATGGATTCGCAAAAAAGATTGACAAAAGATGTGCAAGAGAATGATACCAAACACTTCTTCTTCTTATTTTTTTTAAACAATAACCGATCAAAGGGTTGGTTAAAATTATCATGTCAACATTGAGGGATAGTTGAATAAAAATGTAATTTCTAGCATTACTCTTATTAAAATATTAAACTCATGCATCAGTCACCATATAATAAGAAAAATCATTGTATGAGTGATTCAACTTGGGGTCACATAGAACATGTGTCCCAATCCCAACAAGTCTAATTTCAACTGGAACTAGACCAAAACCAAGCCCTTGTATGACATCTCTATCTTTTTTTTCTTTTTTTTCTTTTTTTTTTTTTAATTTTTATAATGTTTATTGCGCCTAATTGTTCCCACTATATAATAGAAGGGAATAATACAAAATCAATTCCTAGAGTTTTACGGAGTTGCAAATAGCTCATTGAATACAAAAAGTGACTGAAAACTCCATGTTATAAGCAAAATTAACAAATAGGTCATTGCACGAGTCACACCAAGCATTCTCTCTCTCCATTGGCATACAAAAACCAAATTTTCTTGAGAATTGGCTTAGGTGCGGTAAAAAAATTACATGTGTGCCGTAGTTTTTTTAACAGTTGAGATTTAATTGAAATTTTTATAAGAAAAAGAGTAAAATTAAATCTCAACTGTGTGTAGAGCTGACAATTTTTGACACGACCCTTGAAACCTGATGCGAACACAACACGAAAGATATAGGGTTAGGATCTAGGTTAATTGGGTTCAGGTCATAAATAGGTTAACCTATTATGACTCATTTAATAAACAGATCAACCCGCGGGTGACCTGTTTAATTTTTTTTTCTTTATTTTTTTATTTTTTAGTAAATGTTAAAAAAAAAAAAAAAAAAAAAAAAAATTAGCTAATCGGGTCAAGTCAACCCGTCTTGACTCGCTAAACAGCTTAAACGAGTTGTGTTGTATCGGGTTGACACGACTCATAACTAAACGGGTACTAAATTGTATTGTGTTATCCAAATTAACGTATCGGATTCCGGTTGACTCTAAACGGGTTGGTGGTGGTCAAACGAGTCGACCTGAAACCTAACCTACCAACCCCTTTACCAACCCTAACTGTGTGTGCTATAGTTTTTTTTACAAGCACTTGAGCCAAATTTGAATTATATCCAACTATTTGTATCAACAAGGCTGACATAGAACTCCCAATTAACCTTTGGATTAAATCATTATTAAATAATAAAAAAAAAATCAATAATTGAAAACCACTCTTAAAGGTACATGTATTTTTATTTGTTATTTCATCCTATAGTAATTTTTACACATCCTTATTTTCTTTTGGTGCCGGCGATTCAAAACGAATAGAGATTATGTTGTGCGGCGACGGCACTATTCGCTTCCCGCAAATTTCTTCTCTGACGCCGCGCATCCAAAATTAACAGAGGCTCCCTTTCATAGAGACTCGGCTACTTTCTCCGAATCCAAAAAAGAAAAAAAGAGAACATGTGAGGCCCACGACTTTCTGGGATAAAAGTCACACGTCAACAATTGATAAACGAGGCCTAATATAATACAGTCCACCCCTTTGGACTGGGGGGTTACCCATAAAATGTTTGAATATTTTTTTTTTGTTGT
>FXXK01000603.1:0-32263 GCA_900184695.1 Betula pendula | reverse complement strand
TGAAAACCACTCTTAAAGGTTACATGTATTTTAATTTGTTATTTCATCCTATAGTAATTTTTACACATCCTTATTTTCTTTTGGTGCCGGCGATTCAAAACGAAAAGAAATGATGTTGTGCGGCGGCGGTGCTATTCTCTTCCCGCAATTTCTTCTCTGACGCCGCGCATCCAAAATTAACAAAGGCTCCCTCTCATTAGAGACTCGGCTACTTCTCCGAATCCAAAAAGAAAAAAAGAGAACGCGTGAGCCCACCGACTTTCTGGGATAAAAGTCACACGTCAACAATTGATAAACGAGCTTAATATAATACAGTCCACCCCTTTGGACTGGGGGGTTACCCATAAAATGTTTTGAATTTTTTTTTTCTTGTTTATTTTATGGATAAGAGTTAGCTACAAATCAGTTTATAACAATTAATTATAAATCAGTCAAATAAAATAATATGTATTTTTTAGCATGTGAGAAACACATATTTTTTATTAATACTATTAAAAAAAATATGTGAGAAGCACATATTATTAAAAAAAACATGTATTTTTCACATGCTAAGAGACACATGTCATTTTATTAAACTGATTTATAGCTAATTACTACAAATCAGTTTGTAGCTAATTTCTGTCCTTATTTTATTTAATAAATTTGAAGTTTGCAGAAAAAAATATACATTTTTTTTAAAAAAAAAAGAAGAATAGAAATGGCTATTTTGCATAGTGTATAATCAAACAAATAAACCGCTATTTCATAAAAATAGCCATTTCATTCCAAAAATAAAACCCAAACTCTTGTGGGCCTGTGGCTCCAAACTGCAATTGCAAAAACTACGGAAAGGACAACAGACGCGTGGTTTCTAGCGAGGACACCGCTTTGAACGGTTCCTTATTAAAGCGCAAATAGAGGAACTTTATTGGCAAAATTTTATGAAAGTAATGGATAGGCATGAACTTTGGTGTTCAACTTCAGGCCACATACCAATGACCAACCTTATCATATATATCACATCTGAGATCCCCCTCTCCACATCAGCTCAAACTTCAGATTAATTCTGCTTATAGATTATGTAATAGGAGCAATTTTTTCTCATTATATTTTATTCATCACTTCCACTTTTATCATCTTTGACAGTTAAATCATTATTTATTTTAAAAAATTATAATAAATAATAAATTATAGGTATAATTTATATAATTCTAACATTTTTTTTTCTATTTGGACTCAAACGCCCATTAATAAGGGATAGATATAATACTTAATTAAAATGAAAGATAAATTTAGAAACAGGATTTAAACTCACCTTTAAAAAAAAAAAAAAAAAGATTTAAAGTCGGCCCAAATTTTAGATTTATAGTACAAAACCAATAGACTATATTAATATTATTTACTAATGGCAAATACAATCTGCTGTCACACCTGCGTTTAAATCTTTTCATTTCTACAATAAAATCACTAAAAAGAATGTCTCTGTGTCTCATATCCCAACAACAGTAAAAATGGAAACAACACTTCGGTGCAATCAAATTAAGCAACAATATTACTTCAAAAAAAAAGTCTAGCAACAACATAATAATACAGACGTAGAACTCACCCTAAAAACCAGCTTATGAGAGGAAAGTATTTAGGAGTTTATATACACAAAATAAAGAATGTATTTAAACCATATGGAACACCTACAAATGTAACACAATCTAATGTATTTGAGATAAGAGCTTAAAGATGTTTGAAGATGAACTGAAATCCATGATGGCTGCAGCTCAACATTTAGTTCTCACATAATCTTCCACGCACAAACTAGAACATGAAGAAACCAAGGAAAAGGGAGACGCAGATAACAGAGACAACATTGAAGGAAGATATCCTATTTCGAATGGCTGGAGATTTTTTGGAACCAGCACCACGTGTTCCACCAACTGTTCCGGATCTCCACTTCCTTCTAATGTAAACTCCAAGCCTCCGATTGTGAAATGAACTGCCTGCCAATTGTCTCTCTGGTTGCAGATGTTGGCCAGGAACAATACTGAGGGGATTCAAAGCGCTTTCGCTGGCTGAACTTGGAAGAAATTGAGAGAATAAGAGGAGAGCGGTAACTGCGAAAGAGAATATCCTTCTCATGTTTATCATGGTGGACAAGGGATACCTATTGTTCAATGGAAACTTGAATTTAAAGTAGAGATATTAATCGAAAGTGGAAGTGGTGGACCCGTGAGGTAAGTGATAAGAACGTAGCTAAATTCAGAGAAAACAAAATAAAAACAGAAAGAGAGAGAGTCGATGCTTCGAGGGGCCGGGCCTCCACAATTGAATGAAATTCTTGTTCAATAAAATTCTTACACTCAATTTATAGAAGAAAATCAGGGATCATTCAGGAAAGAAGATCTAGATTTCAGCTTATTAAGGAAAGCAGCAAATAATAACTTGACAATAACACGCGTATGGAGGCAAGGAAAGGAAAGATGCTATTAAGTTAATGCGAAGTTTTGGACCGCGTACCAGACACTAGGACAAAAGTCAAGCCGAAAGCCGACAGGTAAGAAAAAAATGCGTATGTGCCGTGTCACCTTTCTCGCATCTTCACAACTTAGACAAGATACTTTCTCTTAAATGTCATTGATGCGTTTAATTTGACCAACGGTCAAGAGAGAGAGAAAGAGAGGAGAGAGAGAGGAAGAAGGGGTATATGGAATAGAGATTTTCAGCCATCTGCTGCTTGAATGGCTTGAATTCAAACAGCAAATATAAGAGAGCTTTATGGGAAGTCATCCTTTCAAATATATGTAGCTGCCCAGCCTGCCCTTGGCTACATTTCGTTGTGGTTCTCTGTGTCTTGATTGCCTTGTCCTCACCCATACGCAATATGCCTAATCTTGCCATTCTGGAAAGAAAGGGAAGACACCGAGAAGATTGCGATTGCATGGTGAGAGGAAATGACAAAAGTCAAGATCTAAATAAGAAGGTATCCGCGTCTGAGATGGGACCTTTATCCCAACCCCAAGAAATTTATCGACATACTGCACCTTTTTTAAATTAGCTTAGGCACGCAGTTTAGGGTATTGTAAGGTTTGCAACACCTCAAATCTTAGCCATTCATTTGAAATGAATGGTCAGAATTGTGACAATCATCAAAATTATGAAAAATGGTGAAAAGAAAGGGGTGGCTGGCCACCCCACAGCCTGCTCTGAGGGTGGTCCAGCTACTCTCAAAACAGTTAATGGGTGAATGGGCACTCCCATCAACTCTTTGAGAGTGGCTAACGATCCCTATTAATTGTTTTGAGAGTGACTAGACCACCTTCAAGCTTATTTGAGGGTGGTCGGCCACCTCAAGCCTATTTCGAAAGTGGTCGGCTACCCACAAAATAATTGCCCACAAAATAGTTGATGGGCTAACTGGCCACTCCCAAAGCAGCCAACAGTAGTGGCTAATCACCTACTTCTTTTTATCATTTTAGCTATTTTTCCTAATTTTGACGAGGTAGCACAATTTTAAAAGTTCATTACAAACGAACCGTCTGATTCTGAGGTCCTGCAATACCTAGGGTATAGCGGGAATCTTGATCCCTATCTATACATATCTAGCTAACACGAAACACAGACCTGACTATAACTGACAAGTACAGTGGAGGATTTGTGATCCTGATGTCATACGGTATTTAGGTTTAAGACAAGTGGAAATCATTTGTAAAGAAGTAGATAATCAGTTTTTTTATATTTTCCAAATGAATCAATAGAAAGACTGATACATATGTTTGAGAGAGATGGACCTCCCACGGGTTTAAATCTTAGCATATTTACCATTGAATCAGGTTAGCCAAATCCAACACTTATATTCAGATTCTTCCATATTCCAAGTGATAATAACCTTAGAGATCATATATTGGGGGGGAATGGTGAAATGAAGGAATGAAGGAATGGAGTTACATTTCTCAGAAGTAACATGCGAAGATGTAGTCAGTGGAACAGATTATCAAGAATCTCCGGTTTGAGCATCTGGAGTGATGAAGACTGTCCTACTTGTTTAGCCAATTCACCTGTGACTCGATCCATGTAAAGCACATAAAGCCCATTTCTGCTTTCCAAAAGTTCCAATGCTTTCCGCACATGGAGAATTGATGCCACCCACTCTTCGAACAGCACTGCAATACCATTATGTTACATCATTTTGTAGTTGTCTATGCACACAAGATTGCTTCATTTCAATTACAGAGAAAATCATCGACATGGTTTCTTAGGTTGCAAGATGTCAATGAAGTATTAGTATTGCTATTAATACGTTTTATTTTCTTTTTGTAGACAAGGTACTATGCCACTTATGCTTATAGGTCAAGCTTGGAAAATCTAGCAAGTCTCGAAAAGAAAGCTAGGGTGATACATACTCTTGTCAAAGCCTTCGTCTCTTGACCACATTGGTAAGTAGTCTGATATCAGAAACTCAATAAGCTGGATCCTGTAATCCGCATGAGCAAATTAGACAAAGCCATCCTCATAGTTTTAAATTGTATGATCATATATATCTAACACTCTTTCCACCAAAAGAAAAAATGTATAACATAAACTGAAATTGTGTCGTTACAAAATTGCACCAACAAATTACTTCTGCCAGTTGGATTGCACAACTGAAAAGAGCAGGCAGATCATCACAATAGCACATATGCTTTTGCAGAATACTTACAGTTTGAACATGCATTCATGCGTGTTGGGAAAAGAATCATCAAATGGATCTAAGAAAAGCAAACTTTCAGCTAGTACAGAAATCCTCTCAGAAACTAATAGTATTGCACGTTGTCCAATGTAGGCTTCACTTCCAAGCTTGCGGATCAAGTGCTGAACATAGAACTGGGCATCAGAATCGGTGTGAAGTGACTCTGTAACAGAAAATTGAAACCAAAATTCACAAAGGAAAAGAGAAATAAATAAAAATTCCTAATGGAAATATCACTGAGGAAAAGAAAAGAAAACATACAACAATCTTATTTAGGGTGACAAAATTACAGTGTAAAATTGAAACTACTATATGTTTTAAGAATAAAGTTAACAAAGCATTAAGCAATATACCAACCACAAAAAAATATTTACCATCTACTTTCAAGGGGGAACACATCCTTCTAACCAAATGCATAATTAAGCTGCTGACGATTCCTTCAATGAGTTCCGTGTTCCTTTCGGTTGACAATAGAATCTTTAAGGAAGCTTCAATAAGGAGAACAAATATTATCGATTGGAGAGTAAGAACCAAGACCATATTACAACAGCACAGTTAAGGAGAAACTTATAAGCCATTAGGAGTTGAGCTTTAACTACTACTCCAAAGTGCAAGTAAAGGCGGTAGCCAGCAGTGAACCTAACCAGAGCTAATTACTTCTCTACCTCCCTCTACAAAATAAAAGAGGAACACTAGCTGTATGTTGTTGCACTTTTGCAATTCATATAATAATGGTTATGGTTTCTAATTTAGGTCAGTCTAATTATTCCAATTACTTTTTTTCCATTCAACTTTAGGGAAAATTTTCTATTCAAACATAGTACATCACATCACTTTTCACAGTTTCTCACACTGATCTTTCCATCCCTACTCTTTCGTGCCACCTGTGATCCAATACTTCTTTCAGCCACTTCTTTCAATAGTATCCTAAATCAATTCTAGCATTGAACTAAGAGACAAAATACTCCAATGGAGGATGTTAAAGACAGTACGAAGTAACTCAGTATCAGCCTTCATAAATTAACTCAACTTTCTTCTTTCAAAGACTAATCCTTTCATCATGCGAACCATAGTGATGACATAGCCGACCACCACAAAGTGTAAAGCGAGTACAAGCATAGTTAATTAAATGATGATCATAAGAGGAACGATCTGGTGCACCTAAACTATAAGGAAAATAGCAGTTGCTTACATATTAAAGGCAGCTTTTCTTGGGTAAAGAATGAATTGATTTTTTAAAAAAAAAAATGTACTTATGAATACTAAAAGTTCATATTTTCATGGATAATCAATTAAAATAAACTAATGAAGCAGACTACATAACTGATTTCTACCAAACTGACACAGCTTAAATGAAATTATTAGCAGAATGGCAACCAGTACCTAAGATAAAGTCTACAGCTTGGTGTGCCCAGTTAGCAAAATTAGCCTCTCCCACCTGGAAATTACAATCAACAACCGAATAAATGGTACATTAAAATAGAATCACTTAGTAAAACAGCAATATGGAAGGCATTAGGCATGCACAAAAACACAGTAAGTCAAGCAGTCTGACCGGAGAAACAGTGTCACAAAGCTCCACCAGAAAATCAACGGAGGCTCTGAGCTGCTCGGTTTCCACTTCAGTATTCAAGTCTGCAATTATAACCAGAAAATACTTTTAAAAAGAAAAAAATGGAAGCCCATTTGCTTTTAATATTACTCCAAAAGTTCAAATACAACAACAATTAATCAAAAGTAACCAAGCGTGTAACGCTCTTCCGGATCAACAAGCCTCATCCCCCATACTCACATTCTATCGTGGCGAATAAAATCTAAACGAAAAATCTCAAATTAAGTTTATATTCTTTTTCGACTTCTCAAATAAAAAAGTACATATTCCTTTTCGAGAAAATGAGAACCACAATGCAAAGTATCATTTAATACGGGCGTAGAACAATTTGAATTGCGAAAACGTAAAGAACAGTAAATCAAATTATTGACAATTGAAGTAAGAACCAGAAGAATGGCGTCGTTGAAGTGATCCGCCTGCTTTTCTCCTCCTTTCCTTGAAGCGCACTGCACAAACAAAATTTTCGAACACCAATCGGACATAACTAGAATAATCAATCACGAAAACGATGATGGTGATGATGATATAACCTTGTCTGAGAAATCTCCGGCGAAGAACGTCGTTGAATCTGCAATCAGAGCCGTCTCCAATTCGCGTAGAGCTCAATTTCCCCAAATTATCAAAGAAATAGCACTTGCAAGAAGCGCTTGGCGGAAACAGATCGCACTGCGTAGCATCTGAAGGCAAAAAAAAAAAAAAGCACATCACAAAACCTAAAAATCAAATGCTCTAAGAGACTGAGAGAGAAGAGAAATTTGAGAACCTCCGGCTTCCTTGAGATCTTCTCTGAGTCTCAATATCTCTTGCTTTCGCTCCTTAGCCTAAACCTCCACAGACAAGATTCAATAAGACTAAGAAAAAAGCAAAGTAGAACCACAAAGTTCTGTTCATAAATTTTATGGCAAACCAAACAGAGATATGAGAAATTGGTGAGCGGGACCTTTCGTTTCCATCGGAGAGCGTCGGACTCCGAAGGACTGGACCGGTTTTGAAGAACCTTCGATCGGAGAAGAGAGATGGCCACGGCGAACTTCAGCGATTGATCGTTGGGATCGGAGTTCGTGCTTGGTGGTTGTGCTTCTTCGCTCGCTGACATTTCTCACGAAGAAAAAAGCGCGGGAGAGTACGAGCTCGTTCGATTGGGGACTTGAAAATACTAAGATTATGTTTGGTACGCGGAATAGCTATTCCAAGGAATAGCCTTTAGTAAGAATGGAAGGAACGTATTGGATTAGCTTTAAAATAGCCATTCCGATAGTCATGAGGGAATGACTATTCCTTCAATTGAGGGAATAGCCATTCCTCTTAATTCTCGGCGTTGCGCATTATAATATTTGCAAAGAATACTGAAGTGACGCGAGATGAACGAAAATTAGAGTAATGCTACAAATAATCTTACAATATTGGTGTAGTAGTCGATTCAACTAGCCATTGAATTAATATTTGTTTTAAAAAAAAAAAAATCAAAGATCTCGAATGAAATTGTAACATCAACATTAGAGAATAATTATAAGATAAAAACATTAGAGTAATGTTAAGACCCAACTAACCCTTGAATTAATATTTGTTAAAAGAAAAAATCAAAGATCGAATGTAATTGCAACATCAACATTAGAGAATAATTATAAGATAAAAACATTAGAGTAATGTTACATGTCTAATTTTATTGTCCAACTTCATCCAACTTTATATATATGAACAAGAGCAATGATATATATCAGCCTGGGCTGAATGAACAGTAATTCAGCCCAAGCTGTATGAAATTAAAAAAAAAATAAAAAATTATTTTTTTAATAATGAGGTCCACAAAAACACAAAAAAAAAGCCTGGACTGAATAACTGTTCATTCAGCCCAAGCTGATGTCTATAATTACTCTATGAACAAACATGAACCTATAAATACATAAATAAACTCTTTAAAAAAAAAATAAAAACTACATATATAAAATTAAATAGCATTTAACAAAAAAAAAATTGAAAATAAAACATTACTCAAAACATGATACATATATTATTAGTCAAGTTTGACAATAACATATGTGTTTGGACAAGTCTGAAAAATCAGTGGTAGGATTAAACAGAGACAGAGTAATGGGTGGCAACAGCTGCCTTTGAAACAATAGGATTAGTAGATACCAAACACCGAATTTCTCGCTCACGCAAATTGGTGAGAAGATAGAGGAAGAAAGGGGTACACCATCACCATGCATGCACGTTTTTTTCCTGAACAAAAATAAATAAATAAATAAAATACACATTTATCCTACAATTTTATGAAGTAGTCCATAAGATATCTTCTATATGGGCGACCTTCCTACTTTGACGAATTAAAGTGATTAGATATGGTTCTCTCTAAATGTCTTTTTTATATAATTAAAAAAAAAACGGTTCTGTCTAAATTAAATGTATTGATTTGTCTTATTTCTCAATCTCACCCATATATACACAATATGCCTATTCTGCCATTCTGGCAAGAAAAGGGAAGATAACCGAGAAGGTTAAGACTGCATAGTCGAGGAAATGACAAAAGTCAATATCTAAGAAGTAATGCAACTCTTCGTGCTTATTGTATGTTGGGTGATGTGTTGTATTTTATTTTATTTTTTATTTTCTTTGTTTTTTTAGATGAATAATGTGAAAAAAAAAATCACTTAAAATACGTTACGTTAATCAATATAAAAAGTAACATTTCTTCAAGTAAAAAGATATCCATTAAGATAGAGACTGTGTTTGTTAAGTTTTTAAGAAAACTCGTAACCTTGATATAATAAAAGGCTGAGACTGATATGACTGGACAATATTGTGCAGTCATATGGGGGCATCTTCATCTTACAAAAATGTCCTTGTTTTTCTTTTTGTAGAACACTGCGTATGGGGGCATCTTCGTTTTACAAAAAACAAAGATAAAGGCATTTTCGTCCAAAGTCACTTTGACATCTCACAACCATCAATACTGTACAGTACCGTACAATCATATCAGTTTCAGCCTCTTGCAGATTTTAAAGCTACGAGTTCTGTTAAGAACTTAACAAACACAGCCGAAACCTTTATCTCAACCCCAAGAAATCTATTAGACGTACTCGACTTTTTAAAACTAGCTTATGCATGCAGTTTAGTAATGTCATCTACACGGATGAGGATTCTTGTAAAAAGGCAGAAAGTAGCAAATAACTCGATAAGACTAATGTTAGAAATTACATTTTTATTTTATAATTATCTTACAATGTTGACGTAGCAGTCAACCCAACTACATTTTTATATTTTAGAGTAATGCTACATTTTCAACTTTTTTGTCCAATTACATCCAACTTTATATATGTGGCTTTTTTTTAATAAAAAAAAAAAAGGTTTGCTTTTGCATTTGTGAAGCCCATCTTTGTCCACATATGCAAAGTTAGATGGAGTTAGACAAAAAAGTTGAAAATATAGCATTATTCTTTTTTTTCTTACGAGTGACACGTGTTGCGCTTTTATTGGTTGACGTAACATACAAACATAATCGGTTATGTCAATAGATATAATTTGATTGTGGGGAGTTTTTTTTTTTTTTTTTTGTCTTTTTGAATACCTCATAAACCTCTGAATTTATTATGATACCACATAAAACTAATTGTAAATTAAGTAAAACACATGAATTGATTTTTCATTTTGCTCTTGGTAAAAATTGAAACACTACTTTGCTGCAATCAAGTTAAGCAACCTCGATTGACAATGGAAAAGCCTTTTCATTAACAAACCACTCCAAATACAAAATACTCACAAAATAATATTCAAATATATATGCTTTCATCTTCATATATATCACATCAAAATAATTTTGGAATCAAAAAATAAAAAAGCACTCTCGGAAAAGTTTATTCAAATTATTGAATTAACCTACATTCAGTTTCTCACATACTCTGTCAAAACGCACATACTACAACGTGAAGAAACCCAGGAAAATTAGGGAGACACAAAAAACAAAGCCAATATTGAAGGAAGATATCCGATTTCGAATGGCTGGAGATTTTGGGCCAGGTAATGGGAATCTACAACTCCTCTTAATGTGAACTCCAAGCTTCCGACTGTAAAAAGAACTGACTGCCAATTGTCTCTCTTGTTGTTGCAGATGTTGTTGTCGGTCGGAAACTCTACTGAGGGGATTCAAAGCGCTTTCGCGATCAGCTGAACTTGGAAGAAATTCAGAGAATAAGAGGAGAGCGGTGAGTGAGAAAGAGAATATCAATCTCGCGTTTGTCATGTCTGCGGAGCAAAAGTATGCTTCAGGACCTAAGGCCCCAAATTTATGTATATTAATAAAGATTTTTTTAAATAAAACAAATATTTAAAGTCCTATTTAGAGTCGATATTTCTTAATTAAGGCCTCTAATTATGGTAAATTATAAGTAATTAAAAAATGAATTAATAATATTTGATTCTCTTAAAAAACTTAATTCTCCAATATTCCAAAATAAGGCTTAAAAAATTGATTGCATTAAATAAGAGAATTAAATAATATTAAAGACATTTTTAAATAAAACTCATTCTCCAACATTGAACGTTCCATTCTTGGAAAGAATAGAGAGAATGAAAATAATAATAATATCTAATTACTCAATCCATTCTTAAACATTCCATTCTTAAGTTGTGGGTAGAGATTTTAACAATTAAGGACAACAAATTTAGAACTAATTTGCCTTTCTTTGAGCAGGTTGAAACTAATAAATAATTCTACCCTAAAAGATTAAAATGAATTGTAACTCATTCCTTTGACAAATCAGTTTTTATTGTTCTATTTTTAAAATTTATTTTCTTCTAGTCATAATAAAACTTTTTTTTATTACAAATCATGTTTCTTTAATTTGTAAATATTTTTAATTATACATTTGTAAAAACATACCTGCCGAACAGGACACATGTTCATTATGAGATTTAATCGTTACAATGATCGTTACGAAATCTTTGACTGTTATGAGATCATTAGTCATTATAAGATATTCGCACATTACAAGGAGGGGGTGGCTTCCTTGATTTTTTTTTTTTTTTATTTTTTAATTTTTTTTTTTTTATATAGAAAAAATGTCCCCCTCAAAACTACCACTCCTTGATTTTTTTTAATAAAATTTGTTAAAAAAAATTTAAATTTAAATTTTTTGTAGTTTTAGTTTTTTTTTTTAATTTATAATGACATTTTTGTTTTATTGAAATTTTTTTTAAGGTCATTTTTGTCTTTTTGCTGACCTTGGGGGTATATTGATAATTTTTGGTAGTTTAAGGGGAACATTAACATAACTAGTAGTTTGGAGAGCACATTGACAATATAGTGATAGTTTAAGGAGATATCAGATGTGTACATTTCACCCTTTTTTTTAATGAGTAATATTATATTTTTAACTTTTTTGTCCAACTTTATCCAACTTTGTATATGTAAACAAAGATGAGCCAACAAATACAAAAACAAACTCTTTTTTAATATCAAATTAATAGTAAAATAATACAAAAATGCAATTATATCTTTAAGACGAAAACTTAAAATAAAAATAAAATCAAATCCCTATGCTATAATCTTAGACCATAGCTATATTTTCACGTTAGTAATAATTTGACAAAAAGGTGGACTACGGTTTTTCTTTTTTTTAATTGGAACCATCTTAAAACTCAAGTCTTAAAATCAAAAAATTGAAAAACTTTAGTTTTAAAATCAAATGATATAAAACACGTCTCATTTCTTATACGTTTGCTGCATGAGATACACCACACTTATTCAATATATGATTTTGTGTGTTATATTACTCTTACTTAATGAATAGTTTCTCAGCAATTTTGTTATCAGAGTGGCTAATAATATTGACAACAAATAGCAAATGTGAGTGAGCTTTCTCCGAGACCTACTCAAGCAGTCCACTCATCTGTTTAGACAAGTGAATATCATAAAAACTCATATTTGCTGTCTAAATTACTAGCAACTCAATTAACAAATTGTTGAAAATCCGAATCCGTTTCTATGTTCGTCATGCCTTAGGCATTGGATCCATCCATCTGTCTTGATTGATTCAATTGGATATCTTTTTTGATTTGAATAGGAGGCAAAACTCGGATAAGGTGGAAGATGTACAGTAACCAACTCTATATTCTTCTGGTTCTATAGGTTTCAGGCTTTTTTATATGGAGCAACGCTAAGATTAAATTGAACAAAGTTTTCATTGAAACTGATTTGAAAAAATTTCCTTCCGACCGGTCTATTAACTGATATCATATGCATCCAAAATACATATTAGAATCATATGCATTTTTAATAGACCGATTGGAAAAAGCAATCTAGGAAAGAACTGTATGGTACATAAATGGACACAACCCTAACCCTGAGAAACTAGCCACAATAGAACCCATAGAAACATTGATACAAAACCTGGCTCATCATTAAACAATACTAGTGCTAACAACAGAACACAACAGAAGTAATAGTAAGCTAATGCGCACATCAAAAAAGAGATTGGTTTCCTCTGAAGTAATGGAAGGTCAAAACACAGAATTTATGAACTAGACAGTTTGACAATAAACTAAATTACTCAGTCAAGACAATAAAAAATGATTGAAAAACTAATCGAATAAACAAAACAACTTGATCCCGTAAACGGGCCACTCTTCTCGAGCCATCTGGCAAATGATTAGCCAAACCCGAGAACAAAATCCATGGCATTTATGGTTTGATTTCTTTCCTCAATAACACACTGCTATGACCTCGGAAAAAATATACAACTCTGATAAAAATCACCTGCTTTTGCAGCTCCACCTTATCACATATTGTAGTACAAATTGCTCTCTTCAAGAACGGGAGGTACATCTGGTTCTGGAAATTTGATGTACTCACGCAAAGAAATGGTAGGCTTACAAGAGCAGCCTCTGGCAGGCCTCAATATCAGATGCTTGTGAGTCTAACACACCTTGGCCAGATGGAGTGGAGCTAACAACCCGAAGTGCTGCTTCAAGTAATGCTTTCTGGAACCGGTCATCTTCGACCTTCTTAAGGATCTCATTCACCAACTTAAAATCCAGTCCCTCAGCAAAAACAAGTTTCCCAATTATTTCACCAAAATTATTTGGCGCTTTCGGTAAGTCGATGCCAACATCACCCAACATTGAGCCATAGAGCAAACATCCAGTCCCAATGTCTTTAGGCGTAAGAACCTTCTTAGCAAGCAAATGCTCCAGAAGCTTCGCAACTGGTTCGACACAGGGAGGACTTTTCTCTAGTCCAAGGGAAATAGCTTCCTTGACAAACTCGGGGTGGTAAGTTGGAGACTTTAGTTCCTCCACACACTGTAATGCTTCGTCCAAAAGCCGGACACTGAAATACTCCTCTAGAAGAGAGACCGTTTTTCTCCAAAGATCATCTGAGCTCAACCTTGGAGCTGGTGCCTGTGGCTTCTCAGCAAGGGGGAGTGCAGATACAGCAGGAACAGGTTTAGCAGGTACAGGGACTTGAGATGGAGGATCTGCACCAAAACCATAGTTGGAAGGGCGAGCAGGAGGGGGCCCACTGCCCTGCAAAAGGGCACTCTTCCCACTGATGAAGCCACCACTACCCTGTGGTAAGAGCTTTGTGTTCAGTGGAGACTTGCCCATTAATGATGACTGGCCACGTCCAGCAGGTAACCCATCACCCCTCGGCATTGACCGGTGTCGAGGTACTTCCCAGTTGTCATTATCAAATCCAGGCATTCCAGGCATCTTCCTGGTTCCTGGCATTCCAGGCATCAAGCCCCCGGAGCCAGGTCGGCCCATGGGGAAACCCCCTGGGCTGGTATTCCCTTGAGCACCAGAAATAATAACACGGCTATTCCTAATGCTTGCAGTAGCACCTGGACGCAATCCAAGATTTTTCTCTGCTTCTGAGTGTATCTCATTGATGGTTTTGGCTTTTACCTTAAAAAACAAACATAGTAAAGAGATGATTAGAAAGTACAAGTCAACACCAAATTTATATTTATATTTATATTTATATCAGTTGATGATCTATCTAAAATAAAGATGACATTAGGATGTCTACCTCTTCACGTCTAGGAACCCAATTGTTTGACCTCAAATCAAGAACATCACGAAGCATGAACCTTACGCGTGGGACTAGTTGAGGGTTTGTGGCCAGATCCTTCAATCGGCTAAAGTACATATCATTTATGCGTCGTGATTTTGGGCTCTCATCAAGCTGCTTACCAATAGTGTTAAAAAATTGGCATACAGCTTCAACATTTTCCTCCTCAGGAATAGACTTACTATCAGATGCTCCTAGAAGCTCCTGTTGCACATATACAAGTAACCATGAAAAAAATATAAATAATTTGGAAGTATCTTTAAATCAAGCCTCAAAGAGAGAGAGTTCGAATTAGAACCTGAACAATGTGATGGACAATCTTTTCAGGTACCATCTTCTGCCTCAGGAGCTCTCCAATTAACCGGATATTTCCAAGAGTACGAAGCTTGATCAATCGTTCTTTATCTCGACGCTCCATCTCTTGCTCAGGCGCAGTCATCTGCCTTGCTTCTTCTCTCAGTTTGGCAGCACCTTCAAAAGCCTCCTGGCAGATATTCAAGAGGACTCGCTTGAAAGTAATTTCTTTACCATCAGGTTCTTCAGATGGGAACGGAGGAAGCTTTTCATTAAGATCAGAACACAGAAGAGCATACATATGACAAAATGTGGGTTCCAGCACAGCCTTATCAAATATTAGCGATATAACCCCCTGTATAGCAAATCAACTGTGAGCCTAACTTAACATGAGATAAAACTAAACAAAGACAATATTTAGTAGAAGCATTTAGGTATATATTATTAAATTTAAAAGAGTAACCTTCAAGATATCAGCCGATGTAATGCCAGAGTCAATAAGTTGACCCTTAAGCAGATCAAACTTCTCAGGGGTAAGCTTGTTCAGAATCCTGCATAAGAACAGAACACAGTCATGTCAACCTTCAAAAGTCTTTAAACCAAGGCTACGCATTGGGTGTGTGTGTGCGTGGTGTGTGTGTGTGGGGGGGGGGGGTGTTAATTCCTTTTCCAAGAAACAGCTAGATAGCATAAACAGGCACAAACATTATCTTTCATGGGCATGACACAGTTGATGATTGACATATATTTACTGATTTAAAATGCTATCATTAGTTTCCAGTGACATAATTGCACCTGTTATCTACTTAGGTAAAACTCCGGGATAGGCTGCAACTAACACAATTCATGATTTGAGGACACAGATAGATTTTTGCTCACATTATAATGCATAGCAAAAATATGCACAACGCCCATACAAGCAAAGGTAAAAAAAACCATTTAAAAACTAATCTACACAAATAACAAGTGCATGCATGGTCCCCACTGTATGATAAATTGAAACATTGTTGCAGGAATGCAGTTTAGAAGTGTCAACACGAAACTAGCATGTGATCCTTAAATATTACCTTCTTAAAGAAGAATGTTTTTAAGTATCAAGAACCTAAAGCATTTTCAAGATGCCATTCTGGAGGTCCAGATGGCATCCAAGAATTTCAACATATGAAGGAATGCCAAAAGGCCAGTCAACAAATATTACAGAAATCGAAGTGTAATAACCTTTGTCTCCATTTTATAACAATTTGTTAACAATCCACATTAACTCTGATAATGGAGATATTTTATGCAGAAAACTAAAGAACGCTATGATAGATTACCCCTTTACAGTCTTCAATACACGCTCCTTGTCAGAGAGAGTTACCCTTCTCGCTGACCATGGCACCTCAGCCTTGACTAGAGCAGGAGCAGGTCCTCCCTAATAATGAAAAAACAATAAAACTAAACACCGTGCAAATAAAGAGCAACACATACAAAAATAAGACTTTTAAAAAGTGCAAACAAAAAGCAGCATAAATTAGATAATTAAGCACAGATCATACATGATCAAGCTATTAACCTATAATGTAAGTGTGACAAGTCCAGACTTCATATCAAAATATCACCTAACAAAGATCCAAAAATAATATATACCATGAAAGCATACTCTCAACACCTTGTTGAGATTTTAAGAATGATACTAAAAGGAAAAAACACTTATTGCCAAGGAAGCAACAATATTGCAGAAAGAAGCCAGTACAAACACATGAACGAGACCAACACTTCCCTACGAGGGCTCATTTCCAACAAACTACTGACATGTTGACAATTTCAAAATAAACAGAACATGTGACCGGCATTATAATGGAGATGTTATAAACATATTTAAAACAGCATTTCTTTTTATCGAGAATAAGATATATAGCTGAGAGCAATGAAACAATACTTGATTGTCGGCATCAATGTCAACTTTGGCATGTGTCCCATATTTTCTTCACACTGCTTCAAAAGGCCATTTACAATTTTTTTTCATTTGAAACTTACAATTGAACTTCATAAGATGTAGCTTCAATTTAAGAATGTGCATCTTGTTCCTAGTATGAGAAGAACTAACATATTGTAGGAGTACTTTCTATACTGTACCACACATTACATCATCAAGGAAAACTAGGACTATGTACTTACAGATTATGTGCATGGTGAAAAGCTTCTATCAAAAGATTTTAAAAATATGAGGAAAAAAACCAAAAAACAAAATCTAGTAACCAGCCTATTAAGTTCTAAGTATGTCAGCAACTCCCATGGTAATAGTTGCCAAGTGTTTGAGTTGTACTGTAAGGCAAGAAGTAATCAGACAAAGATCACAGTATACAATTGTTCCATTAACTAAATATATGTTATATCAGTAACAAGAGTTGCATGAGTAATAACACAACAATACACACTTTGAACATAGTATACTTATAATAATACCATGACAGGTTTTGGTACGCAAGCAGATATCAATTTTAATCAGTACAACTGTTTTAACAGAAAAATTAGTTTATGGTGAAGCTCATATAAATAGGATTTAAAAAAAAAAAAAAAAAACTCAACATAACAGACCTAAGTATAAATAAGTGTAGAAATATAATATTATAATATATATTAATTACCCCTTGGGCCCTTGCAAATTGGGGGTTGTGTTGGTCTTGGCGGTTAAGTTGATTGTCTTCCTGCTGTCTGGAATCAAAACGACTACCAAATTCCTTGGTATCTCCAGAGGTAGGAAACTGTGCTGAACGGCCACGCCAGTCACGATTATCTGGCTCAGAGTAACGACTCTGAGATTGAAGTGGTGGCTGGAGAAGGGTATTAAAATAGTTACACATAATATGACTATTCGCATATGAAAATTTCCAAGCAAAATATTAAAAAAAAACGAATAAAACCATCTTTACTATTACAAACTATGAATACACAGATCAGTAAGAGAAGTGCAATGCAAGTAAAACTTATATGGAAAGATCAGCTTTTCAGCCTTCCATTAAATCTATTGAAGAATAAGGATTTAATCTCCTTCAAAGTCATCTTACGGTCCTCAAAACTTTAGTTATACTGCATTCAGATTGCCAAGGACTCAACAAAACAATCCTACAATGTAGCATGCCTATCTAGTAAACTCAAAAGAACCAAAAAAGATATAAAATATCTTTAAAAAGTGTGCGCCTTATTTTAATCAAGCCCATGCTTGCACTATGCACCTAGGCACCATAACACCTTGGCACCCAAGTGCGCCTATTGTTTTTAACAACATTTGTCATCCCTGTGGAAAAAGGGGAGGGGCAGAGGATAAGAATTCAAATTAGGACATAAACTCACGATGGTTTCTACACGACCCCAATTTTGGTCTTCACCAAAGAATTCAGCATCAATTTCTCGTTTGATCCTTAGAATATCATCAGGGACTTCAACAGCCTGCAAAAAGCAGGTAGAATAATCACTCAAATATTAACATGAATGGCAAGAAAATGTAAAGATCCAACTATTTTCCTCAAATGACCCATAAGTACAGTAGTATCATGAAAAGAATTACAAAATTACAAAAATAACGGAAGTCATTGCAAATATAAAACATGGAGCATGAGAATAGGAAAATAAATGGAGGGAAGAAAGGGAAAGGGGGAAAAACATTATATTTATACCACATCAGGCTACACATAAAATACAAGAATAATGTGCAAACGATGATAGAATTGGAGGGTGGGTGGGGAGAAGAAAGAAGAAAATTGACCCATTAATCCATAGCAACCAAAAGAAAAGGCAATGAAAACAAAACTAGCACTCCCTCCATCCCATATTTTTGGCCCTCTAATCCATTTTGGGATGTTCAAAAAAATTAAGGAATCAAACACAAAAACACATTTGAGCATCATCAGCATCAAATTAATTCATTACCTCTCTAAGCTGTAGTAGTTCGTCACGGGTGTACCGCACGCGCTCACGACTCTCAAACCGCGAGTCTCCAGACTACACAACAAAACAACTAAGGCATCAATAAGGTTCAATCACATCATGGTTCAATAGTCAGCATACATTATAAAAAAGCTTTAAAGAGAAGTGCAAGGAAAGAGGGAGGTATATGGGCATAACTAGTTCAGTTAACTACAACAAATAACTAGATGATATAAATTGCATTGTATACTTTGAAACACTAATTTTTACGAATACACATCACTGGCACAAGCATTCCAAATCACCCTTGCTAATTTACCAAGCATATGCACACTCAATAACTCAACAGATTGCAAAGTTCTACCCCAAGTCAAGAATGATCAAAACACTTGGACTATAAATGTGACAATTAAAAGGTTTTTCACATAAGATAGTGAAATCAATGTAATGAAATTAGTAAAGACAACAAAAGTACTACAAAGAGTCACTACAAGACTGCCTACAACAACTTCCAAATATTAAAACAGCTCTTCTGCTAATGCTCGCAATCCCCTCATCAATGAGTTTAGCCTATAAAAACAGACAGAATAAAACTCTAACTTGCATGCTAAACCACTTACAAAAGAGCCAACTACCAACTGGCATGGACTAATGACTCATTCCACGAGTCCAATATCATGTAGACTGCAGACATAGTGCACCTAATTCTCTCGTGCAGTACTGAACATGCCCTCTCTAATCAAAATCCCCATGTAGGAGTCTGTGTTTGTAGGTCCTTTATGAGCAAAGTCGAAACTGACAACATGCCCACCTAAAGCCTACATATTACTGTCTGTCCATATTTACAGCAGGTACACATACTAAGTGGCCCACCAAGAATTAGGACATTAACCTCCACTATTACATAACATTAACCCCTCTAACGAAAGCCTCAACATCAAAATCCCATTTTGATGTATTAAACGACTATTTTCCCTTTACTGGTTGCTTAATAACACTAACAAAAACAACAAGAAGAATAAGAAAATTAAACAGTAAAAGCGTCAGTCAGGCTCGCGACCTTTCTCACTTTGGAAAGAAAGACTCTATACGTTCTTCACCCATAAAAGCAAAAAGGGATTTCCCAAACAACCAAAAAGTAGCAAAAGCAGCCAAATTTATTCCCATAATCACAAATATAAAAGTACACTACGAATCGAAAAAACACTAACAACACCAACTCAATAATTATCAGAACTAATCACACCCATGAGACCCTTAAAAAATTTATATAAGATCTAGATCAAAAAAATATTACTCCCCCCACAAACAAACATACTCACACTAAAAGACCCAATATTTCACAAATCCCAATCCATCCTTGCACAGAACCCAATTCAAACCACAAAACCAATATCTTTCTCAATAACAGCTCCACCCCAATAGAAAACCAAAAAAAAAAACAAACAAACAAAGCAAATCATATTCCAAACCATCCCAATCCAAAAAACAAACAATAACAAGCAAACAAAATCAAAACCCACACACGTATACATCTATATATCGAAAAAGATATGAAAAAACCCAGATCCAAAAATAGTGATAGGGATTGGATAAAGACCTTCAGAGAGAAGGCAGGAGGAGCGCCGCCATGAGGACGCAGGAGAGGGAGATCGGAGGTAAAAGAACCGAAAGTCGGGACAGAATTGGAAGAAGCCGAAGACAAAGAAGAGGGACCAAGGAGTCTGCCTCCGCGACCACCACCAGGTCTCAAGCTCAGCACCGTCTGATCACCCTGCTGCATACCTCGGATCTTTCGCTCAGCGAGAACACGAAGAAGAAAGAAGAAGAAAAACAATCTCCGCCGTCCGATTACGAACTAAGAGAAACAAGATTCAGCTGTGGGATACGCTGAATCAGAGAGGGATTAGGGGCTTTTTCGAGGGATTTATAGAGATAGCGGCTATGGAGGGCTCTCTCTCTTCTGCGGGAGAGCAAAAGAAGAGAAGAGAAGGAAGCGTGAGAGGCCGGTGCAGAGGCAAAACAAACCCTTCTTTAGGTGAGTGAGTGTGTGTGTGTTGGAATTACTGTTTTCTCTTTTTTATATTTTTCTTTTTCTGTTGAGCTTTGGTTTTCTATTCCTTGGCGAGTTTGGTTTTTTAGGTATTGTCAGAATAGGAAACGGAATTACGTCGGTGTCCTTGGTTGTCTCGGAGAGCATTGTTGGATACACCTTTTTTGGGTTGACGAATCTGCCCTCTTTCTTTTCTATTTACATGAATATTCTTGTTGCTACCCACTCTTAACTTATTAAGGCTTTTTATTTTTGGCCACGGGATTAAAAAACAACCTAATGCTTATAAATTCTAATGCCTTTCTGATTAACAGTAGTTTCTTTTTTAAGGCCTTTTGAGTTTTATTTGGGTGACAAATAAGGATTGAAGTTTTTAATTCCGACAATTAAGAACAAGTTATAGCTTCAATAAATTTATGTCAAAGCAATTAAAACGTAACACGTGACAAAAGATCGTGTTACTTGTCTTCATTTGCAACACGTAAGCAATGCGTCCAATTACTGAAAAAGTAGACGGTTAACCTTACCTTGTTACAAGACAAAATTTGAAGCCTTTGATTATCAAAGTTAGAAACTCGAACCTTATTTATCACGTGGTAAAACTTGGGCCCTTATGGACTATTTTATTTTATTTTTATTTTTTAATGTTGGTAATGCAAGATACTGTTTAGAAACTATTTGTACATGTCTATAGGCTAATTATTTATTATATCCATGCATCATAATATAATTAAGGTGATAAAGTCACATAAGATATGAAACACCAAATTTCATCTAATGGGCATTACATTGTTTTTCAATAAACAAAATGACCAAATTCAATCTATAAAGGTCTATTTATTTTTCTTTTTCTTTTTCATACATCAATTAAGTAGGATAATCTTCATCTTGTTACACATACTTGTATTCCCTTTTGTAAGTGTTAAGGGATTTTTTTTTTATTATTCTTCTAATTATAAAGGTCGGAGGGGGAGGTCAATTGTAACTATTCTACCTGAGCGTGATTATGATAATACTTAACCCGCGGGGCGCCGATCAAAATGAAGGAATTGCAGATGTTCCTTTAAGACCGACTGAGCCATAACTTAACACTCGTCCCATCAGGGCATTAATGTTAAGAAATTTGATAAAATACGTTATAAAGATATTATCGTTGCGATCAAGTCTTGAAGTCCTTTTTTTTTTTTTTTTTTTTTTGCCTTCATATTTTTTCTTATTTTCATTATATTTTTTCCAACAGGAAATACAAGTTGTTTTACTTTAGCACTTAGAAGAGAATGGGCGTTTGGAAGGCTTGCTGTCGTGCGTGGAAGGAATTGAAATATAAATGTCAACAAACACAAAAATGCTTTTGCTTTCTGATTTAAAAAATAGAAAACACCCCGGAAAGAAAAGAGCTAACAAACGGAGCCTCAAGGTTCGTGATAAAAATATCATATACATGCTTTTTATCAAATTTGGAATAATCTTATGCAGTTATAAATTTTTATAAAATACCATATTTTCCTCTTTTTTTAGAGTTGTAACCTATAATCATATTGCCAGTACTTGGGAAAAAAATTGGGCAAGATTAATTATAACAAAAATTTAATACCAATCAACATTAAGTTTAAAATAAATCGTATTGTCGTCTCATGGATTTTTGACCTACTCATGCCTTTGATCCTAGTGACCAGGGATGATAATTAGGATAATTATAATATATTTGTCAAACAACTTTATTTTAATTCATAGTTAAATGTAAAAAAATCTTAAATAGTCAAATTGTGATAGAATAATATTATGTTACATATATATAACAGAAACCTAAGAAAATCTTTAAAAAATGATTTATAAATTATATTTTGAGTTTGGATCGTTTTATGTTTTATATATGCATATTTATATTAAAATTCTCTGTATTTTTAGCTCCATAATGTTTAAATTTTGAGTTTACATATTCGCTCACTATTCAAATGCATATGCACGTAGATTCGGCTCGGGTCAATTTTCAATTGAAAATGAATCTATCGTGATTGAGACACGTATTTTTGTCATGTGACTCATGTACAACTTGAGACTCGTATTTCTTATGTCTTGTTATCATACACATGTTCTATTCGAAACAAATTAATTATATCTAAAGCTGAACCCAAATTAAATTTTAGCTAATCAACCATAAGGAATACTAATTTCAGTTCTATCTTAAACAATAAACACTATCTGGACTCAAGAATTAAACAAGGACAAAATTGGCATTTCACTAACAAGATAAAAAAAATTTCCTAAATTCTATCGGTTTCCTTTAAAAAGTTGGAACTTTCCTAAATTACCAACGTTTCCAAACAAGCACGAGGAGCAGCCTCCACTTCTTTGCCCTAACAGTCCCTAACTACACCGGCTACCGGCTGTGGGCCCCGCACTTCCTTCTGACAGTCGGCGGTCTCGTGCTTTATCAACTGGCTGGATCTCAACGCGACAGCGACTCTCTCTACCCACACGCGTCGGTCGACCTCAGCTTTCAATCTTCGTTCACTTTCTGAGAGCCCCCGATTTGTTGCTAATTCGGTAGGGTACGTACCCCCTTACGTCACCTTTAGCTTTTGCTATTTTGGGCTCTTGTTTGGTGGGTTTTCATGTAGATTGGGTTCACTGACTAATGTGGGCTTTTTTTTTTTAATTGTTTCTTGTTAAAAAAAAAAAGAAAAAAGAAAGAGCTTTGAAGAGTGATAGTGACAATGATTCTGTGCCTTTTTACCCTGATCTGGAAAGCCCGTGGTGCTTATGCCATTTTTTCAGCAGATAATTATTATTGTTGTTAAAAAAAATTAATAATAATTCACTGTATTTGATTCTTTCTGCCTTTGTATCTTTATCACGTTTTAGGCTTTTTCATTGGAGGTTCTCTTTGGAACCAAAAGTAATACTTTCTGGTGGACCAATTTACCACGAAGGGCCCAAAACTGTTAGCCTAAATTGTTCTACACCTAAGCCCAGTGACCCTTGGGAGAAGCACCTAGGATTTTGAATTAGGATTTTTCGTGTTGTGTCCGAATTTACGTAAATAAATAAATACATGTTATCTCTTTGTATGTAAAATAAAAGAAAACAAATGTTAGAATTAATTTCATAATGAATCGTAAGTCATAATTGCATACAAAAATTAATGTCTATGAAATCATCNTATATTGTACTTGTTTCCTTGTTTTGGTCCAAGTAATAGTAGAAATCATAAATTATTTGAGGGGTGAAAAGTTAACGGGGCTATGTTATAAAAATAGTATTTTTATAAAAATTTTAAAAATTTTTGAGGTTACCAAAGACCCAACGATTCACCTAGGTTCCCCCATTGCCAGACTACTAAGAGCATCTCTAGCAGGGCTTTTAAATTGGGCATACTAGTTATATTTAGCTTTTATGGCCTACTTTTTCATCTCCAGCAGACATTCTATTTTAAACGTTTACCATAAATTTGCTACAGTAAACTTTCATATTTGAAAGTTCACTGTAGCACCTTCTATCAATTTTTTATTATTATTTGTTTCTCTCTCTTTTCTCTCTCATTCTCTTTAAGAACCTTAAAATAATAAAAAAGTATTAAAATTAATATTTAAAGAAAATAGAGGGTGAAATAGAGGATGTTGCTGGAGTATGTATAGAAAAATGAGTAGCTAAAATAAAAATTTGTACTTTTTGAGTAGCTATTATGAATGCTATTGCTGGAGATTCTCTAAGGGGCAAGGCTAACAACTACTCTAAAAAATGAAATATTTGTTGTTTGCTCACTACCCATGATTGTGCACTTCTCGGAAGGAATTTCGTACCGTTGAGACATTCCCTAGTTAGGAAATGCCACGTATCCATATGATTATGCAAGGGAAAATCCCACACCTCTATAAAGGTAGTCATTGTAGCAAGTAACTATCATTTACATATTTGTTAGGACATAAATTTCTTACAAATCAGTTTGTAAAAAAATTTTATAAATTAATTTGTAAAAATAACATATGTCGTTTAAACATGTATTTCTTCCATACTATTAAAAAAATATATAAAAAATACATATTATTAAAAAAATATATATAATTCTCATATACTAAGTTATTCTCTGTGACTTTATTAATATAGGCATTATATATGTCCCTCGTGGGCATACCAAGCTTTTTTGCTTGTCTTTTATTCATTTTGTGGGCACTATCCATTGGTTTCTGACGTGCCATCAACTGTACTACCACTCTCGATTAGATGGGGGGTTTAATTAATTACATGCATGATGGTTCAATAGAGAGAGTCGATTAATATAATAATTATTCCGTACTATACTATTGGAGTTTGTGCAATACCTCGAATAACATTTGAGAAAAAGTGTGGCCATGCAGATTGCTATATTTAAATTTAAAATCTTTTGTGTGAATTTTTTTTTTTGGTTGGATTTTGTAGGGAAATCGATCTAAAGAAAGAAAGAGAGTAAGAGTTTGAACTAGTATTTAGGTGAATAGTATACTTGGTCTTTTTTCAATGTAGTGAAATTTATGCTTAGGTTATTTTTGACATTCAGTTGCAACTGTTTTTTTGTGTTGATTGAAAAGCTTTAAAATTTTATCGATGTGTCAATATTTATGCACATTTTATTATTAGATGGATCACTTCAAACTTAGTGTTTGAATGTATTCTTATTTTTTATTTTTTTGTCTTTAATTCGATTTAAGAGTGACAAAGACCCTTCACTGTAATTCTTTTACCTGGTATTGAATAGAAAAAAAAAAAATGTAATGAAATTTATGCAAGTCACAAACATATGCAAAAATTATACAGAGACAAAGCCTTGGTTTGTAATTAAGCTACTCGAATTGTATGCAATTCGTGTAGTTCTATAAAAAGGGGAGATGTTGGACTTAATTGCCTTGGTAGTTCAAGATTCTGCAATTTGCCTGCAATTCGAGAGACTAATTGTTTGAGATCAATGCTAGCCATTTGATATGTTTCTTATGATAGATTTATCTTGTGGCCATCATCTTGAATGGCAATTATAATGTTAGCTAAAATTAAATAATTGCTTAGCAAAAAAAAGTTTAGGTATTTATAGATCATCATCCATCATACTTCTTAACAATAATATAGGATTATTCGAATGAAACATTTATTTTTTTTAAGTAAATTTTCAGTAACATTATCCAAAGTGCTTTTAACGAATCCCAAAATCATTAAATCAATCGTATAGGATATATTTATTTGTTAATACTTTTTTAGATGATACTTTTGATTATTTGGTTGAAAAAAAATCTCTCAGACGAAATATTTTATATTAAAATATTAACAAAAAATAACTTTTTATTATTATCTGGTTCAAAATATTTTATATTATGAATTATTTGCTAATAATTTTATTTTTAAAAAATTAACAAAAAAAAATTATATCAAATGAAACGACTTTTAGCTTTGATGCAATTAAATGAAAAGTAATGCTCATTATTAATATAACTTTTAAAATTATTATTTAATTAAAAATTTAATAATGATTTATTTTAAATTTATTAGCGATATTAAAAGCTACATTAATTATTGGGGATAAAATGATGATATGTAATATTATTCTAAAGTAAATGCTATTCTTCCTACATATTTAATACCACTCATTTTATATTAATTGGCATAACATATTTTAAATAATTACTTATATCAATCATTTAAAACTTTTTTTTAAAAGAAAATCGTTTAAAACAGGTCATAAATAAATATAGGTAAATAGTGGCATTACTCTTTTACCATACCAGATATCCACGTATAATTAAACCCCTGAGCAAGCTGCCACCTCTTCACTCACTCTACCCACTGTTTCTCCCCACGCCAACCCCGAAACTCGGTTTCCTTCATACAACTCACCGCCACAGAAGGTATCCGCACATCCCCAAAATACCCTTCTTTATGGTCCCTAATTCACCCCCCAGACCAACGGTACGCAAGTAAATTTCATCTAATCCAGCCACACTTTTTCAAAGTCAACCGTCCATCCCACTCTAGAACCAAAAGAACAAAACAATCCAGAACCATCCAGCACACTCTCGTACTTGTTACTCACTCTCTTTCTATTTCTTCTAGCCTTCACTAGAAATTTGCCTGAACTTTCTCAAATCTCTCTCCCAGAATCACTATAAATTTCAGATTCCTCTCCAAACATACCCATCTCAGATTCAAACAATTTCACAAAACACTCTCAATCAAACCAAAAGACGAAGAGTTTTTTCTTGCTGTGAGGAAATGGCGGCCAAGACCGAAAAGGCTATAGGCATCGACCTGGGCACGACCTACAGCTGCGTAGGGGCGTGGGTGAACGACCGCGTTGAGATCATCCCAAACGACCAAGGCAACCGGACCACCCCGTCCTATGTGGCATTCACAGACACGGAGCGTCTGATAGGCGACGCGGCGAAGAACCAGGTGGCCATGAACCCGGCGAACACCGTGTTCGACGCCAAGCGCCTCATCGGACGGAGATTCTCCGACCCTTCGGTGCAGAACGACATGAAGCTCTGGCCCTTCAAGGTGATCCCCGGCCCCGGTGACAAGCCCATGATCGTCGTCAGGTACAAGGGGGAAGAGAAACAGTTCTCGGCGGAAGAGATATCTGCCATGATTTTGACGAAGATGAGGGAGACAGCGGAGGCTTTTCTGGGTCAGACCATAAATAACGCGGTGGTCACGGTCCCGGCGTACTTCAACGACTCGCAGAGGCAGGCTACGAAGGACGCTGGGGTCATTGCGGGGATCAACGTGTTGAGAATAATCAACGAGCCCACCGCGGCGGCCATCGCTTATGGGCTTGACAAGAAGGCCTCGAGGAAAGGCGAGCACAACGTGCTCATCTTCGACCTCGGCGGCGGCACTTTCGACGTCTCTTTGTTGACGATCGAGGAGGGTATTTTTGAGGTTAAGGCCACCGCCGGTGATACCCATCTTGGCGGTGAAGATTTTGATAACAGGCTGGTGAACCACTTTGTTGCAGAGTTTCGTAGAAAGCACAAGAAGGATATAAGCGGCAATGCTAGGGCGTTGAGGAGGCTGAGGACGGCGTGCGAGAGAGCCAAGAGGGCTTTATCTTCTACCTCCCAGACGACGATTGAGATTGATTCTCTGTACGAAGGGATTGACTTTTACGCGACTATTACGAGGGCGAGGCTCGAGGAGTTAAACATGGATTTGTTCATGAAGTGCATGGAGACGGTGGAGAAATGCCTGCGCGACGCGAAGATCGACAAGGGCAAGGTCGACGAGGTGGTTCTCGTGGGCGGATCGACCCGGATTCCCAAAATCCAGCAGCTTTTGCAGGACTTCTTCAACGGGAAAGAGCTTTGCAAGAGTATTAACCCCGACGAAGCTGTGGCTTACGGCGCTGCGGTTCAAGCCGCTATTTTAAGCGGTGAGGGGAGCGAGAAAGTGCAGGACTTGTTGCTTCTCGATGTCACGCCGCTCAGTCTTGGGCTCGAGACAGCTGGCGGCGTTATGACGACATTGATTCCAAGGAACACGACGATTCCGACGAAGAAAGAGCAGATTTTCTCGACTTATTCCGACAACCAGCCTGGGGTTTTGATCCAAGTCTACGAGGGAGAGCGAGCCCGAACAAAGGACAACAACCTTCTCGGAAAGTTCGAGCTCTCCGGCATTCCTCCGGCGCCGAGAGGCGTCCCTCAGATCAACGTTTGTTTCGATATAGACGCGAATGGGATTTTGAACGTCTCGGCGGAGGACAAGACTGCCGGGGTGAAGAACAGGATCACCATCACGAACGACAAGGGGAGGTTGAGCAAGGAGGAGATTGAGAAATTGGTGCACGAGGCGGAGAAGTACAAGCAGGAGGACGAGGAGGTGAAGAAGAAGGTGGACGCGAAGAACGCGCTGGAGAATTACGCGTACAACATGAGGAACACTGTGAGGGACGAGAAGATTGCTGGGAAGTTGGACCCGGCGGATAAGGAGAAGATCGAGAAGGCGGTGAACGAGGCGATAGAGTGGCTGGATAGGAACCAGTTGGCGGAGGTTGACGAGCTTGAGGACAAGATGAAGGAGTTGGAGGGGGTTTGCGGTCCTATTATTGCGAAGATGTATCAGGGCGGCGCCGGCGCCGGAGATGTGCCTATGGGTGGTGGCATGCCTGATGGTGGCTATGGTGGTAGGTCTACTGGGTCAGCTTCTGGAGCTGGGCCTAAGATTGAGGAGGTTGATTAAGGTTGGAAGAAGGAATATTGGGTTGTTGCTTTGTTTTTGGTAATCTTTAGTGGGCTCTGTACGTGTACTTGGGCTTTTGGAGTCTTGGACTTGGATTTTTTTTTTTTTCTTGGGTTTGTAAGTTGAGGTTTTTTAAGGTTATAACCGTTGTAAATAAAATGTTCAGTTTTTATAGAGTGACCTTGTGCTTTGTTTTATATTTTGAGAGATGGGGTCATTTTCTTACATATTTTTTGTTTATTTTTTATTTTTTAAAGTCACAAACTTATATGAATTTTACATATTTAATGATGAATTTGTTAATTTTTTGTATGAAGATGGATAAAAGATAGGCATAAATGGAAACCAAATATTTCTTTAATTAATAATAGTTAAAATTGACATAGTGCATTTACTGCCTCTAAGCATTACAGAAAAATTGATATTTTCTAATTTTGATTTTAAAAAAACCATGGTGATATTTATTTGTGTTTTTTTTTTTCTTTTTCTAGGCAAATATATTAATAAACAATTTAAAACACAAAATAATTTGCAAAATATAAAAATGAATTTTATATTTATGTCACCTCAAAACATATTTTTAAATCAAAAATAAAGAGTACCCTTCAAAACACAAAGGTGGAAATTGTGTATATAATGTTTCACTATAATATATGTCTTTTGGAGAGTTTTTTTTTTTTTGTTTTTAATTTTAAAAGAAAAATTATAATGTGACACAAAGATAGAAAACCTTTTTTTTTTTGTTAATATATCAAGATCGAGATTTTGTTAATATATCAAGATCGAGATCTCAACCAAGATCGAGATCTCAACAAAAGCTCATAAAGTTCGAGATAGCAACAGAAATACAAAGTAATTATCGGCCTCTCTAAGAAGCAAAGAGAGAATGACTAAATGGCATTATTACATCTCATCCCATTATGCTTTATTGCTTTACAAATTATCATGATTATTGATCATTATTTTTTATATGATAACAGCCTTGTTAGTATTTGGATTCTATGCAAATTTTGTCTTTCAATTAGACCAAACCTTATCAATCGGGTTATTTTATTTTGTGTTTCCTTTTCCTTTTTCTGTTTTTGACAATGATTAGTGATAATTATCTATTAGCGATAATAGATGATTAATGAAAAAAAAACATAATTAAACCCAACCTCATCAATCAGGTTCTCTCTCTGTCTGTTTTATTCTTTTGGTTTCGCACGCAGTTTGGGAAAATGTTATAATTGGATTATATGTGTTCTTTACCTTTTGAATTTTTCGTTTTTCATAGCAAATTATCATTATTATTTTATATGATAAGACAGTTGTTAGTGTTACGAGGATGTAATTAAGCTATACATTCGGTGTAATTAACTTAGACTTGCACTAGTTTGTTTTGATACAAAATTTTGCCAACACAAAACCTAACATATATCATGTTAAATAATCATTTGTTTCAAAAGTTCAAGTTAATAAGAAATATTAATTAATTCATTTAATTATTTAACTAATATTCTTACGAGACGTTATGATGAACAGAGAAAATCTGCTAATCTTTCAGTTTCATTTGCAAAAGGAGAAATGGTGCACATAGACCTGGTGCCATTAGGAGTGAAGAACCTATGGAATATTTGGGGAATCGAGATACTAATTTTGGTAAGCTGTGGCTTGCAATTTGTCCCAACTCTCTTGGGCAACCGCAGAAGATACCTACGAGGATCTTTGGTAAAATTCACAGTTTGGTCCGCCTATTTGCTTTTCGTTATTGTCGCAAGCACTATCATGAGTAAGCTCAATATGAGCCTATTGACGGCATAAGTACCCATTGACCTCTTTGGGCTCTCACATGATCCACCTCTTCCAGTTCTTCTACAATCAATTCTTTTAATATGATCGGGAACTCTACTTGCTTCTCCCTCTTAAACTTTTTGAAGTCCATTTTCTTTCCACACAACTTGATGATTGTATTGAATTTGGACTTCTTGTTGTCAGTATAAGAGGTGAAGAAATTAAAATGTCCGATTGTATTGGACCACCTCTCCCTTTTCGATAGTTACTCAGAAAAAACTTATTATGGTTCCAAACCATGTAGATAATTGCCCAGTCTAAGAAAGGTAGCACAATAATTTGGTAAATTTTTTATGATGATAATTGAAAGTAGAACCCCAAAGGTAAAGCTCGCATCTATATCATCATGAATATCTCTCTTGAATATGATTATGAATCCAGATAAAGTCCCTACCAACAATAAAAAATTGACAAGACGCAGATAATACCCTAGTTTTGTATGTATGATAGGTGCCTTTGTATAGAACACATCATATATGAAGTCGAGTTCTACCTCTATGACTTTGAAAACGTCCTCCAGTAAATCTGAATCAATTGACAACCACGAATGAGAAGCATGAAAGGGCTTATATAACCGATTCTCAACATGAGGCTTTAAGCATAAGAAACGATAGTAAGCCTCAAAGATCAATTCTACACCAGGAAAGTCCCTTTGTATCCTTAATAATAAATTATAAACACCTTTTTTCTTTGTCAATTTTCTCTACGTTTAAACTAGAGGTGCTATGTGCTGTTCTGAGAGCTCATGCTACCTCTACATACTTTATTACTCCTGCCAAAAATATTGGCACATACATCTATGATGGAACACTGTCATCCCAACACCTAAAGAGGATATAAACGATTATAAGCACTTGCAAGGTCAGGTGAAGTACCAGCCTCAATCCCAGTTTGTTATCTTCCATTGAGTAGGCTGTAATGCAATATGGGTTTTCAAGTTGCACTAAAATTATGGGTGCCAACAGTGCCTTTAGTTCTCTAACCACGTTTTTTTATGTATCCCAATCGTCGCTGGTTTCGAGCATACTAAGCTTACCCATGATAGTGCTTGCGACAGTACCAGAAAGCAAATAGGCAAACCAAACTTTGAATCTTACCAAAGATCCTCGTAGGTATCTTCTTCGGTACTGTTACAAGCACTATCATGGGTAAGTTCAATACGCTCGAAAGATCCTCGTAGGTAAATTCTTACATCCTTTATTCCTTGTCCATCATATAGTTCCATAGCACTTTGTGATCTAAAAACAATAGCAAAAATTGGACACCTCAAAATTACCATAGCACCAAACTACTTTCGGACCGAAATTTTTTGGACAATTCGGACAAGCAATTGAGAAAGAGATTCGATGAAACCTACCTGGCTAAGCATGTGCCTCTTCTATGAATTGCATGAGACAATGAGGCATGAGGCCGTGCTAGCACCCCTTGTAGAGATATATAGGCTAATCTTATTTTCTGTCATGACTTGAAGTTGACCATCAATGCATTTTTTAGCTCCCAAATGTATATCATATTTATATTAAGTTACCCTATCTAAACAATACAACTAAGCAAATTTTTTTAAATCAAATTGTGCTTTCCAATTTTATG